>JACDJE010000676.1:0-203390 GCA_016647715.1 Pavo muticus
TTTTTTTTTCCCTCGCTCTTCCGTTTTTTTTTCCCGGGGCCTGTGCCCCCCTGTCACGGACTTGTATCCAGAGATAACCCGTGACACCTTCTAACCCCCGCAATTCTGTGAACTTGGCTTCTCCTACCCCAGTCCCTTTTAATTTATTTCTTTTCAAGGGGCCCATAAGTCCCCAGGATTTAAATTAATGTGCATACGTGTTTCTCCAGAGGCAGCACAGCTGATTAGTGTCTGCATTCCTCTTCTCTCATTATTCATTTTGGTATTGTGATTGAAATGCTCCCGCATCACACCTTGAAACCTGAAGGTTTGAAAATAAGTGATCATACAAACTTTGTAATTGAGATGGCTTTTATTGCTTTTTTCCTTATGAGCCTGAACCAAACATCATGATGCACGTAAATACCTGAGTTGTCTTCAGGCACAAAAATTAATGTACATATGTATGTGTCCATGTATAGAAACAATGAGAAATGCTGTTTGACATAGAATCATAGAATGGTTGGGGTTGGAAGGGATCTTACAGACCACCCAGTTCCAAGCTCCTGCCTTGGGCTGGAGCTCAGGCTCAGACTGCCCAGGGCCCATCCAGCCTGGCCTTGAGCACCTCCAGAGATGGGGCACCACAGCTCTCTGGGCAGCTGTGCCAGGGCCTCACTGCCCTCTGAGTAATGAATTTCTTCCTAATATCTAACCTAAACCTCCCCTCTTTTAGTTTAAAGCCATTCCCTCTTGTCTTGTCACTACTATACTTCACCCTGGTGAAGTTCTCTGCAACTGTCTTTCCTGTAGGCCTTCTTTAAGTACTGGAAGGCTGTAATAATGTCTACCTGGAGCCTCTTCTTGCCAGGCAGAACAAGCCCAGCTTCTTCAGCCTTCCTTCATAGGAGGTGCTCCAGCCCTCTGAGTATCTTCGTGGTCTTTCTCTGGACCTGCTCCAACAGCTCTGCATCCCTCCTGTACTGGGGGCCCCAGGCCTGGACACAGTGCTCCAGCTGGGGCCTGATGAGGACAGAGCAGAGTGGGACAACGCACTGAGTGCAACAGAGGGACACGTAGTAACCATTACCTCCCAGCAATGTATTTGTGAGATTAAGCCAATAGAGTAAGATGTATACCTCATACTGTATTGCAGAAATTGTTCTCCCACTTCTTGGCGATGCCATTCAGTAAAAAATCCCCACAAGAACAGTATTTTGAGAACAAATAAGCACTTAAAGAAAGCTTTACCCTCCAAGCACTTTGCAAACGTTGACATTACCATGCTCCCATGAAACAAGCAAGGCCGTACAGCTCAGCTTCCCCGTGCTGAGATGCCCTGCTGAGGGCTGAGCAGAGCCTGCTTCACGCAGGGCAGTGCACCTGGCAGCATGTCTCAGAGCACATCTTCATCCTCGCCTCACCGTCACCAGTGCGGTCACTTCAATAGCGCGGCCATCTGTTATAAGTTAGTGACATTAAAAATAAAACACAAGCAAATGTGCAGGCAGTTCACAGGGACAAGCCCAGCAGATGTCTTCACTTCATTAGAGGCGAGGCGCTCCTACAGCAGCTGCAGCACAGCGGCACGGGGCTGCTGCCCTCACCAGACTTCACTCACTGCTTTGTTTTCATGGTGAGCATAAAGCAAAACACATGTCACAACAGCAAGCTTCGTCTGTGCTGAGATCAGCTGTAATGAACCCGAGCCTGACTGCCATCACGGATTTCTGTGTAAATGCAGCTTATTTCCCAAGCCTGGGCTAGCATACAGATGAGAGGAACTTGGGTATCGGTGTTGCTGTTTGGCTGACGGGTTTTCCTGCATTCTTGTTACTAAGCTGCCAAGAGAAATCTCTGGGTTTTGGTGCTTCTTACGTTCCGTAACTCAGAGGAACCTATATCCATACAGAGCCTCCCAAATGTGATCCACTAAGTGTCCTCAGGATGGAGTGGATGCCTGCGGGTCAAAATCCTTCTGTGTGAGTAGGAATGCAGAGAATGCTGAGAGGAATGATCTCTCCTCTTGCTATTTTGAATGGGAACCAGGTACATATCTCAGCGTCCAACAATAAATGCTTTTAGGGGAGAGACAGGAGTATTTATCACTGAGAGCCCTGCTTTTCCTGAACACTGGAACAGGTTGCCCAAGGAGGTTGTGGATGCCCCATCCCTGGAGGCATTCAAGGCCAGGCTGGATGTGGCTCTGGGCAGCCTGGTCTGGTGGTTGGCGACCCTGTAGCAGGGGGGTTGAAACTAGATGATCATTGTGGTCCTTTTCAACCCAGGCTGTTCTATGATTCTATGATTACTTCACGCTCAAAAGGGTAAGACCCTGAAATGCCACTAATAACAACCTTTAACAGCAGTCACACGGCAAAAAGCAAAAAGTAAGGAGCGAAGGAAAGCGCAGTTTACAAATACCCAAGCTTCCACTCCAGTGGCGGCAGCACTTCAACACGACCACCACTGTCACCTCTGCACACAGCCAGCTCACACCACACAGCACAGCCCGCCCACAGGCCCCATGCAGCTGTGGAGCACTGCTGGGAGCCATGGCTCTGCCCCAGGGGCACTGCGGGCCCTACAGCCATTTGAGTCGCACAGTGCGGTTCTGGGATGTTGCTGTACACTCACTAACTGTGGAGAATTCAAGCCCTGAATTACAACAGGACCTCTCAATGGCCTGCACATCCCTCTTCAGTAGCAGCTGATAGGGAGGAAAGGATTGCAGTGCCTGGGGAAGCCTGGCAGAGCTCTCCTGTCAGTCTGCATTACATTGCAGATATGAAGCGGGATGCTTGTGGAGTTGTGGAGGGGAGGAGCCCCGGGTGAGCACACCTGGCACTGAGCGATCCTCCTGGCCAGAGTCTGCAGGTGTTACATCAGAGCGTGCAGGTGGGAAGGAAGTGCGGTGATTAAAAGGCACTGACGAGTGGTTTAGAAAGAACAGGCATAGAAAAAGGAGAAAGGGCATTTCAGGTGGGACAGAATATCCCATTTTTAATATATTTTGTTGTTGTATGACATTGGGGAAAAAAAAGCCTCTTATGCTGCTCTTTCCACCTACCTAAAGCTACCATTCACGCTTTTTCCTTCTTTCTTTTTTAATGACTTAATAAGACGACAGGCCAGGCAGCTTCCTTGCCCCAGAAGTTGTAACCGGAGCTCCTTTACTAACAGGGTATTATGATGTGAGTGAGCAGCTCCATCCCCACACAGTGAGAGCACCACCTGTCAGCCTCTAGTTGTGGCCTTCACTGTTAGGACACCTTCATTATAGAGAAGCATGCCAGGAAAAGGAGAAGCTCTTGAGTTTCCCAGAGGGCAGCTTTGTGAGATGTACGGGTGTTTGTACCCTTATTCAACACGCTTCCTCAATTTCTTTTTTCTTTAGGTGCAAAACCCCTCACTTGTTTTAAGAGACACGGACAGACCGGGCCGCGGTACGTTGGCACGCTGTTCTACTCTGAAGACCAGATTTCTCAGGTATTGGTTCTCCCATTTAATGTCATCCAGGATTCTCCTTACAGATGTCTTCCTACGTTGCTAACACCTCTGCTCAGAGGGCGCAGCCACCATTAGCAATAAGTGGTGATGGCAAGGGGCGAGCAGCACACCTCCCCTTTGCTACAGGAGAACAGACTATGGATATGGATACTGTAAACAAAATGGATGCGCCCACTTTACCTCAGAATGAACCTCCCAAACAGGAGGAGCTAGAAAGATTATAGCTTAATCTTAATTATTTTGTTAATGACCCTGGATGGAAAATGCCTTTTTTTTCTCCCCCGATAACTAGCAGATTAGCATGAAGAAGACTCAAAGCTTCCTTGGAGACATACTATTTCTGGCTTAGTAAAACCAATACTTATTATTTTTAAACTGTGTTGAAAATATATCAGCAGGAATTCCCAAGTGAACCCGGAACACCTGGACCAGATATCCTGCTCTGCTGTAACGCAGCATAATTAGGGCTGCCTCAGAAAGTCCCTTTGCTGCAGTATGTCACCACCTTATAAACAGGAGATAGTAATATCAGCAAATAAGATCGGGGCCTTGCCACACCCTGGCACTGGATTTCTGCTCCCAGGTGTGAAGTAGGATAGGTTAGGTTTTAATTTAAAGGATCTGAGTGAGGCTCATGAGCAAAAGACACTGAAAGAATCCCTGAACCCAGGCCCTTTATCTAGGAAAAAGCACAACAGCATTGAATTTGGCAGGGTTGAGGCATTTCAGAGCTGAGCACCAGTAACTCTGAAGCTGCTAAGATGCAAAAATACAACTTCAGCTATCAAGAACTGCATAGCATAAAAAAAAACAACCCTGAATTTCTGTTTGAGAGGTCAAAATTAGTGTCTCCCATCAAAACTTCTTTTAATTTGCACACTTTCAAATTATCACTGCATATTTCACATTTCGTAAAGCTTGGGAATGAAAATAGTGTGCCTTTATTGACAGTCTGCCACAAATCACTGCATATCCTTTGAGTGAACCTTGCAAACCCATGTGCAAGAAGTGGGCGAGTGCTTACAGAAGGTAACGGATGTTCTGCCGCCAGCTCTCACTATACTGCCACGCACAGCTGCAGCACTGCTTTATACCAACTGCGCTAGGTTCACTGGAGTCACTTTCTCTTCCTCACTGCAAGCACACTGAGATGTCTACTTTAATGCTAAGCCTTCACTGACTTCAGTGGGACTCCTCTGTCCCTTAGGTAAGCTTGCACACAATGCCTGCAGGACTGGAGCTTATGATTACAAGAGCTGCGACGAGAGGGACGAGAACAGAAACTAAGGCAGGAATTCAACAGTTCAGTGCATCCATCTTGCTGGAGGAAATCAATGTCTTTACCTCCTACTGAATGTTAAAAACAAACAAAGATGCTTAAGCACAAAGTATATATTTATACCAAATAAAACAACTGAAAAAGTATTACATAAAGAAAAATAATGTAACAGAACGTACTTAGGTACCTAACTTACAGTCATGCTCATATCTAAAAAGTAACATTGGTAACTAATATATGTAATTTTTGACAAGGGTGCATTTAAGAGTTCTCTAACATACAACATTCTAAATGTGTAGAGTATTTTTTTTCCAAGATACAGAAAACAAATTATTTTACACAGGCACACCTGTTAATTTGAATAAAAAAAAACATGCTCGTAAGTGAGAAGGTCACTTTAGTACTAATTTACCAGATGTGTGAAAGCTATGTAGTGTTAATCACGTTGAAATCGTCTCTTCTCCTTTTGCATTGGTGAGCGCCAACACTGAATGGTACAATATTTGATCCACGTGGTTTACTGACACTGCAACCTGTTTCCAAGCAGTAGCCCTGCCCAGGTGTTGAACAGCACAGCACAGCCCCATCCGTCTGCATGTAGTGTATTTATACCTAAAAGCTATTACAATTATTACAATGATTTGTTTCAATATATACATCAGTATAAAATACTACCCCAAAACACTTTCGCATTTCAAACAATTTTAACCACTTCATCAAACAATGCGTTTGCAGAATAAAAAAAATAAACCCAATTAGTGTTGATTGCCAACAGTACAGCATGTCTATGGTACGTTTCCTAACAAATGAGTGAACGGAAATGTTTGGAAATCAATTAAAATAAGAATCACTAAACAGAATTAGTGTCAGAACAGTTCAAGGATTCCCAGTCTGTCAGTATCTAGCCCAAGCAGCGCTACCCAAACACAGTATAAGCCATTTAGTGTTTTCACAATGAGAAGAAAACATTTGAATATTAAAGCTGCGACAAACACACAAAAGCAAGGAAAGAACATCTGTTCTGAACACATCCGCCAAGGCTGCACCAAGGAACGGCGTGTTGGAGTCTGCACCCAGTGCACTGTGTGCGCTGTGATACCTGGATACAACTGTGGAAGACAACTGAAATGGAAACAGTTCTCAGTTTCCTTGCTGTTGTGGTTTCACGTTATACCATTCAAGTAATAACAGCTTCGCGTAATTTGTTTTCCTGAAGGGAAGAAGAGAGAAAAGTTCATAAGGAAATTAAAAAAAATGCTACTAAAATCCGTAAGTTGGACACAATTTACTGCTTTAGGAGCTACCGTGTCATTGCACAATACAGAAGCGGCCCATCAACCGCTGAGCTACCGGTGTAGGAGAACGTATTGGCCATGTGTGTTGAAAACTGGTATTTTAAAACCCGCCAGTATTCCTTAACAAGGCAGAAAGAAGGCTGCGGGTCTCAAATGCTACCATTCTCATGTAAAGTAGTAAATGTGCATTTCTAGTGGCAAAATTCAAATCTCTGCCTCTGCTGCTTCAGATCTTAAAACGAGACTTTTATCAGAGGTTTCGTTCTTTTATATCATCCCAAAGCACGTTTATTTCTGAAGCACAAAAACGGCAATGATCATATGGGTTATTTGTATTGCTAATCCATTCCTAACGTGGAAAGGTAACCAGTTTCTTTAACAACAAAATAAAAAGCCATTAAAATCTCCCTCTGGGAGAAGTCCCCGCTAGCTGGGATTTTTCTGAAAACCGGGTTTCATGCTTACAGCATCTTTACAGTCACGTTAAACACCCTTGAGAATAAAGGCTTACGTTGAGAATAGCGATGGGCCCTTAATTGCAGAGGTGCTAACTGGTGACTATTTTTCGTTAGAAAAAAAACCAACCAAAACCCCAGAAAATGTCATAGCTTATACTGAAAGTTTGATTCATGCTCATTTTGTTCATTTAAAAATACTCTTTGGAAACCGTCAACTCCTGCAGACAACTTAGTGATACATCTTCTCCTGTTAAAATAAAGATAACTCATATTCACCTCTACCCCATGCTAAGCTCTACTGCTAATATACACTTCATTACTTGCTCACGTCACCATCTAACACGTATCTTTACAGACTTCTACATCGTGCCCAGGGCTTATTTTTCACCAAACGGAATTTGACAACTATTACACTTCGGAGTTTTTACTGAGGATTCTTGTTTTTTGGTGTTCTAGCCTTTTCATTGCAACTCACACTGACAGTCGTAGTTCAGACCATTTTCCCACGCTAACTCAGGAGTACATTTTCAGAAAGTTTTTTCCCATTGAAGAATCTAAACTCATTCAGATACAAAACTGAAAACCAGAAGAGAGATTGGACGCACCGGTCACTGTAAAACTGTTTCTGCTACTTTAAAATGCATTTTAAAATTGTAAATAGCACACTTAGATTCTAATTCAGTATCTTGCAAAGAAACATGAAAAATAAGCCACTGGTCATGGATTCTAAGGATTACATTCAAAGCTAGCCTTTAAAAAAATAGAAAAGTTGCAGGCAAAACGTACTGGTTTATGTACTCACTAGCTTATTGCGCTACAATAGCCATGGTTTAGGTATAAAAAAAGCAGACAATTCAGATTTAAATAAGACTATGTGAAATCAGAAAAAAAACCTTAGATTTCACTATTTAAAAAAAGAACACCTAGAATTACTTCCCATCCTATAGCTACAGTTAAATCAGCTAACAAAAATAATCAAACTATTTCTGACAAACGAGAGTTAGGCTAGAATAAGTGGCAACAATCAAAGTTCATAAATGTTTCTATGTAAAATGACTCATGATTTACTATAACATAAAATATGAACAAGAGCACTTCGTGGCTAATGAAGGAGCTACTAGTGGAAACACTTAATGCCAGTTTTCAGCCCTCCTTTAAGTCATATCTCCAAATCAGTATTGACTTCATTTGACCAGATACATCATTTTTGGCTTGTCACCCCAGTATGTCACGTTCTAACACTTTCCACAGGCAGCAGGAGACAACTAGCTGAGCAAACTACAAGCAGTGACATGCAGAAATTTACTCTCAAATCTGAGTACTTAGATAAAAATGATATGCAAGCGCACGCTAGGACAAAAGGAATGGCATTCGTCATTCAAATAGGCTCATCGTTCCCTCCCCCGCCCCCCAACAGTAGTTGCAACAGCAATAGAAAAAGGTCAAGAAGATGTCTGTTCTTCAGAGTCAACTGTGGAAAAAAGTCAGCAATATATAACAGCAGCGATGGACAAGGAAGAGCAAAATGAAAGAATCTTGCTGAATATTTGTTCATTTACTTTTTCTGAACACAAGCCAAAGTGTGCCACACTGGCTTGTTCTGAACTTCCGATACAGATGTCCTATTCTCCTTAGATCCTTCACAGATTTAGAATTCAGTCTCCCTGAGGCCCCTATAACCAAGTAAGAAAACTCTCTTTATCTAGCTTGGTGGCTGCCAAGACAGATTCCATGTCATTTAGGATGTCAGAGCTCAAAGCCTCTTGCAGACTTGGCATCAGTTCTTCTCCTTCTATGTTCATCCCATCTCCTTCCAGTGTCCCAAGGTCCACATTTGTCCCTGGAATGGCTTCAAGGTAGTCTGGGAATCGGTTCTGATGGGACGGTATGTTACTTTGGCTGATACTGTCACCTAGTTATAACAAAAAGCAAGATGGATGTTCAATTTACTGGAAGTACCAAACCCACAATTTATCACCACTGGTTAAAGGTTAATCCTGGATCTCTTGCATCACTCGAGCACTGTGATTCAGAGAAATCCATCACAAAAACTAAAGATGACTTGGCTGCATGCAGATGTACAAAGAACTTGCCTTTGTTTCAAACTTTTCATGCCTTAACCTGAATCTTTACAGATCTTTGATGTCTTTTAGCGTGTTTTAATTTTTACGCTTAAAAGACAATACTGAGTCAAATATAATTTGGGAGCAACATTAGCAATGCTGAACAAGATACAGTTCTTAGCTCAGAACAAACTACTTCTTAAGAAAGCAAATGGGTATTCAAATTCCATATAACTGCAGGAATGATTCCCTTTATGAGCTTCCCAATAGAATTTATTACAAGGATGTTTTTCACAAATGCTATAATAGTTCTGCAATAGAAATAGAAGGAGTTAGAACAACTATAAAAAAAACATTGGAGCTTCTCAGAGCCACTTGTTTTCACTGCAAGGGGGCTGAGCATTTGACACCAGCATAACTGAAAAGGGTGTATTAAGGAGAACAAACCTGTATCCATCTCATCAACACTGTTCAGGAAGTCATCGGGGGTTCTGGGTACACTGTAACTGCTCATGCTAAGTCCGCTATCTGTGCTTTCATCTCTGGAGTGATATGTTCCACTGCAACAGAAAAAATGCAACAAAAAGTGAGGGTAGAGCATGGGAGAAATTAAAATAGTTAGATACTTGTTTTAGAACCAGTGCAGGGGTTTTGATAACATGGCTGTCACAAGAAATGCTCCATTCTAATTAAAAGCTGAAGTCTGTGTGAGACACCTGGTTTTTATTTCACGCTGACCTTTCCCAATTAAAACCGTATTACCGAGGTTCAATTTAACTCAGTAAGAACATACCTAAGCAGCTTTAAGAAACTGCCTATCAATGTTCCACACTGTTTTAAACTTTTCACACCCACCCACGGCTAAAATCCATCAGAAGCATATCACAGTCCTTAACCATTACAAAGTCTAGTAATGGTGTACATTTCACACTTCAGTAAGGATTAAGAACATTCTAACCACTAATGTCCCCTTGTTTAATCAGCCACCGAAGTGCATTTTTAGGTCAGTGCTGTTATAAATAGGAGCTACAGTTGGAACTCCTTTAGCAATTCTTCAGTTGCTCCCCGCTGTTGCATTACTACTAGTTCAGTCGTACGTGTCATGGCAAGAGGGCCCTGATATAAATCAAATACTGTACAGAAGCCATTCTGTAAACAAATCCTGTTCAGAATGATCTTGCTGACAGAACAGTTAGCAAGATGGCAAAGGGCCTTACATATATTACTTTTTTCACTGCCATCTTACTACCAGTGGAGCAAGCAAGACCAAGGGAGCTGCAATGGAAATTTGGGATGGGAGTGGGAAGAACAGGCCAATCAGATGACCTACAATCAGCTGGGGGGATCCAGTTTTCAGTTGACTTTCTTGTAAGTCATATAAACTATTTCTTTGAAAGTAGAACAATAGGAAAAGTTATATATACAACAGTGAAAATCATTATCCTGACTGGAATAATTATTTTCAGAAGCAGGAAGGAGCTGCTACTTGCAATACATAGGCATGCATCTGAAAATATTTTGCTATAATAGCTAAACGGATGCAAACAGTCCCACCAGTCAAAACGGTCACAAGCGGAAGCAGCTGTAGAAATACACCATCATACCATTACCTCCCTCCTCCTGTGCCTACTAGCAGCCAAGCTTCAACTGGAAATATTTTCAAACCCGTATTTCTTCCACCTGTGGTAGCATTGCTGAGAACGCTTACAGATTCTCCACTGTGAATCCTAAGTGCAAATCAGTCTGATGTACAAGCTGTACAATCAAGCTGTGCACTGTGCTGATTAGCATTTGGAGACATGCTGATCGGTAGCGTATGCCTTGTCAAGTATGCAGAAGCAAACGGAAGATAGCTGAACAGCTGTTCAACACTGGATGCAAGCATAATACCATCAACCATGAACATACGTATTAGGTTTCACAAGATCATCTTTGCCACACAAGAAATAAAACTGGCATTTCTATATGACGAGCAAAAGTACCAGAACACATTTGATAACAAGCATCACAAGTAGGCTATTTGAAACTTCTGTGAAAAAAAACTGCTGGTTTACTTTGTGGGACAAAATACTAGAAATAGAACTGAGCCTATGCTGAACTGAATCATTCTGGGTGAGAAGGCCTTTTGGCTGGTGCTGTCACACTTGGAACGTCCAGACCTCCTCTTTCTTCAAATCACTCCTCAATAAACATTTCCAGCAAGGATTTCTTCATTTAATAGTCACACCACCCAAGATTACTGCATGCAACTAAACTGCATTACCCAAAATAGAATGGATGCTTCTTCAACAAATACTTGTTAAAATATGTGTGTACAGAAAAAGAAAGCCCAATTTAGGAGCGAAACAGAGAATTGCCAACACAACCAATATAAATTTAACAGTCAAAAACATACGCCAAGTAGCAAACCAGAAGCTGAAATCATCTAACATAAAGTCTAAATATTCTGCGTTGCTGTAATATTTCACTTAAAAATGAATTATAGCATAAAAACAGTAAGTACAGAAGACAGCAGGCAGAAGACTGACTACATAAATAAGAACACTGTGTATTTTCTCCATTTCCTTCAATGTAGCGTTTTTCTGATGCTTTTTGGATGTTCAGAGTATATAGGAAGTGGAAAATATTCAGCTACTTGAATTTCTGGAACGTAAAGTTAGGAGGACTGTTTCACCAGGAACTTTATATACCCTATGAAGAGAAAGAAGCATTTCTGGATACCTGAATTTAAACATCAAAGGAACATCAAAACTACTGTATTGCTGCATCTAGTTCAGAGCCAGTAACTCACAAGTGTCCTTTAGAGAGTTCCTTTCCCTTATGTGTATCCCAGAATTAAACACAGTGATGTACACAGAATTACCTAGAAGGGAACAATGCTTAAACTGAAAGGTAAATTTAAAAAATCATCTGAATTCAGATGAGATACGGAGTTTTCAGTACTCTGTGTGGGGTAAGGGCTACAAAAAGCACAGCCAAGTTAAACATACCTACAACTAGTCAAATGATAACTTCTAGTAAGTAGTCCTTGCTAATTACCAATCTGGCAAAAATTAAAAGTAACTTTGTCCTTTCTAGCTTTTCCCCTACTTGTAATTAAAGACAAATCATTTTATATTTCATATATACAGAAACACAATGGACAAACTGCTTTAGTCCACTGCTGGAGCATTAGATGTACAGAGGACTACAGTGGCAATCTAAAAACTAAAGATACAGAAAACAAGAGTAAGATGTGAGGATACTACATGAATTAAGAATAATGTTCAAAATACACCCAGGCTTTGTGTATGATGGCAACAGCCCTCCAGAAATTCAGACCAGTTTGTTACTATAAGATATCAAGGTCATCTTCTATCTACAAGGATTTCTTCATTTATTAGTCACACCATGGAAATTTATTAGTCACACTGCCCATAACTAAACTGTCCAATTCAAAATGCAATTTTAGATACATCAGTAGTTAGTCAGTTTTCAGATCTCTTGTGCTTTTTATTCCTTGGCACAGAGCCAGCACAGCTAAAGATCACACCAAATTCCAGCATGGATTCCATGGAAAACAACCCTTCCATCTAACAGAAAATCATGCTTTCTAACCAGACCTGTCTGTGTAGGAGGCAGGTCAGAGCATTTGAAGAGATGGACAGGACTTTTGGAAAAAGCAGAAAATGAAACAAATGTAAAACGAGCTCTCAGAATATCCCTAACTGGAAAAAGGTGCTTCTTTAGGCATCAAAAGCCCAGACAGGAGCGATAGGTAATGTTACACATAAGAAGAGATTGAGAATCGCAACAAAGGCTTACAAAGATTTTAGCAGCTTTCAGTATCTAAGATTATGGCAGTTATTTAAGCCTGCCCAACTCCAAAGCCATATTAATTCTAACATGATGTGAACTTCCTACCTTACAAGCAGATATGAAACGCTACTGATAGCACAAATAGAAGTGAAGCCTTGCACTGAAAGAATTTTGAATTTTATGTGAAATTTAGGTGAATTTTATGTTGTTTTTTTTTTTAATGTGTATAATAATGCACAATTAAAGAGAAGGCAAGCATATATACTTCATGAGCACTTACAGTAACATCCTAAAGTAACACTAACATTTCAAGGTAATGTAGAAAAGTACCAATGAACTCTAATAGAATATGTAATTTTTCTCTTTTATGGCAATGGATGCTGAGCTGTTATCAGTTTAAACCATTGACAAAATACAGTTCAAGGAAGCCCTGCAAAATGAACGACTTAAGTTGTAGTTCAACTATTGATACTGACAAAACATAGATTTTTTTACTCCATTAATTAAAAATACAGGTGGTTCAGAGATTAGATTCTTTTGTCATTTTCATCTTTCCTTTTCAGCATGCTAAGTAAAAAATGTAGATGCAACTTATCACAAGCTGCAGCAGGTTCTCCAAAATTGTGATGATTAGTATGAAGCATTTGTAAGATGCAATTAGAACAGTATTTCTAAACAAACAAACACTCCTCAACTCAGAGGGGGATTAAGGAAAAAGTTGTATAAAAACACTGGTCTGCATTGTAAAATTCTGATTCTTGACTTAAAAGGCCCACGCTTCAAAATAATACAGCATCTAAAATGAAACGTGCCACTATTTGCAGTCCTAACATCAACAGAGTAAAAATATTGCTAAATTAAAAACCTGAAGTGATAGGGAGGGGTGAACAGAAAAACCTTAAGATGAACCTCAAGGTGTAGTCCTACGTGTGCCTCACAGTTCATTTGATCTCATAGCAAGCTACTCACAAATTCTTCTGAGTCAGTAATTTGAAATGACTGTTAGTCAACAGATTATGCAAAGGCAAACATGTTATGGCTTTGAATAAAAAACATTCCTACAAGTCTGAACAGACTACTTCCTCCCACAGGAGACAGCTTTTAATCCTCAACTTTTACTAGACTTGCCATTTAAGGAAAGATTCATTTACAGCTGTGGCTTTTGGCACAGACAGATGTTCAAAATAAACTATTACATGTTCTGAACAGAATTTGAAATCAATTTTTTTTTCCCTCCAGTAGCTACTCCTACAAACCTGTTAAGAAAGGGATCAGAACTATTTGTAGTCATTGTTCTCAGTTCCTGAGACATTCCAGGAGATGATACGGGATTTTGAGATCCACCATCTTGTTCCATTGTCGGAAGCTGGCTACGGAGAGCCAATTCCTAAAGAAGAGGAAAAAAGATCTTGTTAGGCATTTGAATGTGTTTTTCAGATACATAAACATATGACATTTCAGGATAGCTGATACTTTTAGTGCTTTCAGTTAAAAGATTTAAATGCAATGAAGTTTCTGAAGACAAAGCGAGAATTTTTACTGGCTTCATCAATAATGGAAGTTCAACCAGTCAAGCCCGGTACTACAAGGAATTCACTGTAAATATATTTATGCATATAAATTTCTATGTGATCGCATAAATCTTTTCTGATTCACTTCAACATCCTTAATAATTATTAAGAACCAAAAGAATTAACACTACTCAACCCCTAACATATATCTGTTCTTTTCTGCGGAATACGAAATGTATTCGACATTTTCCTTTAATATCAAGTTACATGCTTTGTACTAGGTTTTCTCACACCAGTTGATTAGACCTTCACAGCAGAGTACAACCATACCATTAGTTTTTGGATCTGACACACCCAATTGCCTACCCCAAGTAAATATAGTCCTCTTTACCACCACTTAATTGGCTATTCCTCTAATAAATAATAACAACATCCCTCGTCCACGTTCTCAGATCACAGAATGGTAAGCACCTTTAATCCATTTCTATAAGTACATGCAGATGATTTTCATTTTCACAGAATCGTAAGATCATTGGAGTTGGAAGATAGCTTTAAAGGTCGCTTAGTCCAACTCCCCTGCCATGAACAGGGATGCTACAGCTCCATCAGGAGCTCAGAGCCCCATCCAGCCTGACCTGGAATATTTCCAGGTACGGGGCACCCATCACCTCTCTGGGCAACCTGTGCCAGTGCCTCACTGCCTGTATCATATAAAACTTCTTCCTTATATCCAATCTAAATCTCCCCTGTTCTAGTTTGAGACCTAAAGAGTTTATTCTCTTCTTTCTTAAAGCCCCCCTTTAGATACTGAAAGGCGGCTATCGGTCTCCCCAGAGCCTTCTTTTCTCCAGGATGAACTGCTCCAGCTTTCTCAGCTCGTCTTTGTAAGCAAAATGTTCCATCCCTTGGATCATTTTGTGGCCCTCCTCTGGACACACTCCAATGACTCCATGTCTCTCCTGTACTGAGGACTCCACATCTGGATGCAGTAGTCCAGGTGAGGCCTCATCAGCACAGAGCAGAGGGGGAGGATCACCTCCCTCGCCCTGCTGGCCACACTTCTTTTAATGCAGACCACGAGCTGGCTTTCTGGGCTGCAAGGGCACATTACTGGCTCATGCCCAGCTTACCATCCACCAGTACTCTAAGTCCTTTTTGGCAGGGCTGTACTCTATCCTTTCATCCCACAGCTTGTATTGATAGTAGGGGGTTGCTGCAACATTTTCTTACGTAATGAAACCAAGTGCATACACTACATGAGTTCCTAGTTTAAAACTAGGTTTACCAGTCACATCAGACCTGATATAAAGAAGCTGATATGAAAAATTCTTTTTTTGGAATGCTTCACAATTGGTGATCCGTGGAAGGTCTTTGATATCCTGAAAGAACTTGTGAACTGCAAAAACTGCTTGCTCACGTCAAAATCTTTATGTCTTTCTTCCAGAGACCAAAAGTCTTCCAAATGTCACTTGCACTTTCCCTTCTCTGAGAAACTACCTTCATAAAATGCAACTACTTTTAACTAAATCCATCTTAGTTTTTTGTCAAATGGAAAGCACAGGGGGTGGATATCACTTGGACTTGCAACACTAAGCACCTTTTCAGCCTTGTGTTCATACTTGGAATAAAGCACACTTCCATCCTCTACTCTGATAGCAGAGCTGTGCATCAGTGAGTCCTCCCCTCCCTGCTCCTATGTCTCTGTGGTAAGAACTCTCTGGCCTTTTCCCCTTCCCTTGATTTGAACCCTATATTGCGTTTTTACTTCCTTAGCCTGCAGTCCCTGACTAGGATGAAGAAGAGGAGCCAAGCGCCAGCAGCATGCAAAAGAAGCTTCATCAGAGACCAGTGCCCCAAACAGTGATAACAAAGCAAAGCCAAAAGGGAGTCATTTCCGTATACAAAGCACTAAAGTGATATTTTATCTCATTGGGAAGACCTGAGCTATCACACAATCATAAGCAATTTGGAAAGAGAACGTTACCTTTGTATTTTCTAAATCTTTAGTGGGTAGGAGAGACTGAATGAAATTTTACATTATATGACCTTAAATATCATGGCAAAAAATACATGTAGTTCAGATACTGGCCAGATACAAATGAAAAATCACTTCTCACTAAAGGGCCTACCAAATAGATGTATTAGGCCTGGAGAGAGAACTGTATTTTGCCTTTTCTTAGGCATGAATGACCTAGTAAATTGAGTCTTTATGGTATTAGTACTATTTTTGTCCTTATTTCAACAACAGCACTGCTAGAAGTGCAAAAAGACAATTGTTTGCATTAATGCTACTCATTGAGAAGGCAGAACTAGAGCTCTTCCCACTAGAGAGAATGCTATTCCATCATTCATTCAAGTAATACATTTAAGTCAATCTGGAAGTCTGGAAGGGAAAGGCATTACCAAAAAAGCCACACTATTCAGAAACAAATACAGAATGATTTTTTAATAATTCCTTAAGATGAGCATAGTTTTCTACAAGCCCTCAAGAGTACATTGAGTCTATTTTTCCTTATGGGTGCATGTAATGGAAGCTAAACTCATGTAGCCTGAAGAATGGTCCTTTCATTTCTTCTTCCTTTATAAAACCGATTTTCAATAAACAACCTTTTGCTTCCTGTAATTAGAAAAACGTACGGCAGTGTAGAAGTCTGTCCAAGCTCCACACGGAGCAGTGTCAACTCCAGGCTTTTAATTCATGCTTTAAAAATATATCCTTTATTTGAAACATTTAAAGTCTGAAGGCAAAAATAAAACCCTGACAAAATTCTGGCTTAGATTTCTATAATTTGATCTCACTGTATTTTCGTAAGTATGTTAAACTTTTTTTAAGTACCTCTGGGTAAATAAAAGCTTAGCGCAACTATTGTTAACACAACATCTGAGTTTGGGATATTGCATACAAGACCAAATGATCTGTCGTCTCCGTAAGGATAGGAACTCAAAAAATAAGGCCAGTGTTGTGTAATTTATCACGCTGACCTTATCCAACATTTTTTTTTTTTTCAGATTTGCAGAGAGACAGAGTTTTACATGGAGTCCAGGGTCACCTGCAGTCACTCTTCTGAGAGCACTTTTATTTTCATCATCTTTTATCACAGTTTTGGGAAAAGGTAAAGACTCCCCCTGTGTATTTCCTGTACCAAACTCTTACTAAATTAAACATAAAAGAAGCTGGTCAACTCAAACAGATACTTCAATTTTATTTTATTTTTTTGTAAACTCAAGCTTCCATGAGCCAGTCCTAATGTTTCTGACTCTAAACACTGTTCAAATAGCAAAGCTTTCATCGGCTTCACTGAGATGGAAGAGAGGTGTTAGGGGAATGCGAGGGCCACTGCACTTTGAGCTAACTATCAGTACCAGTTCTTCACTTTAAGTATTTATGCTCTTACTTGAGAGCCACAAAGTTAAAGCGCATGTAGAAAAGAGAGAAAGAAACAGATGAAGACAAATGAATTCAGCAATGAGGAGTTATGCAATTAGAGAAGAGTAAAGGGAAAACTTAAATCATTCGGTGTTGCAATCATGAAAACCAGCAAAATTAATTCAAGAGGTGATAGTGATAAAGTGATAGTTAATTGCATTGTGTACACTTGGCATGGGACTCAATTCTATGTAATGTCTTCTGCATAAACACTCTGAACAAAAGCTTTTAAACAACACCTTTGCAAGTGTGGATAGGGCAGCATAAACTGGAATAAACATTTGTAAATAGAGTCTGGTTTCTTGTCTGGTTTCGCAGTCCTCTGATGTACCACTGGTACAAGACCTTCTCACTGCGTATCAGCCCATGCCTCCGAGCACTGCACCTCCCCAAACGGTGTGTCCCCAGAGCACCAGGAAGACAAGCACGTGTCAGCTGGAGTCAGCAATTAGCCAGAGCTGGATGGCCTCCCTCTACCAATTTCTGCTTGCTCCTAGCAAAAGCTGTTACGCATTGCCATCTCAGACTCAGGTTAAAGTGACTCATCTTCTACTGACCAATTGCCTTAGCAGTACTTATGGCCTTTTTACAATGCAAAAATCTTCCTTGTAACTCTTTTTCTCAGGAGCTTAATACCCTCAATGAAACCAAGACAGATCATTTTTCTCTTGTCAATCTAGGTCAGCTTCAGATCCCATGGAAGGATGGGAAATGAGAGTCAATGGACAACACTGGGATTCACTAAGAAACAAAGCAAAAACATTTCAAATCTTAGTGGAAGTACACACACGTAAATCTTAAGTTGAAATAAAGATACGAAATTTAAAGCAGTTAAATCAAATACCAACAATACTTCCCATCTGAATCTTGCTTTCAACTTCGCAACGTTTTCTAGGCCCAACAAGAACTGCACTCTAATTCACTTCTCCCCCTCCTCCCAAAAAAGTGGTGTAAGTAAGCACCATAACACTAATCAAAAAGAAATTTAACAAATATATGCTACTATTTCCTATTTTTCCTAATGAGATTTTAACTGAGAAAAAACCTTATTAATACTTCCAGCTTCTCTAAATTCATGCAAGCTGACTGCAGAATGCAGAAATGTTTGCTTTCTAGAAGATGTCAGAAACATGACAGTCACACAGCTTTATTTTCGCATACATGCAAAGTGTCTAAAAATATTTCATTGAAAAATAGTTTCCCAGGAACACTTTCCTGAAATGTTTTAAGTGCTCTTGACTAAGCTGGGGCAAGGTATCAAACACCAGCTAAAATGGAAAAAAAGAGAATTAGCAGAAATTGAAATAACATTTCAAAAACAGTTACTATTTAGCACTATAAGTGCTTATAATTTATGCAGATAAGAGCAAATATAAAACAAGTAAACAGTGAAAGGCCAAATGTCTGGGCAGATTCTTCTATGAACTGAGGAGTGTTCAGAATGTCCCTCTAGAGCTGATAAGAAATAAGCCTTGGGGTAACAGCACAGAGAGCCAGAGAGGTACTTCACAAAAGGACAAAAAAGATGGAGACAACAGAGAACACATTCCAGGCATACAGAACTAGCAAGAAAACAGCACAGAGGTACTAGAAAGGTAAGTCAGAAAGAGGAACCCAGCAGACTGCACAGAAATTGGGGCAGTTTCTGGTTCTAAGACAGAGCTCTTCATTCAGAGCTGAAAAGAAGAAACAGACAGAAAACAAATGACTGTAAACAGAGAAACCTATCACACAGGTGGCTGCATAACAAGCATATCTTATTAGAAAATGCCTTAGTATTACTGGCATAATAAAAAATAAGAAATCTCCCAGTCTTAGCACAAGAAAGTAGACTGTATAAACATACAAGAGTAACGCCTCTCTTTTTCCACTGTATACTAGAAGGCAAGGACTGTATTACCTAGTTAAGCATCCAATTTTATGATTTATACAGAAGTTGACTGACATCTACTTTAAATGAGATGTTGACAGTTGAATGCTAAATGTAGGAAACTGAAAGGAGAACTACTGGAGGTGGAAAGAGAGTCATGTCATCCGATCTCTTAACTGAGACAGATACGCATCCTTAGGATAGTCACAGAGAAGTCACAATGATGAGAATAAGTGGACGGATGGCTGGTGTTTTCAAATTCCTTGGATAAAACCATAGCCAAGAGTGCTTGCTTACACGTAGCAAATATGGAAGTCAATTTTTGCTTTAAATTCCTTTGAATTTAGTGTTTTCAGAATTATAATAAAGCATGTCCTCATTCAAACAAGAAGAGTCTTTTACAAGACTCAAGACGAAAGATGACGCTGAGCAAATCTTTCTGGAAGATCCTTCAGTATTAAGGCCTGCATACATAACACTGAGTATCAGTATCGCTACAGGACACTACAGCATCATGGCAGAGGGACCATACCTAGCAAGGACGCAACATTTACTCAGAACCAGTAAACTTGACCAAAGATATCAACTTTGTATCCAAGTTAGGTGACAAAAACCTCAAGAAGCTTGGGCTACATGTACAATGTTAAACTAGACGACTTCTGCCACTCCTTTCTAAGATATTTGACGCTATGATTAAGAAAAGCTCAGGGATCCAGTTAAAAGCTAAAAACCTTTCTCAGTGTTCATTTATGTAAAAGAGATACTTTACAAAATGCAAACTTCAAGAATGCTGGTGTGAGGTAGTTTATTTACTAAAGGAAGACTTTGACAGGCTCTAAATTAGACTGAATATTCTGAGAATTAAGAGCACTGAACACTGGAAGACTTTACTTTTACTTATTCCTTAAAAGAACATATAAAAATTAGCAAATGTTTATCGTAATGAAAGCAGAAAATTCCTCTAAGCTTCATGAATTTTATTCACAAAGGAATGTACCTGTAAACAAGAAGAATTTGACTGCGTTACTCCTCTAAAGATTTTCCAGATTCACTAGGTTGACCGTGATCCAATCAGATGTACATTTTAGGACTTAATAACAGCGCCACTACAGCAGACAACATTTGATTCTATGGAGTAAGGCGTCAAGAAAACAACTTCTAGGAATAGTTCTAATGGCTGTAAACTAAAAGAGGAGAAATTTAGGTTAGATATTAGGAAGAAATTTTTTTGCTCAGAGGGCGGTGAGGCCCTGGCGCAGCTGCCCAGAGAGCTGTGGATGCCCCATCCCTGGAGGTGTTCAAGGCCAGGTTGGATGGGGCCCTGGACAGCCTGATCTAATGGGTGGCAGCTGTGCTCACAGGATGGGAGTTGGAACTAGATCTTTAAGGTCCCTTCTAACCTAAGCCATTCTATGACTCTCTAAACATCATCTTCCATATGCAGCTGCTCATTACGTTATTAAAGTGACTTACGAAAACACAGTTAGGTGATACAACATGAATGACTAGTATTACAAAACTTAAGTTGACATGGCTACATACTTTTCTGCCCACCAGAACACTCAAAACTGGCTTGGCTCATTATCAAGTGCAGACTAAAACTGATCGCAGTCAGGTGAGTAGAGATGGGAGCTTGCTATGAAGGAAGATTAAAGGTAACTGGAACTCTTATCTACGCCCTTTCACTGGTTCCTATCCCAAAGAAAATAGGCTGATCCATACACATTTTCAAATTATTGATAAGGTCCCTCGAGTTTTTACAGCTTTTTACTGCTTTAAGCCAGAATCACACTAAGTTCAAGAAATCCGACCTTTCTGAGTTAAGTATGAAACTGATTCCAAAGACTTCCATTTGCTGCATATTTCTAAGCTGGCAACAGGAAGATGCTGCTTTGAAAGAGGGAACAACAACATGATAGGGTTTCCAGGCATACCAGGAAAGACAGAATACAGTTTTGGCATTCAGCAAGAAAAGCATCACTCCTGAATGACCTAATTGTAGCAGAAGATAAGGTGCTTCAAACTGGTGTGGAGAAGCATGTGTCTCTGCTTATTTCCTTTTATACCAGCAACCTCTAAGCAATTTTTCATCTGCCTTCCATAACCAGATCTAACAGTGATCGATGGGAACATTATATGATTAATGTTCAGTAAATGAATCAAATTGTTGGGTAATGATTACATGTCAGGTAAAACTTCAGTTTTAGTGCTCTGCTTATACTGTCAAAGATGTTTTTCAGAATGTAAGTACTGTCTCTGAAGTCTGAGTTTCTCATTTTGAAGACGATCTTCTCAGAAGAATTAGTAACGTATGAATTCTACGGTACGCTTTAGAATGCAACAGTACACCAGTACTCATAACTTCCAAATACAGACTGTTTCCTTTTATTCTGAGTTTCCTGCATAGTGCATAATATTGTATTTCTTAAAAAACCGAAGTACAGTACAAGCCAATATAAATATTGTCCTAAAAGGCAGTAGATTAAGAATAATGTTAGTAATAGCAAGCAATAAGCTGTCTGAATATATCCATAAATCCACCCTTTAAGGGATTCATTTCATATTCAACTTCTGAAGTGCCCAAAAGAAGTCCACTTTCAACTGTTTACTGTGCTACATATTTTGACCATTTTCATTTGCTCTGAGCTTGGAAGGCTTTATAGAATTATTGCTTCCAATGGAGAAAATGCATCTGTGCAAGAGCTGGCTAAATCTCAAAGTGGAATAATTATGTATTATATTGCCACAGCAATTACTTTATTAGTCTAATTTATTAAATGATTATTACACTGTACATGCTTAAAAATAAACACTTTAAGTGACTTTTTATTAGCAGATTTACAGACATCCTTTAAGATCACACCTGCTTACACAGATCGAGGAGAACATTCACATGAATAGAACTTAAAAGCCACAAACGACTACCTTAGCAATAATAAGAGGTTTGCTTTAAATACACATCTTGATGACGTCAGGACTGGAACAGCGGTATCTTCAAGAATGCTAAACAAGAACATTGCTTTCAACGCAGAAACGTGCAATGAATTCTTCACTGCATTTAAGTATTGGTATCAAGTTGTGGTAATGCAGCACTCTTTAAAAATAATGTTAGGGTCGTGATCAGAGAAATGCTTCAAAAATATGTATGGCAGAACATGTTTTTTCTTAGAATGCCTTTATGTAGCAAAGTTCCTCAGCTAGTCTAATCTAATGCTTTCATGTTTCTAATTATGCTGAAACATCAGTTAAGAGCCTACCTGATGTTTTGGAGAATTTGCTGTGCTGGGATTCCGCATTGCCTATGAGTAAAAATAAGATGGATAAAAATTACTTTAGCTGCATGTTTTGCCTGCGCAGGCTGTCTTATAAACACCATCTTGTAGTATCAAGCCCCCAAGACAGGCCAGATGAGACAGGTTAAGGGAGTTAAGAAACTACAAAAATCATGAGACAGGGAAACAAAACTCACAGATTTACCAAGGATGTGTATGTGACAGAAAAGCTGGATGCCCAGGGAGAACAACACGAAGGGAATTGGCTGTCACCTGGTCCAAAGTTAGTCAGATTCTCAATGACAACTGAGGCAAGAGGAAAATTAGAATGCCTACCTAGAAGCATGCTAGCACAGGGTAAGATGTTTGTTGGTGGATTAATAGCAAAGCAGGAACAGCAGAGGTCCAGGTGCTTAAGCAGAGAAAGTCCTGACACCATCTTGGCAATGTACTCTTACCTAGAGTACTACAAAAACTAACAGCTTTAAAGATGACCCATCTTATACCAAGAGATGCTGAAGATTCCTACAAAACAAGCCTTGACTACAAGAGATAACGGGAGTCAGATTCCAGGATAGAATGCCGCAGGGGAATAAGAAAGAGAAAAGCTGTCTTTGAGGACAAGATATTATTCTCTCCTGATACAAGACCCATCACCCAAAGTGAAAAGGGAACAGGGTAAGATTTTAAAAGCTTTTCCTCAAAGAAAAGATTAGTGCTTTCTTCAGTGTCAAAAAAGAAAACAAAACCAAAGAACATCCTAAGTATCTTGCAGAATGGCAGTCACCTTTTTTAAAACATACAGATGGAAAAGTGGAAGCAGAAGGCTTAAAGTGAAAAGGTAGCCAAGCCCAAATTAAAAATCCAGAGATTCCCACGTCCAGTGCTACACTTTGACATTCACTATGGCAATACTTAATATAGTAGAAAACACTAAAAGAAACAGCCTGCAGCCTAATTATGAAGTCTGAAATTCCTCAATATAAGAAAAACAGTGGTTCAAAATGCAGCACAAGTGATTGAGTTGTTCCACGCTCTCCTCCGCTGTTACACAGATGAGATTTTTAGCAACAAGGTGTCTCTTCAATGTTTCTTACAAAAACTTAGAAAGTACTATAGAATCCAACAGACTGACATGTTCTTCTGAAAGTGAAATACTTTCCTCTATTTAAAAGGGAGAACTAACACAACTGTGGGAACCAGCTTCTTTCTGCATGAGTCAGAACTCAATGACTATGAGACATATTCTCAAGAGGGATCCATTCGGATCAACGGTCCATGATGCCATCCTAACAGCAAAGAAACTTCATCTCAGAAAGTTTTGTTAGAGAGGGAGGAATGAGGGAGGAAGGAAAAATCCTTCAGTGGGGTAAGCCAGATGCTTTTACTACTAATCTGATACCAGTAACAGAACGACTTCAGACCTTTTTAAATCTCAAAGCTTTTTGCACAGTTATTAGTCTTTAAGACTTGGTGAAACAACTTAGCCAAAACAAAACAAAATATAACATACAAAAGAAATAGCGGAAGTAGGTGTCTAACCTGTGGCCTCACCTGCCGAAGCAGTTCTTGATGCTTCAGTCTCAGCCTTTCCTTCTCCATCTGTAGCTGCTGAAGTCTCATCTGTTGTTGCTGATTGGAGCTACTCCCACCCAAGACGCCACCTTGGGGACTCTGAGGAGCCAGAGGGGGTGGCTGTTTCACTGGAGCACTTTGGCTGATTCGCTGATTCATGGCTAAGGAACCAAAACAACAAATGTTTAAAAATAAAATTCAAACAAATACAAGGCAAGTACTATCCTTAGACAGGATACAGTAAGAAACTACAAGCCATGACCATACAAAACTTGCAGTCACACTGATGTTCAGCATGAAATGTATGCTCACATGTATTATTTCTGTGAAATCAACACAACATTCTCACGTTTAAGTGTAACACTTGTTCTAAAAGCTCCTGAAAACACAGCTAAATGTGCAAATTGGTGCAAAATGTCAAAGCGGTGGGAAAATAATTCAATTTTAATTAGAACGCTTACTTGCTCTTCTTCCCAATACATTATTTTCAATGTAGACACAAGCACTTCTCTTGTTCACACGAAACCTTAGAATCATTAAATGCACAGAATGACAAAAGAGATCTCACGTAGATCCAGCTACCTTGGTTACATGCTGCCACTCTTTGTGATGGGATACCGGTCACACAACAACCATTCGCATCATTTTTGGAATCAGTTTTGAGTATTACAGACTCCATTTAGACTTCTAGAGCATCCTGGCATGCAAAACCAGCGCTGGTACAGGAACGGCAGATGAATTACACAGACAAAAATATTACCATTTACACAGCAAATATTTTACTAATTTCTTTGCTTTCTGCTCCCCCACAAAGGCTCCATGATGCACCTTTTCTGTGCAGCTAACGCACAATGAGAATCCATGTTTCCTTCCCCCAGAAGGCAAGATTGAAACCTATTTTGTTTTATAAAACAAAGCATCTGCTTGACAGACATGATGTTCCCTTCACAAGAGTTAAAGTCAACAGAAGCACAGGAATTCCCACAGTGGAACAGAAGGCTGGCAAAGGCTGAATACATCATAAGGTCACTATTTTCAGAGGCTCCACCTTGTCTTGAACAGCCTAAATCTGTTAACATTAACAGTATGCTGCACAATGCATTTGTAGAAGCAGTCACAGGAGAGGTAGCTTTCTTTTTTTTTTCTGAGAATGAGGATTCTGGTTTATGGGAACTAAGAAAAAAAGGAGTGAGATTCTCTTAGGATGCCAGGTTGCTCTGGTGCAAAGAAAATCATATGTCGGCTTAGTTTGAATTAATGTTTTCATTATAGAAAAAGGATTCCTGGAACATGAACACTTAAAGTTTCTTTCTTAAAATAGTTATCTCAGAGAATCTGCATCACCTTTTCTCTCAGAAGCCCTTCAGTCTCCACTGTCTTTTGAGTGTTCAACTTAAGGTACACAAACACCTTTCTTTTGTTCTAGGAAAGTCTAAAAACATCTGTCTCACAGCAAAAATGCCTGTTGCTTCACAGCCTTGCTCCCCCTCTCCTTGCCACAGCTCATCTTTCCATTGAGCGGCAATATATAAAGAAAAATGTAATATTATTAAGAACAGAAGAGACAAGAAAACAGTCAATAGCTAGAGAGCCAACTCTCTAGTTTAACCATTCCATGGTTCACACAGAGTCAACATTCTAAAGGAATAGTGGGTTCTATTTTCATCAGACCATTCAAAAGACAGCGCAGTGTTGAATTGCTTCAAGTAATTTGAAATAATATTTTATGTAGTTACTCAGGAAAGAGTTTTATAAGTATGGTCACAAATGAAACAAAAACTTCCTCAAAAGGTAAGTAAACAGGTGAAGCAGGAAAAGAAACTGCATCCAAGTGCAAGTAGAAGAAAGAGTAAATACAAAAAGGCTGGAGATTCAATTCCAACCTGCAAGTCTCATCCTGAGCTAGTGCAAAATAAAAGAATAAGGGGTAGTTAAAGATGTAGTGAATAGAGCTTAAAATGAAGCAGCTTGTCAGTCATTTAGCACCTGAACTTCAGGAAGAAGTGACCAGAATCAGCCAACCTGCTTTACTGTGTGAGCCATGGTCCCTAGGACAGCAAAAGGAAGAGACAGGACAGCTTGTTTCTCTGCTGAACAGGTCACAGAAGATCCATGTGGCCTGAGACACCAGAAACTGCTAAGCAAAAGTTTCAGCAGCACCAACCGCTGTCCTGCAAAGGACGTGAGCAGCACACATAAGCTCCAGAAGCTCCATTGGACAACCTCTGCTGGAAGACTGACAGCACTTAGGCTACCTACATTTACCAACTTAAGGCAAAGTTGGAGCTAAAGAACATGATGCAAGAAAGGATGTCCATGTAGCAGCTCTCAACAAGATGAACATGACACTACTGGACCAGGAAATGCATCTTATCCTTCTTCCCTTTTTACTCAGAATCCTACACAGTCTAGAGCCAGGAGCATGCCTTTTGCTTTTTGTATCTTACCCTCACGCCTTGAAAACAGACAATGATAAGGGCTTGTAGGAGACAAATGAAAAGAGTCTTCTGCTGTTACCTAGTTCTGGTAACTAATTCTGTAACTCCAGCAGAAGTCTGTGCTACACTTCAGAAGTTCCAGGACTCAAATCCTGTTATTAAACAAGATGGAAGATCAATTACAGTTGAAAGGAAAGGGGAACAAAGGTTATAAAATTAAAACTACCCACAAAATTACCTGAAAAAGGCAATCTAAGTCAAAAGCAAACTACTCAGCTTGTAAAAATTAAGTACCCAGAGGCTGAAGAATATCAATTTTCATTTGGTTAAAAAGGCTCTTTTTACGATGTAAAAGAGTCTTATCATCCTGGTCCCAGAGTTCCTGCCTCATGCAGTTCACAGCCAAGCTGTGTCACAGGTAACCTCACACGCATTCAGCAGTTTCTAACTTCAACTAGATGTTCAGGTATGATGTTATTAACACCCCTTCAGCACATGAAATTTGCTTTTCCTGTTGCATCATACCAGCAGTACTTCCACAGGTGTCTCTTCCACTAACATGTAACTTTGGGAATAATTTCCCTCTCATGCCAAGTTTTCCAAATTTTATATACCCATATCCTTCTGACAGCTGCTTATATTATTCCTATTCGCTCTGACGAAAGATTGTTCCAGTTTTCCTATCTATCTATTGACTTTGCAATTTAAGTTGCAATCATGTTTGTAAAATCACATTTGCCTGACATTTTCCATTTTATTCCAATAAACCAGATCACTGAATTGCCTACTAATGTCATTTCTCTAACTAAAAGTGCATCTCAAACAGGAACATCACAAAATACCTGTACTTCGGTGTATACTTAATATTCACCACTAAATACCCGGAGGCATTTAATTACATTATTTGTTAACAGAGCCTGAAAAAGGACCGAAGATCAAGTTTCTAAATTCCCATTCAGGTACTCACTGAGGTATTTTCTAAGCATTTTACCGTTTGAAGAACAAGTGTAAAGAACTTCAAATGCAGAACAGATCATGGAGATGTTTTTCATGCAAGGGGAATATTTTGCCTATGAAATTAAACTGTAAGTTTGGATACTAAAAAAAGGACATAGCTAACTTATTTCTACTGACTTAAGAACACACTCAAGTGAAGAGCCAGTGGGAAGAAAACACAGACATCAGCCATTTTGGCTGATTACACCATTATGCAATCTTCAAGATAAAAAGGAAGAAGAATATGATTTTCTATCATTTCCACACAATATTTAATTAAAGGAAAGCAGGAAAACATCTTGTTTCAAGTGACAGGGAAAAACAGAGGTTTTCATTTTTCTATAATTCTCAGTTCTCAGTACTTATTAAGGACGTGACTGCACACATTTGCACTCTAGAGAATGTTATCAGTGGGATCTCATAGAAGAGAATTATTTTCACACCTCATGAGTTTGTGATAATCCAGGCAGACACAGCTCTTTTAAAATACCTTGAATTCAAAGGCAGAGAGCTTCATTTATCTATTAGAGCTAGGACTTATCAGATTTTCTGATGCATCCTCTTCCTTACCTTCCAGGAGTATGGAAAGCATTTAAATAAGGGGCTCTGCACCCACACACTGAAGGCTGCAAAGACCTCACAGGCAGACAAGGAACAACCAAGTCTTTGTTTCTAGAAGAAGGGGATTTGAGGGAGGAGGAGGAGGGGCAGACAAGTTTTTTTTTTTTTTTTTTTTTTTTAAAAAGGGGGGGGAGGCAACTTAAGACAGTAAAAAAGATCTCGCAGTCCTATAATATGGCTTAGATTTACATTCTGCAATGCAGTCAATCGTAATAGCTGCAATATGCTTTTGGGAACAGATCAAGAATTAGTGATTTTCAAATGTTAACACAGGATATCCTAACTAAACTCAGCAGGCAAATGCTTGTACTGTACTGTAGCAGATAATACTTGACAGTTACTGAAAGGAGTTTAGGCCACTGTCTATACCCTTAACATAAAAAAACAACAGAGAGAAATAATTACCAGGCATTGGTGCTAGAGAGAAAAGGCCAGCACACTGGTAACAACTCCAACATAAAAGGCTAATTCTCTCCCAAGATCCCACGCCAATTTAAATCACGTCCCAGGGCACTGACAGTTTGTAGTAACACAGTACCTTTCCTCTATGCAGAAATACATGCAAAGGCTGCTGCAGAGCTCTCTTATGGTTAATAGACACAGCAGAATATTTGATGGCTTTCCTTTTGTATTTATCATTCCATTCTTGAAAACTAAAACTAGTTTTTATCTCTAAACATAAAGACATCCACGCTTATTTAAGCAAACAATAAAAAAACTTCACTATCTGGACAAACTGTAAAACTTACTGTCCTTAAGTCAGAATCAGTATTTTTGCTGAAGGAACTGGAGAAGAGCACTTCTCCCCTTCAGGTTCACTTGGAAGTTATAAGTTTTTTTGTGGATCACTTTTGGCTATGGCCAGGTTTTTGAACGAAGCGAGTTTGCACCATTGCAACATGGGCAAAAATCCTCCATTCAACCTGAAAAGAGCTGTGACGATAAAAATTACCATTGGGATTTATAAGAATGACTTGTGGAAGTAATTAAAGCTGCTCTCTTTTTAGAGATACTTCGTAGAACCACAGAATGGCCAGGGTTGAAAAGGACCACAATGATCATCTAGTTTCAACCCCCCTGCTGTGTGCAGGGTCGCCAACCACCAGACCAGGCTGCCCAGAGCCACATCCAGCCTGGCCTTGAATACCTCCAGGGATGGGGCATCCACAACCTCCTTGGGCAACCTGTTCCTGTGTGTCACCACCCTCTGTGTGAAAAATTTCCTCCTAATATCTAACCTAAACCTCCCCTGTCTCAGTTTAAAACCATTCCCCCTTGTCCTATCACTATCCACCCTCGTAAACAGATGTTGCACCTCCTGTTTATAGGCTCCCTTCAAATACTGGAAGGCCACAATGAGGTCTCCCCGGAGCCTTCTCTTTTCCAAGCTGAACAATCCCAGTTCCCTCAACCTTTCCTCACAGGAGAGGTGCTCCAGCCCTCTGATCATCTTAGTGGCCCTCCTCTGGACCCTCTCCAAGAGCTCCACGTCCTTCCTGTACTGGGTGCCCTGTACCAATTTCAGACAAGTCACGTTTCTGGATTGCAGTCCTTATACTGTATTGCTCTATTACTCAGCAGCAGCTGAGGTGCCTGGGTGTGCTCAGCCCAGAGCAGAGCAGGCCGAGGGAAGGCCTCATGGCGGCTGCAGCTCCTCACAGGTTGTGGAGGGGCAGTGCTGAGCTCTGCTCTCTGTGACAGCAGCAGGGCCCTAGGGAACGGCATGGAGCTGCATCAGGGGAGGGACAGCTGGGGGTGAGGGAAAGGGTCTGCACCAGAGGACAGTGGGCATGGAACAGCCTGCCCAGGGCTGTGGTCACAGCCCCAGTCCTGCAGAAGTACAAGGAGTGTTTGGACAACACTCTCACTCAGACACGGGGTTTGGATTTTGGGTGGTCCTGAATGGAGCCAGGAGTTGGACTTGATGATGATCCTTGTGGGTCCTTTCCAATGTGGAACATTCTATGATTCCATGATTCTAAGAAGTATTTACATACTCCAGAGTTGGACTACCGGTTAAAATAAGATAAAAGCTGATGAAAACGTTACCTATTACAGAAGCGTGTCCAAGTTGTGGATTAATTATTCTGTTTATTATTTGTATTCAAATGAAATTAATATTTTTCAGTTTCTTCTTCTATCACTACAGTGCCACTGATAAAAAGTACAAATCACAGTTCTTTGTTTTCTTTTGATAAAAATCTTACAAGTCTTTTTATATCCCAAAATGCAGAGGTGCACCAGCTCAATTGATTTAGCACCACAAAGATCTCCAGGCTGACTCTTAACCCACTAGGAACAAAATAGAGTAAAATGTTGTTCATCGATCTAGCTCTCTTCCCACAGCAGTCAACAGCAGTATTTATGACACACTTTCGCTCAACTCCTATCAGTTTCAGAACTGAAATGTTCCACCCTCTGGCCCAAAGAGCAAATCTAAACAAGATTCAGCAGTAACATAAATAGCTATGAGAAACTTCTGCTCAGTACATACATATGTTTTGTTTTCCATTCTTTAAAGAGGAATTAAAATTTCTTAAGATGAAATTATTTTCCTAATATTTGACCTTATTTTTAAATCTACATACAAAATGAAACTGACAGAACCATTAGTACTGTAGGTGAACTGCTTGGGACACACTGCATAGGACACATTATGAGGAGACCTCAGCTAACACCATTAAAGTTGTATGTATGAAACCCTGAAAACAGCATGTAGTGCAGGACTCTCAGCTGATCAAAGCCCACCCCATTCCACTGACGATGTAACAAGGCGTATTTAATCAAAGATGGTCTGCATTTTTAGACCAAAGTTTAATCAGCAAAGAATATACATACAGGCATTAGCGGTGAACAGTTTCATTGCTCACTTACCACATAATACTTGCTGGGTTAATTAAAATAAAAGACAAGCTTCCGTATAACTTCTTGCAAAATTATGACTTCTTTTTTTTAAATGCAGTTTTCCTTCAAATCATCTGTTCACTGTTTGAAGTGCACATACCCTGCGTATAATGTGTAAAACCGTCTACACATTTTTTCCCCTAAATCTCCACCATAAAACTATTTTCTGTAAAAAAGAAATTGAAATCGTGTTTCAACATGATTGAATTCAAAGAGGGAAAAAGGAAAGCTGACACTTCTTTGAATTTTAGATTATATATGATTAGTTATAGAGTATATAATTATTGTGTGTATATATACACTTAGATCACAGATAATGAGTGATCTGTTCAAAATGATACATCTTCCATTTCTAACACTGTGTGTTCATTAACAGAGATATGCAAACTGCAGTGCTCCAAGAATACAGTAGGAGAAAAGACCTTATTAGGAGTACAGTTCTCCTTTACTGCCATAGCTGTTCTAGTTACAACAGTGGAGATACACTTTATTTATGCTCACATAAAGATACAGTTACCAACAAATCTCCGTTTTCTAACAGGCTTGAATAACTCTGAGAAAGAAAAGTATTAACTTATGTAAACCTATTGCCCTGAGAAATCCTCAATTAAAGGGTTTTTGTTTTCATTTTTGTTAGTATATGAGATATTCTACATCAGTTAGTTCACACAGTACTTGTGAGCAGATTTAATGATATCTTCAGTGAACTGTATTCAGTGAAGATATCTAAATACATACATGCTGCTTTTGAATAAAACAAGATTTCATTTTCTGATAGGTGATAAACAACTAACAAACACTGACGATCACTACCATTTTAGAAGGGCAGCGTCTTCAAAACAAAGGGGTGCTTACCAGTGAAATTTCATCTGCCTTTGCAGATTCACATGAGCTTACTTTGACAGAAGACACTAATTCAGTGAAAACTGATATTACTCAGAACGCATACATTCTGACACGCATCCCAAAGCAAGTAAGTCTTTCCCCATCCTAAGTGATGTTCTTAAATTGTTCTTCTGGAAAACAGAAGTAGGGAAGAATCTAATAACAACAGCCCTTTCAGATGAGTAACATCCATTTTTTGTTAGTGACAGGGCACGTAAAGAGGATATGTCAATGAATTAGCAGATCAAAACCAACTGAGGCTCATGTTCTGCTTTTGTACGACAACAGAAGGTGGATCTCAAACTCAAAACCTGAAAGGCCACTGTGACCAGACAAAGGGTCTGGGCTTCTTTCTGACCAATGGCCTCAAGAAGTATGGCAGCTGGAGTTCTTAGCCTTGGTAAGACAAACCAATAAGAAGAAACACGTACTGAACAATGTGTTAGACAAGTAAGGGATAAGAAAATAGTATTATGGAATACTTCCCTTTAATTTTTGTCAGTAGTGCTTCATAGTTCTTCTTTGTTTTAAAGATACAATGTTCTTGCATTACAAAAGAAAGAAGCAGAAAATACCAATGTGTACACTGTATACTCTGACCTTAATCATCACTACTGTTCCTTTTCCTACTTGAGTAGTTTAATCAGCTACTAAATACAGAGCCCCTGTTTCATTTTCCATAATGATGTTAAACACCATCTTGCTATCCCCTCCCCCTCAACCAAAATTCATACAGACCTCCATAAATTATTATCATGATCCTTAAATGGGAGTGATAAAAACACTGAGGCAAGGATTTCAATCTGAGGTCACATAATAACCCGTTTGGCAGCTCTGACATATAAAAAAACAAAAGGAAAGAGACTGGGATACCTAACGCGAATTTGATCACTAGCAACAAAAGTCTAAAACTGAAGTTCAGAATAGAACAATGAAACTGAAGGAATATTGTGTTTTACTTAAACTCCTGGAGACAGGCTTGCCTAACTACCCTCATGGAGTACTACCATTCAAATTAAGATTTGTGTCAATTCAAAAGAGACAGACAAATCAATTGCCAGTTTCCAGTATTTTTCCACTTCAAGTTCACCATCTCATTTTTCAAACTAGGTACCCTCCAAGGGCAAATTATTTTTACTTGTGCTTCAAAAAACAGTCCTACCATCTGCAAGCTGAAGTAACAGTTAAAATCCCTTTAACGGGATTTGATACTAAAGCCAATTCTTGGAAACCTGTAGCAATAAAGTTGAATGATTCCAAACTTCCAAGTGGTTCTAGGAAATTTAATTTTATAGGAAAAGCAGATGTTCATCTACTTCACCGGCTCCAGGAACTTAGAATGCTTAGCTTCATACTGAGACATTCTTTAACTACGAAGAAAACATATCAGCATTATCTGGAAGGCCTAAGAAAAACATCAAGATCTATGAAGAATGAAGAATTGTCAATGGACAGTAGCGGAAGCTGGTAAAAGGCAAAGCTGCACAATATACAAGATTGATCTGGCTAGCTCTCTTAAAGAAACAACCTTGACAGTAGTAACACGAAGCCCCTTCCTAAGAGGCCTACAAAGACACTGAGAAAGGTTGGTCAGCATGTTTGTACCAGATGCTCCACTAGTACAAAGAATGCTGCCGACACAGGCCTGAGCAAGCCCTTGCCCATCCCCCTTCCTTTGATCCCATTAATCTTTTTATGATTGTCTGTGCTTGGCGTGAGAAGACCCTCCTTTAAAATCTAGGAAAGGACTAAACATGAGAGCTTGTCAATTCTCCTACCTCAAAATTATTCTGATGCCAAATACTTGCACCTGGAAGCCCAACAACTGAGACATAAGACTTCAGAGTAGTTTAAGTGGCGCAGCTGAAGACTTCAAGCCCACTTTGATCCAAGACTTGGGCCTGAAAGATTTGAAGTTCTTATCTCCAACTTGGAGCAATCAGATTTTAGACCAGCCAACTCCACAGCAGGGTATTCTGACCAAAACTCTTATCTGATCCATTAGTCTTAGAAGACTGCTTCAGGAATCCTATCATTGTGATATCCTTTTATTTCTGTTTTAAACAAACGAATGCAATATCCAAATTCTCTTTACCAGTTAAGTCCATAGGTGTGTCTGCCTAAAACAATTTCTTTAAACTTGATCCTCCTTCCTCCCTCTTTTTTTAGCCACATTAATGGAAAATTGCCAGCACTGATTTTAAAAGGAGTGTATGCACACCTACTACAGAAAATAAGGATGAATACAAAGCTGCCATCTGATGAGGAACATACAGAGAAATAAGGAAGGTCTCCCTGGATTTTGGAACTCAGAAGCAGAAAAGGCAAAGACTCTTCAAACCCTCTGTTTCTGAATACTGAAACAGAAGAGCGTTTGCCCATACCATTCAACAGCTTTGCTTTCAGTGATTTTTCAGATGAGTGAAAGTGGCACTATCAAATGAAAAATATTTTTTTCCCTCATTTTCAATTAATGTTAGCATGATAATGATCAAAACCTTTAAAATTACAAAGACGAAGTCACCTAGGTTTCCCTCAGGAAGCATCAGTAGTAAAAAAAAAAAATAATGAAATCCAAGCCCATGCATTAAAACACGTTAGTGAAAAATATGGTGATGTAGGGATGAGGATTTTCAACCTCCATTAAGCACCGAAAAGTAAACTCCTGAGTCACTCATGTTCTATTTGGGGTCACAGCACATATTAGTTGAGGATCTCTATGAGGGAAATAAACGCGAGGCTCGGTAAGTTAGCTCTGTCAAACTGATTTTTCTTCTTTACTGGAGTAGCTTAAGAAGGTCACCAGTGCGAAAACATCAGGAATAAGATTTTCCATTTTATTGGATCATATGGCCAAAACATAAACCACAATACGACGTGTACAACTTAAGATTTCAAGGAAAACTCCTTCAAGCTCAACAGCAGCGAGCAGCTTGTCTCTATTTGCCGTCACTCTACATCAGAAGAGCTCACATGCTTTTTTTTTTTTTTTTTTTTTTTTTTTTTTTTTTTTTTTTTCCTTTCCTGCCCCTTTCAGTTACACTTGAGCTCTTTGACTGAAAAGGTCTGGAACAGATTAAAAGTCCGACCACAAAATAAAGAGCCTTGGCATCTACTCAAGCCTGTCTGGGATACACATACACAGTGGGCCCAAAAAGGGAAGCTATGCAGCAAGAAACCCTCATGCAGACTATTGGATATTTCTAACCTTCAGTTTAACTGCACAGCACATTTGATGGAGTTTCAGTATGCACAAGACAGGTTGCTTTCACCCTTATGTTTAGACTGTACCACCTGCAGGACTAGAATATAGTTCTGAGAAGCAACATCCATCTCATTCATGACTTTTGTCAATTAAAGTCTTTTCCCCTCGCTCCTTTTTAATTCCAGCTGGTATATTTGGCTCATCATTTGAAACTGCAACGTAATGCAAAGAAAAGCAAAATGCTTATCTTGCAAGACTACTTAAGTAAATATAATTGACCTGACCATTTTGAATGCAAAAGGCAACACCGATTTTCAAAATGACTGCTTCCTTTTCAGCCTTATTCACACATTACGTAATTGTGAAGCTGCAAGTTACCCACACGCTCCTCTTGCAACACGCAAACAGGTCTGCAGCTCTGACTGCTGTTAAAGCCAAGATGGACACTTGCCAAAGTTGACAACCTTCAATATAAGCCCCACCTTTGGCTCAAGTTGCACAGTGGTTCAACCTGTCTACAAACTGGAGAGCAGTTTATAAACAAAGTGTGACAATCCAGTGTTCACTCTAAGAGCAAAGGGATGTCTAATGTGAGTGCTCAAGCCTACAAAACAAAAAAGCTGAAATTGCTAACAACCATTTAAGAAAATCAAAGACAAAAATAAAACAAAACAACGTAAAAAACAGAAAAGTGACTGTTGAGTTTTGCAGTTCTGTGTTTGTATGGCATTCATGGAGTTAATGCCTTTCCCAAAAGGGGCCCACAGTTGTTGTTAGGTCAACCCCTGTAAAGCTTCAAAGGCTTTGTATCCCCTCAGCCTGACCTACTCAGTGATCTGCACACTGTTTTCATTTAGTTGCACTGAGTCCAAAACTAAAGCTTGAAAACCACAATGATCTCCTCTCTTTTTTTTTTTTTTCCTCTCTCTTTTTTTTTAACCCCTACTATTTCTTCCATGTCTCTGGAAAAATAACTAAAATCCAAAAGACATGAAAATAGTAAGCTATTGGGGAAACAAATTAAGGGAAAATTAATGCATTAATAAAGCTTACATACAGAGGTCATGACTTTAAACAAAAACTGAAGTTGTAATACCACCTTAAATACATCAGAACAACTACTTGGACTAAGAAACCAGTTTAGAGTTTATATGCTGTTGTATTTCTATTCATCAGTGCCAATATTTTATTGAAGTGCTTGCAGCTCTGCTTTTCATATAGATCAAAAAATTGCAAAAAGTTGGTACTGGTTCTGCTTTGTTAAATACTTACATCCAAACCTTGTGATCCCTAATTTCAGTTACTGTTTCTATTTTCAGTAGTAGTAGTCTAATTAATATTCGTTACCTTACAAAAAGAGGATTAAAGTAGAAACCACTCAACAAAACACTTCTGGCTGCATGGTTTAAAACAAAGTATCATCACAATCATCACTGTGACAAGCTGGAATTATAAGCTGGTATATGTTTCAAGTGTATTTAAATAGAATAAGTTATTATTTAACAATGTCCTTGTTAGGGGAGCACAAAGGAAAGTATTTATTTATTTGGGAACTAAAAATCTCTTCCGTTGCAAATATTTGCAAGTCTCAGGGAAGAATGAGCTTGGCTGAAACTGTGTTCACCCACTAATAGGAACGTGTTTAGATAAATCATTTCTGAAGGCCACCAGTTCAGGAACTGTATGGATCATATGGCAAAATCCCAACCTCTAACATTAGAAACTTTGGTGACATATTCCTACAGGATATAGGCTAATTCCTCTTCATATTTCCTTTAAAAATAAGGATTTCAATAAGGTCTATGTTTCAAATTAGAATATGTACTATATATTATACTATACTACAGTATATATACTGTACTGTAAAGAGTTTTCAAACTATGACTGCAAAATTAAAGCTAAGTGAACTGAAGCGAATCAAAAATTCTGAAGTGAGATGAACTTTTACCAAAGCGTGGGTCAAGCCTTGGGTCTAGCCAAGATGTTGTCTTGTTCTTATGGTTTATGTAGTAAATTTCTCCATCCTGGGTCATAGCTTGTTCCCATCCATCGGGGAGTGGGCCTGCAATATAGAAGGAAGGAGTTCATGGCGGACTCTTGTTTGCTCCAGCTGAAATTGATCTACAAAAAATTCCAACATTTTACATATATAACAGTAAATGAAACAAAAGAGTTTCAAGTTTATGTCTAGCATTTCTAGGATAAGGACAAAGAAGTGGCGGGTGGAAAATCGAAGAACAAAAAGCACTTCTATCTTCATTTTGATTTAGGATTTGGAGTTTTATAATTTGTGTCTTTTCGTATGCTTCTGACACATCCTTTTGCTATGACATTACAGTACAAAACCAGCAATAAGTCAAGCCTGCCAGAATGAAACCAGCACCAGAAAAAAAGAATAAGCACAGAGATACCCCACCTCCTGTGGGAAAGTTTATCTAGTGATTAACAGCCAGCAGCAGCAGCAAGACAACAACAACAAGACTCTGACATACTATTTCTCTGACTTTTCACAAACAGTTAAAAATAAATAAAGTGACAAGCCTTAACTGCACTTCATACCATAAGTTGTGATGAAAGCATTAAAGGCTTAAGAAAGCAAAAACACAAACCTGAAGAACAGGAGGCAAAAAAGCAACAAAAAAGCAGAGGTAAGCACATCAGAAGCAGACAAGAGACAAAGTGCCAGGACCAGCAGTGCTCTATGAGCAGGAAGGCATGTTCAGGGACACCTACGTTTAGGAAATGGTAAAGGGAAATACATAGCGGTGTACTGGAGTCCAAAGCTAATGTCTAAATACAGAGTTCTGAAGTGTTTCCCTTATGTTGCAAAAGCAGCTTTGGAGAAAACAATCTTTAGCTGCTGTACTGCTCAGAAACCACTCACTGCTATCTCTATATCATCATGCACCTCCATCCATATTGTGCTTAGAACGAAAACTATTCTCTCAGCTACATTCATCCCATTTTGTCCAGCAAGTGCTTTAAAAATACATGTTTTAGAATCAGATAGATACATACTTTAAAAATACCTAAATTAGATGCAGGAAAATCTTGCCTGAACTTCTTTACATTTAAATACAATCTTAAGATGATACAGCAAAAAGATTCACTACAAATGTTAAGAATGTAACAGAAATTAGAGCAAGATCTGTTCCATGAAACCATCATATTTCAGCCTCTTTTCTCACTTTTCCTCAGCATGATGTAACACCACACTACCAAAAGCCATCTGTCTGCCTGATTTAGACCAACAGATCATTCTGCACAACATAATGTTTGTGTTTATTTATGTCTTACAATTTCACACACGAGATTCAAAGTGCATACACCCAAAAATTACAATAAATGCCTGGAATATCTACTACATCCATGTTCAAATTACATTAGCTCTTTGCCTGCCACGTCGTTCTGCACTCAAATTACTGCTGAAGATTTTCAATGCTTAAAGCCTTGGGGGGCAGGGACAAGATTTGTTTGGTTAATCTCAAAAGATGTTCCTGAAGGAATGTTTTAAAACAAAATAAATTAAAAGAGCAAAATCATCGTTGCATTCCAGTAATACCCCAAGGCATAACAAGGACAAGAATTTCTTACTGTAGTCTTTGGCCCAAGAAATACCCTGCATAATACATTTCTATCTCTAACTCTTCCATTTTGGCCCAGAACGCTATGCCTTTCTCTAGCACTCCACAATCAGAGCTACAGGCTGTCATGTGAGGAAAAACAGCGCCCTAGCCATTGAATATTCCCTTCCTGCCCCTAATGCTCACAAGCTTTAAACGCTGCATACAAGTAACAGCGGTACCTCAGCTTTTAGCAGAGGCCAGTAAGCAGAACAGCAAGAGTGACAGCCTTGGAAAACATTCATAAATCCTAACACATCCGCAGTATAACAGGACCCTGGACTAAGTTACCATACTCAAGAAGCAGCCAACTGCCCCACCAGATGCTATTTTATAAAATACACAGGCACACAGTGACAGGCCACACATGATCCAAGTGCAGAACCTGATGGAGAATCAACATTTTTTGCTGACCACTAAGCCAAACACCCTTGCCATGTGGGCAGACCTTCTCACTACCATTCTCCCTAGAGTCCTTCAAAGCCACACACCCCTAGGAGACGAAACTCAGCAAGAAAATCTCTTTTGAAACGCGAAGCCAAAAAAACAGCTGGCTCTAGGAAAAACACAGCTACCCTTGGGGCGTGGGTCCTGCTGAACACTGAGTAAAGTGTATTCTGGTCCTGCATGTTCCTTTGCAGCAAATAAGAATAAAATGCCTTTGAAGCAGGATGCCAGGAGATGATCAGTCCACCTACCTGCTGGAAGAACACTGCTTATTAGATTCAATGATCTGATGAGTAGTAGCTTCCCAGAAACCAATGCAGGCAAGGTTCTCTTTCTGCTGTAGGTCTGCCTGCTCACCTGGCTGCCACAGCAGCTACGCTTCCTGCTTGCTAAGTTCCACCAACAGCTGCTGTTTTTCCTAGAAAATTTTTGGCATTAGGCACTATGCTGCTTTCTTCCCTAGCCAGTAAAATGCTCCTATTTTTCTGCTGTTGTCCCTACATGTTGTAATGGTAGTTTGAAAACTGATTAGTACCGCCTTCTGTAATTTGTTTAGTTTTGTGAGCAGTTGTGATAACAAAGATTGTCAAGACAAACTCAGCATTACAGGCAAGTAACAGAGGAAAAATGAAAAACCATGATGAAGAGTAGCAGACATTGACACAGAACATCTAGGAAAATTCCTGCATCTCCATGTTTTCTCAAAAGGCTCAACAGGAACAGAATTCCCAGCATCACTCCAGTCCACACTGGGTGTAACCAGAAGTCTTTTTAGCACAGGCACCTGGACTGGAGTGGATGGACATTTACTGCTGCTCAGTGAATGAAAGCTGTTTGCTGTCTGTCAGACTCCATAATTTCAGTAAAGCACTAAATGCAGACACAGATCCAAAAAGTATAGTGGCTATAACTTGCTTGGCCTCCAGGTATCTCGGGTGAGTTCCTGAGGCAGAGTCATAGAATGGCTTCAGTAGGAAGGGACTCCAAGGATCATCAAGTCCCAACCCCACTGTCACAGGCAGGGCCACCAACCTCCAGATCTGGTACTAAACCATAGAATCATAGAATGGCCTGGGCTGAAAAGAACCACAATGATCATCTAGTGCTATGCGCAGGGTCGCCAACCACAAGACCAGGCTGCCCAGAGCCACATCCAGCCTAGCCTTGAAGAGTCTGCCTATTTACTAGATGTCAAAGGGTCTCTCTTGCAAGTACTTTTCCAGTCTTTTGTTAAACCTTCATAAACATTTGGCATACTTCATAAACATTTGCCATCCTACGGGAACAGGCTGAAAGAGTTGGCTCTTCATCTTGGAGAAGAGAAGGCTCTGGGGAACCTCAGGGTTAGGGGGGGGCCTTTAATAGCGGCCTTCCAGTGCCTGAATGGGGCCTACAGGAAAGCTGAGAAGGGACATTTTATAAGGGCACGTAGCGACAGGACAAGGGGAAATGGCTTTAAACTGGAAGAGGGTAGATTTAGACTAGATATTAGGAATAAGCTCTTCACTGTGAGGGTGGCAAGACACTGGAACAGGCTGTCCAGAGAAGCTATGGATGTCCCCCCCCTGGGAGCATTCAAGGCCAGGCTGGATGGGCCTGTGAGCAACCTGGTCTAGAGGGAGGTGTCCCTGCCTATAGCAGGGGGGTTGGAACTGGATGATCTTAAAGGTCCCTTCCAACCCAAACCATTCTATGATATCTTTGTGGCATGGTATCCTTCCAGTTCTGTTTGATACCTCCTTGGTCAACTGAATACAGCCACAAACTTACTTTCAGTTCTATTATGTTATTTGCAAAGGGAGAGACTAGCCTTCTAGTTCAACTCACCATTTACTGGCATATTTTAAAAGACATGGTTATCCATAAATTAGATTTCAACTTCCAAATGTAAGCCATCCTTAGACAACCACTGATAAGGCATTCCTCTTTAACTAAATATTTATATATTGCTGTAACTTAACATAAATACATGTAATTTTAAAAGTCTTTGTGCATGTCTCCGTTCAACTCGTGTCTCCATTTTGATTCCACTTTCTCAATATACCATCATTGCCATAAAAATACAGAGCTCACTGCTGGCAGGTAAAGGCAACAGAAAGAATAACTAAAGCAAAAACATAATGTAAGTTCAACCTATGGTGATATCCCAAGTAAATCTCACAGGTCTTTACAGTCTCTGATGTGCAGGTGTCAAATAAATGCAAATAAAACTGCATTTTAATCACAAGATTAATGCAGATTAGATAACATCTCTAGCTATTTAAAAAAAGCTCACAGAAGACAAAAGAACTGAAACACCAACAGCAAGAATCACCATATGCAAACTCTGACCTTTAAGAACCTTCCTAATCTTCCTCTGTGAAACCGTGGCACCACTGCAATTACCAAAATTTTAAAATGATATCAAAATGTATAGAACTTACCAGGAGTCCAACTTTATTCTGTCAACTCAGTACAGCTTACAAAAAGCTGCTATTAAAAACAGTAAGGAAGACATGAAACATTCATGTCATGTAGACACTTTGAAACTTGAATTTCACAGCAGACCATGGGCAGTGCTGAATATACACAAAGCAGAATTTGTAGTATGACTGCTTACGCAGAACGGAAGCCCACAAAAGAAAGGAGCAAGAATCTATGAGAAGAGCTAGTTTTAGTTATTGCTACATTTCTCTCTACCCCTTGCACTGGGAAAAAAACAACCACCAGCAACACAAACCACACAAAGCGACCTTAAGTTATGATTTTGAAAGTTAATCTTCCTAACCGGTCTTAAAAGTGGCACTGCTACCTCACTTCAAGAGGCCATGGAACAACACTGGGTCTACTTTCACAAAGAAAGCCAATACAAAATTGCAGTGCAAGGGAAGGCGAGGACAAAGACAGGTAATTGCTCCAGATCCAATGATCTGCTGTCTGCATGCAAGCAGAAGAGGATCAAGTAAGCAGCACTGTTAAGCATGACTCAAGAAAATAAAAGTAACTGAAGAAGGGAAGTGTATAAATGCACTTTATTTTATTCAATTTATATAAATGATAATTATTATAAGAAACAAGCATTGTTTATTCTCAGATGCATAACTTCACTTTAGTCGGAACTGTACATATTTTCTTAACATTAAATATAAATAAGACAGAATAAATATCACTTTTCCTTCAGTATCTTTAATGTAAAATGGTTAAAAAACAGAAGAATGAGAACGTTCTAAACCAATTTTGATATACATCGCAGTGTTAGAAGAAACAAGCTTGTCTTCTTCCCTTTATTACTACAAAAATGCAATCATATTTAGCAGAAGATTAAACAACAAATGCCATCTAAAAAAGCACTATGCTTCTCCATACACACATGGCTCAAAACATTTTAGTAGATTACACAATTTAGTTGAGCAAGCCAGGTTCAGTAGAGCTGAGACAAAAACATACCAAAGAATCTAAAACAAAAACATCCTCCCCTCTCACATATTGATGCCTTTCTGGTAGAGGATGTATGCTTACTAACACTCACCAAACAGTCCATCCACAAAGTGAAAAAAACCTAAAAATCTCCACCTCCTGCTAAGCTACATCCTCCCTATGCCAGTTTCGATTTCAAACACACTGCTGACCTGCCTTCATCCTTACCACAAATCTGTTTTCTCTCCTACTTCCCCTAAGCTCCACTTACCCTACTCACCCAAAAAACCTAACAGGTTTACCTTCAGTATCCAGACAACAGTTCTCCAAGTTCTGTTCTATCCCTCCCTCTTCAGTTTGTTTTCCTTTCTTAATTCTAGCTAATATAACCTTCCCGTGACTCTTACAGCAATTCCTAAAAACCCCCACTTTCAGATTTCATCACAGCAACTTCACTTGCAGGCTACTACAACATTCTGCAATTAAATATGCTAAAGCTTGGTCAGTAGCTTCTGATGAAGGGCTACAATTAATGAGCACCATACAAGGATGCACAGAAAGAAAAACATTCTCTTGTGGACTTTTTTTTTGTAAGTCAGTGACCTCCAGCTGTCCCAGTACTTACACTTGCTTTTCCCAATCTCTCTCATGAAAGGCTCTCTCAGCACTAGGGCACATTTCACTGCCAGCAGTACTTCAGAACAGGAAAATTCTGACTTGAAGGTCTCAACCTTATTTCCCAGTTCTTGAGGCCAAACTGCCAAATTAGAACATTAAGCAGCCATATGTCTATATGACGCAGTCAGATTTAAATTCCACTGAGCTGAGTGGGTAGTTACTTGATTTTTCCATTTTTTCTCATTCTTTATGAGGCCATCAAGCAAACACAAACCACCATAAACTCAGTAGTACAAAGTGACAAAACCAAGTATAAGCAGCTTTAGTAGAAACAAATATACAGTTACATGAAGATTTACCAAATAAGGTATCAGAAATGGAATCATACAATAAATACGAGTTCAGTACTATTTAATTCAAAACACTTGTTAAACACAATCAAGTTAAGCATTAGTGGGTGCACCCCCAAAAGCCAATTCCAAGTAACATTACCTCAACTTAAAACAAGTACCCGTGGAATCACATTGCTGGTGTAACAATACACAGAAGTTTCATTTGCTCACACACTTGCATCAATCAATTACCTTTAATTTCTCGATTTGCTTTTTAGCATAACCCTTCATTACTGACTACTAGATTTATTTGTCAAAGATTCTTCCCCCTTAAAACAAACCATTTTGTTTACTTTTTTTTGCTAAGGATCTTCTTTTTTTTTTTTAAGTATATACAGCACATCCTACTTCACTACCAACATCGTTTTTCTGTTATACTATAATACAATGGAAGGTTTGAGGAGTCATCTTAAAATACAGAATTTATGTCAGCAATAGACTAGCGTATTCAAGTAGACTAGTATCTAGTTTATGTATAAATAAGATAAACCAAAGGCAAGACAGACCAGGGGAGTTGTTTCCTTTCTCCTATTCTCTGTTCTTCTGATGTGTCCCTACAAGAACGTATCATTCTCTTTTGCTACAGGTTTCTTGGCATGTATTTACAGAAAAGAACAAAAACCAGAGATTGTATTTTCACATTAGACACTGAGAGCTTAATTGTTCTGAATCATGACTTTCTGAACCTGAACAGAACTCTTTCATTTGTTCCAGGAAAATCCAACCTCCTGGCCTAGCCAGCAAAAAGTTTGATCAGCTTCCATCTAACACTCAGTCATGAACAGCACAGTTTGGTCATGCCTGTTAATCTTTTGGTATTGTCTACAGCGTATGAATTGCAGCATGAAACAAAGCTGTCTAAACGGACAACAAAAAGCAGCACCAGAGAATAACGTTTGTGAAACACAAGAAAAGCAGACATACACATGACAAAATCAGACTGAAAAAAATGAATAAAATGTCAACCTCAGTGACAAGACAGTGACAAAGCATAGAGAAAAGTGCAGCAGTAAAAATAGCACGGGACCAAGTTTATCTGCTTGCTCTCTGCACCATCAAGACAACAAAGCTATGTAAACATGTAGCAGATTTTATAGTAAGAACAAGCATACTTTATTACTGTCTAGTAACAGACTCCCTTAGATTAGCTGAAAAACTATTCTACGCTCCAGGAAAAGATGTCTGATTTCCTCAGCTGAAGGAATAATAATCACAATATATGGAATACACGGAAGTGGTCGGAAAAGAAGAAAAAACAACATGTCTCTAGTAAGTGAGCAAGGGAAGGCAAAACAAAACAAACATTGCAGAAGCTCTAGCTTTAAAGCAAAATGACAATAATTTAACGAAAATTCTTTTAATCATTTAAGAGCATTTTCAGTCAGAAGAAACAGAGGCGGGAATTCTGTTTCTTCAAATGTTTGAATCATCCATTTGAAAAAATAAAACATAGACCCAAAACTTACAGCATGCTTTTTGCTGACAAACATCACACGTTCTCTTACCTCAAGTATCAGCTCCTTGCTTGATGCATCAGTCTTTACAAATTTAAAGTTTAAAAATAAACAGACAACTGTGAGATTTCAACTCCTCTCCCCCCCACAACATCTTCCTGATTAAAATAGCTAGCAGTATCTTCATTTGTATGATCTTCTCCGTAAAAACAGTTTTTGCTTACCTGACGCTGAGTTCATTAAGTTCTGTTGCACGGGAGGACTGGTGGGAGCTGTAACGTTCATCTGGGAAAGCATGGCCTTCCTGGGGTCTTGCCATGTTGTTGTTTGATCAATATGACTACAGAAACAAAGCAAGAGTTAGGACAGTCATGCGTTCACAATAATGACCTGCTAGCACATAAAGTTTAACAACAAAAGGGTAAGCCTGCCAACAAGAGCCACATTCAAAACCAAACAAGAACTTTTTGGATTCTGTCCAAGCATTACCATACCTCATATTCTCAAATCCTTTACTCTAGTCACCATCATTTTCCCAACAAAGAGCTGTAGTGATTAGAGCTAGAGCAATGCAAGATACAGCTCAGCATGAGTATTGGAATCTAGACTGCTGTACCATAACATATCCATGAATTAAACATTCTCTTCCTTTTCTTGCTGATTAGTTACTTGTCAGTTTTAAATGCAACTTGAGTGTCTTTCAAACCCAGCCAGTTATGCCTGGAATCTCAAGCACAGTCAAGTAGTTTGGCATGACGAGTTCACACTCAGTGCCTAGGGAGCTGTAATGAACAGGCTGGTGAGTAATCGTTAGTCTTCCCCAACTTTCTGTGCATAGCCTACATTCTCAGGCTATTTGATGGAGTGCTCCCCACATCCCTGAGAACTGAACATCTGTGGTAACGTAAGTAACCAGTTGCACTAGAGTAGTAATAAAAAAACCAAAAGTGAAGTTCAGCTGCCTTTCTACTTCATATTAAAAGATGAGGACAGTTGGACTGTCAAGTAACTCAATGAGCCTCTCTAGAAGATAATCGCAAAACTTTGGGAGCTTTGATTATCTGTTTTGAAAAGAAAAAACAAAACGCTGGAAAATACCTTCACTGCCATTCACAAAACTGTTTAAGTGAATGAAAACACAAATGTAATGAATGATTACTTCATCTTCTGAGTATGTGATTAGCATGCTTTGCTAATCTAATGAATAACAAATGCACGCTATTCACGAACAAGCATCATAGTATCCTGATGTCATTAATTAAGATTGCTCTGAAAAGTTCACATGGACAAAAATAAAACCACTAACATGCAGTAAGCTTTGATGGTACCAATTCAAACTCATACTAAAACAGTTTGATTAACAATTAGAATCCAACACATCACTAACTTGGTACCACTCTTTCCTTTACTAAACATTCTTAAAGTTACTTCTTTCTGAATTTACGTAGAATGCCCATTTTCAATTTCTCCAATGAAGGTACTACATTTAAAGTTGCACAGCAGATTGTACTACGATCCAAGTTCAGACCTCCGTACTCCTGATCTGTACCAGTGTTTTGCATTGTTTTGTACTTATCTTTGTGCATCAGTATTTGTACAGAACCATCAATTAGGCTGTACATTTTCCATCTTTGTGTTGGGATTTAAACAGTAATTGTGCAGAAACTCTTCCCAGTTCACAGCTGATATAACTTTCAGGTATATTCAAGTTTAAGAGATGGTGCTGTATTTAGACATGCTAAAAGGGCAGATAATTCACATTTGGTCACCTCAACACCTACATCGCTGTGGACACCAACATCTGGCCTTGTCACCCTGCTCTCCACTAACTAGAATGGAACATATGAGAGCACTGTTAGGATGTAAATTCATTTGAGAAATGTAAGGAGGTGAATAACACCTATGTTCTGCATTGCAAAGGAAGCCTAAGGTAACTGGGTTAAATACACTGACATTAGAGGTGGTGAATCCCAAACTTTGTGTGTTTGCATGACCACAGTATCCCAGAGATCAAGTCATATGTTAAGGCCTCATCACAGGTAAAACTGGACATACAAAACAGAACATGATCTTCTCCCTGTTCTAAGCAATTAGCTACTATGACTAGAAACTACTAAGGAACCCTTTAATTCCAACTAATAAAAATGCGCTCCATCAATTTAGCAAGAGTTTTTAACATGTTCTTTGGTACACAAAAATATTGCCTTTTTTTTTTAAACACCAAATACTAAGTTGTGTATGTGAGTACTGGGCATTTTCACTTGACTGAAATGAAGAAAGTACAATTTCAAAAGATCATAAAGTGGCTCATAGTCACCTATTACCTCCATGCAATTATTTATCACACTGGAACAGGAAGTCTCCTGAGTAGAAACTAGAAGGTATCGCAAGGTGACTTGGACTAAGAAGTTTTACCTTAAGCTTTTTCTTTTTTCCTTGCATCCTACCCTCTTTAAACATACACAAAATTTCAGTCCAAAAGAGTTATAGACATATTCCAAGAGGGACATAAAATAGGAAGGAATGCTTTTTCTACAAGAATGTAATAGTAAACAAAGCCTTACTTTGTGTGTGGCAAATACTGTCTTGTATACAGGAAGCCACCCTGTTACAATAGGTTCAATTAAAATGGTGTCACTGCCATGTTGGTTTCCATGGCACACATTCAATACAGGTACTATTAAGGCATACTGTGCCTTTGCTTCCATATGTTTTCCAACATTCAGCTTAACGAAGAAGCAGGCCACATGCAGCAAGGCTTCCTTATTTTCTTTTTAGCCTATTTATTTATAGAACAAGGAAGAACATAGTGAAGACTGTCATATATATATACAGCAGATCTTAATATTAAAAAGCAGTTTTCATTTTTCTGACGGTCTATTCTACAAGGCAATGAAAGCAGGGAAAGATACAGACATAAAAACACTACACAGGTAATGCTTCACAGACGGCGTGCTTAAGTTACAGTACCAGCATGTGCCACCTCTTCTCTCTATTTCACATTTGTTCTATTTGCTCAGCTTGGTTCTGGGAACAGTGGAAACTGGGAAACCACCACTGTGCCCATGATTACATATTTTTTTATTTCCATTTAACTCTTATAAAAATATTTGTAACACTATACGCTTATAAAGCAAATACCTACGGTACATATTTTATAGTCTTTGTTTTTATGCACTCTTTGAGTGTAGAGTAGAAAAAAGAAGGAAAAAATTCGTCTCACTGCATTACAAAACCATTTTTACAGTTGCCTACAGAAACACACAGAAGCAACAGTCACCAACTTCTTCAAATATAACTGAGTAAGGGATAGACAAAGGAAGAAGCAATTTAAAAGTACTGCCAATTAGAGCACAGGGACAGCATTATCAGCTCCTGCTTAATTATACGAGGCAAAGTAATGCTCAGATGGAGTTGTTAATGTGGTCGGCTAGTTCAGACAGCAGCAGCTTCCAGCTTTGGCCTAGCTGAATATCCATCCAGAAAAGTCAGCCAACAGAACTCCAACCAGTACTCTTCTCTGAAAAGAGCCACAAAAGAAAGGCCTCAAAGTAATCAAGTTGATTATGTTAAAATCACAGCAATCCCCAGGTTGGCTCATTAAGGCAATGTTGTCCCATCCCACTCAGTTTTCTGCCTCCTGACCTACATATGTGTTTCCCTAGCATCTTCATTCAAAACTTGTCTCCTCAACTGCCTCTAAACCATGCTCCCCCCACATGCCCCACCTCTCTACACCATATCCTGAGCTTCTGAATGCTACATGGTAAAAAAAAACCTCCTCTAACACATCACAGCATATCAGTTCTTCTCCACAAGTTCCAAATTGTGCTGACCAACTGAAGGAATGCAAAGCAGACAAATGCTCATTTACATGGGTAAAATATTTAAGTAAATCTTAGCACTACAGTAAGGAATACGGGTCTATATTTTGGTGCAGCACATGCACCAAGGTAACTTACCATAAACATCCTGTATTTCTCATAACCAAGTATGGAAGCAGAACATTCTCTGCTGGTAAAGATCTTTCCCTCTGTTTTGAATAGCAGCTCAGAAAAGGCCTAAAAGAACTCTGACACCAACACTACGTTATCTCTTCCCGCACCAAACAGATTTTTTCTATAGTAGCTTCACTGCATGCCCACTGCCCCCATCCTTACATTTACTACCATCACCTGAGCCACATTTTGCTAAAGTAACACTGCCAACTTCAAAAAAATAATCTTTATATATTAGTGACATACCAATCCAGTGAAATCCATAACCCAGCCATTAACAGCACTATCAAAATTAAACCTATTCATGAAGTAAAATCACAGTTCTGAATTCTGTGCAAAAAATAGACCATCTCAGAATTAAAACCAATCTCTAGTATACTCAAGGAACGTAAGGCATTTTACTTCAGAGAATAAAGTCTCAAATCCAGCATCTTGATACCTATCTCAAACTGTTCACTGATGTCCTGGTGAAGCAATTCCTTGTCAAGTCCTGTTGCAAGAACTCATTAAATCAACTTCGATTATACCACAAATCTACAGTTAACAGCCCTTAGAAAAGCAAGGCCAAAACACCCAGAACATGCTAAGTATTTAGCATTAAGCACATTTATGTCAGTTCTGGTGTCAAGAAGAGCAACTGTTCTATGAAACACTCTCAGCCACTCTCCACCTAGAAGCACTTCCGAAGTGCCATGGCTTACAAGGAGCACAAAGCTGCTACCACCACCTCCTAACAATTTCTGAAGTCATACAGATTATTTACCTCTTGACATGAACAGCTTTTAATAAAATGCTCTCATTTTATGAATACAAAGAACATCTCTGCAGTCACTAAGATCTGGAATTTCTAAGTGAAAGAACTCCTTTTTGGCATTAGACACTATCACACGCCAGAAGTTTTGTCAGATTCAATTTCTAATCCAATTTTGAAGCTTCGGGGTTTTTTTATTTGCTTTTAAATTGTAAGGGAAAAGAAGTAGGAGATCTTAAAACAATTAAAATATGTATATGTCACTTCTCATTGAAAACAATCTTTAGGTGTTAACAGATTGATATAATAAAGCCATTCCTAAAAATGGAGAACTGATCTGCCTTGCTCTGGGTGTGATGCACCTTCCCATTTGTTCTCCAGTTGCTTCCCTGAAGAGACATATTGAAAGCCATGCCAGAAGTGAATTAACACAAAAAGGATGCTCAAAAATTTGTTTTGATCCTTCAGTTAAAGGCTTCATTCATCAGGAACTATGTATCCATTCCAATCCAGGAATTACATGCAACCATACGCTTGTCAACTATAAATACTCCCAAAGAATTTTGATATTCTGTATGATTGCAGTTAGAGTCCCCGTTGCTCAACATACGCTTCTCAAGGTATGCTGAGGACTTGTTCATTTAATACAATTCTCAGTCATGACAAAGCCACGATTCTTTTCTTATTCTTTTTTTTGCCCTTGTATGCGTATCTGCTATCATTCACAGGGATACTTCAGGGTGACCTGTCCTTTCACAAGAAGGATTGCTCACAGGAAGGATATTCAGAAAGGCAAGTTGTTGTTCAATATAAAAGCACCGCTATAAAGATGTTTCTATGGCTGTATATTTTAAAACGTAGACAGCCTTACATTATAAGCCTGCATGAGAAAATTGGTTCCAGTCTCTAGTGAAGTCACGATGACTGACTTGGACTTCGGTGCTCAGAGTTTCGGGACGATTTTAAGAGTTCACTGGAAATCCTGTTTTTATTAAAAACAAAATAAAAACACAAGCACACACAGCTGACTGCACTGCGACAGCACTACCAAAATTCTGAGCTTGGCATTGTGTACTTCTTACATTATACTGGGAGCGAATTGGGAAGTCTGAGTGACTTCAGCAAGTGCACAAACAAAAGGAAACCTAATTATTTTCTAAAGTTGGTATGAAATTTCAGTTTTTCATTAATTCCCAAATGTGAAGTGCTCCATCAAGCACGTCACCTATAATTCTAATTTACATTATTCTTTCATATTTTTTCCTTTGTCTCCTTCACCAACTGGTTTCCTCAATCCACATAATGCAGAATGATCTGGAATATTTTTCCCTTTTTTTTTTCCTCACTTAAGAACTTCAAAAATTAGACAAACTAGAGTAAGGTACTCCTTGTAAATGGCATTACTGAATTATTTTAGAGTTCTCTCCAGTACTTTCTGCATCAGAACTTGATGTATATATTGAAAGTTGGCTCTTCTCCTGCCACTGGGAGAAACCGAATGAGTACATGGTTGTGAAGGGCTGACAGTTGGACTAGATGACCTTAGAGGTCTTTTCCAACCTTAATGATTCCATGATTAAATTAGTATTTCTGCCCTTAAAACAAGCATAAATTGTCAGAAACTCCCTCTTTGAATTTAAGTCTTTGCCAAATCTTATACAAACTTGTCCTGCATCTAGTAAGTACAGGTTACCCGCAAGATACCCACCTGCATACCATGCTAGTAGGCAGAGAAGAAACAAGTGTGTACTTCTGCAGGGGCTTAACCTCTACTGGAGAATCAAAACCGTGGTAGAGTGACTGTAGAGTTGTTGTGGAAGTGACAGTATTTACTAATTCAAGAACAGAGCTGAATGTAAATTCCTAAAAGAGTATTTGGACATTACAGATGTGCTGGGGGGCTGCACAAGTAAATTTTCCTAAGTTAGGTTTAAAAATGGGACAACAGAAAAAGTTTAAACAGTCTCAGTATGAAAAGCTTTTATCAGCACCCTCTAAAACTGGAGTGTAGGATGTAGAACTTTCTGGGTTATGACTAATACAATGCTTCTAGGATACTATTAAGCAGAATTAAATGGATTCAGCTTTGCCCGAGGGTAGAAGTTGTGACATTCTTTGTGCACCCTCTTTTCTATCCCACAAACAGTATTTCAAGAAATTGAAAGATGAAAATGTGAAATAGCCTTCAGCTCTACTGGTCAATTTATCAGAGGTTGCTGACTTAAAATTGAAGGATGGTTCTTTGCAAATGGTTTAACAAAGCCACAGATTTATACCTTACCTAGCATTAAAACACTGAGATGACAAATTTCAGTTCCAAGTAGCAACAGTAAAGAAAAAAGCCTCAAGGATAAATGAGACAGCTTTGTTGTTAGCAATTATCTCCATCTCCAGTTCAGAAGTCCACAAACATTGTCCTAAATTTGAACCAGTTAGACAAGAAGATACACTTAAAGTGGCCTAGGGTTTTTTAAGAACTTTCCAATTTTCTTCTTAAATAAATAATTAAACAAACAAAATGGAAAAATTGCTGTTTGCAGCAGTGAACATCTGATCTGCAGAGACATGGCATTTCACCTACTGCTCTGGAAAGCACTGTGTTTCTAGTTATAATCTCCCTTGATTTGCGAGGTTTCCCTAGGTGCCAGGACTATTACAGATTAATACGGAGCACACAGTAAAATTCACAGCATCTCAATATTACCTCCTCCCAAAACCGGCAGAATGAAACTAAGATTTGTTACAGTTTGTCTCAATTACAGTACTGCCTCCAACCATGGCCTAACTGCTTCAAAGAAACAGAAACAAAATTTCTGAATATTGTTGTAATACATAATTTGGGAGCACTCTGAATTTTCCTTGTCAGATCTGTATATGTTAACTAAACAAAGCTTGTGTTGCACTACTGCATTCAGGCTACTGGCGATGTCCTCACCCAGCCATACCACAGGCATACGATGACAGAGCACAGTTACATGATGATACAGACAGCTCTATCCTCCTTTCAGCTTGCAAAAGCACATACTAAAAGCAGCAGGCAATTGTTAAGTATGCAATCGTGTTGTGCCACAGCCGTGATTTCAATGACTTTGAAAAGAACAAAAGCAAAATTTATTATAAGAATGGTGGGCACAAAAATCCTGTGACAGCCACATAGCCACTGATAGGACAAGAGGTGATGGCCTCAGGTTGTGCCAGGGGAGGTTCTGGTTAGGTATCAAGAAAAATTTCGTCTCAGAAAGAGCGGTGAGGCACTGGCACAGGGCTCCCAGGGAAGGGGTGGAATCACCATCCCTGGAGGCGCTCAAGAAATGTACAGATGTGGCACCCAGAGGCACGGTTTAGTGGGCATGGTGGCAGCGGGTTCACAGTTGGACTTGATGATCTTTTCCAACCTTGATTCTATGATAACCAGGTAGAAAGAGGCTGTCAGAGCTCTATCCACTCAAAATACCAAATAGACCTCTCTCAGATAGTTGTTACCCTACTAATGCCCTAATAGTCCCAGGCAACAGAAATTCATTCCACAAATTAATAGTTTGAACCTAGATTAATGCAAAGCAGTAAGGCAACCTAAATGCCTTAAATGTCTCTGACAAAAGTCTTAATTGGTGCAGAAATAGATTTTGCACAAGCCGGTGAGAGTCGGGCAAGTTCTTAGACAGATCCCTCTTCAATTCCTTCCTAAAGCAGGTCCAATTAGCAAGATGCTAAGAACTAACATTCAGTCCTGAAAGTATATGCCATGAAGCCGTGGACACTGGTACATGAAACAGAGCTTAAGATACACAAAACGCTGAAAATTATTCAGTGGCAGCCTTTACCAGCACTGGCCTCCACACAGACAATTCTCAATACAGACACACTAAGGATTTAGTGTTCTGAAAAAATATGATTCTTGGATTCCTCTGTGGATCCCCCAAATAAAATATTATTGTTTTCTGAGTTTGAGAAGAAAGGAATGAGGACATTTTAATTTCCAGGGCTCTTTCCATTACTTTGAAAACGAGAAGAAGCAGCAGCATTGCAGTGTCTATAAAAAGAGAAGTCCCAGCTTTTACATTCCTTGTACCAGCTCAGTCCTTTTCCAAACTCCATAGAGGACTACGTGCTATGATTACAGTTGATATCACCAGATTTGATTTTAAGCCTGCCCTCTCTGTTCCACAGAAGAAAAGGAGACCGCATTTAAAGGAAGCCTCTCCCGTCTCTCCACCCTGTCCCCAAAGGTAAGAATTCTGTTCCCCACAGTTAAGCCACTCAACACACTCAAAATTCATGTTTCTTTCTCTCCTTAATTTCAAATAAAAGAGACCAAGATATCAATTAGGAAAGCAAATCTAAAGGAAGAGTTGCATCCACCTCTAGTTCAAGTGAAATTAATGGATTTGTTTTAGCTTTATAGTTGCCTTCCTATGCCTTTACCTAGGGAGGGAAAAGAAGACCTTCAGATGCAACCATTTTGTCTTCCATAACAATAAAGACAAGATTACACAAACACTAACTTTCACATTATTAAAGGCAGGACAGGTAATTTTCAGAAGCGATGGGCCATAGAAGCCCTTATCATCTTCTAGTCCTTTCATCTCTGAGACTCCATCTAATTTCTCACCCTACTTAGCTCTTAAATAGAGACAAAGAAAGCAACAGGGAAATCAAATGCATCTTTGCAAGATTAAGAGCCAAACAATCGCCCCTTTCTACATCCCCTGTTTTTGGTTGCCTGAAGGTTTTCAAGTCAGAGAGGCTTGCCTAAGCATGCTGCAATAAAAGCTGCTAATAGCCAGCTGCCTTCCTATCTAAAGGGGGTTCCGAGCAATCCTGCTGAATAACCTTGAGGCTAACCACCACCAAGGAAAACAAAATATTAAAAGATTCTTCAGCTTATTTCCTTATTGCTCAAAGTAGGAAGTCTCAAAGAGCAGTTCAAACTGTTTGCTTGAGTGTTCTGGCAGTGATCGCTCCCAGATGGCCCTGACAGGATGGACTGACCAAGAAACTGCTAGGTAGGACCTAACAGAAACAAACACACAGCTCTTGCTGGAAAACAACAGAGAGAATCTGTTTTTCTTGCAATTAAAATTAATATTGAAAACTATTCTTAAATACATGCTTCAGAACAGCCACCTCACACTGCAAGACCTGTTTAGATGTTCCTAGTTATATTAGGCATATTAATAGTCATATGGATGGACTAGCATTTTCTCATTTGAGATTGGGAAAAAAAACCCCAAACCAAATACACTGTCATTCCTCTATTTCCCTTCTTCACACTTGTGATTTGGCAACTTCATTCATCCCATGTTTTTTATATTTAGGTTTTTCTTCTAATTATGTGGATGTTCTTTTCTTCCCTTTTCTTTTTTCCACTTCCACTTCCTGCATTGCCACTTCTTTTCTTCCCTTTCCAATTTACTCCTATGATCACGTCTCAGGTAAAGCTTGTTACACTTCCAATTCAGACAAACACTGAGCACTTCTGAGGGAGGAGGCAATTATTCTTCTTCCTGAAGACTTTGCAGACAACCATGTAAAACAAAGAAAAATCTGCCAACAGCAAGTTGCTGCCTGAGTGGGTGGGTGGGAGCCACCGGCACAGCCATCTCCAGGCAATCCTGCAACTAGATCTTTCGCCAGCAGATTATTCTTTTTCATCCCCCACAGAGACAGATTTCCCAGGTTGAGAAGCATCAGAAGGAACTGATTTCTCAGCACCCAGATACAAAATAGTGTCCAAAGGCTATGCTTTGAAAAGTTAGTTTTATTTACCCATTTAACCTGAGCTGGCAAGGACAATACAGAGCAAATGCACAAGAAAAGACTGAGATATTTTAAACTATGTAAGCTAAATAATAGCTATAACAATTAAATGAATAGTATTTAAAGCTATTCTATTTACTTAAGAAGCGACCTAAAATGTTTTCAACCTGAGGATTTTCAAGTTCCAGGTTCTAGAACTCCCTTCACCACTCAAAAAGAGTGTAAAGAGCATTAGTTTAAAAAGTATTTTAGAAACCCACGGTGAATAATAATAATTCAAGGTAAAACTGATTTTGAACTCAAATGTCACTGCAGAAACTATCACGTGGAAGTTTTCCATTTGAAATATCTGAAATAATAATATAATATATTCTACTGTCACGAATCTGGGGGAAGCTCAGTGAAATCAGCAGGACAAAAATAACCCCAAACAAACTTTCCTTCCGGAAGCAAAAGGCAAAGACCCTCGTAACCTCTAAGGCTATCTTTAAAAGAGATCTTCAATTTCAATTTATTTCAGGAAATTAACATTATAACACCAATTAAGTAAAATTACAAATGGTTCTTAAAAAATGAGTTTCCTTTAGAGATACGCAACATTTTCATCTTTGTCAAAAATTAAGTACTTCACTGTATGTGACAGCTGCTATTCAGTAACTGTTCAGTCCTATCCTCAGATGAAAAACAAACCATTACATGTAACGGATTCCAACCTCTACTGAATTTCAGAGCTGAAGTTGCCAACAAATCCTACATAATGAAAATTATCACCTTAACTTAGAATAAGTTAATTCCAACTTTGGAATTGCTTTAATCCATCCCTTACCCCCATCCATCCCAGTATTCAGTCATTACAGGCAGCTGGGGGGATACAGAGGAAGGAGGGGAAGAACATCCTATCTGCGTATTATCTTTCTTTTTTCAAATGGACTCATAAAAGGTACGTCTAACATTTAACAATCAGCTTTACTATAGCACATTCTCCAATACAATGAAGATAATTACATAGGTAAAGGTAAGTCTTCTCTAATAAAACACATCCTAGCCATAAAAGCAGGCCAGCTTAAAGGCTTCCCCAACACACATTTTGGGCTTGAATAGTTTGGGTTTTATTTTCCTTTTAGGAAGTGAGGCCAGCTCTTAAACACAAGAACTCCTTTCCAGTGTTTGCTGACCATTAGTCAGCACTTCCCTGGAACCCATCCCTTTCCTCCACTCCCTTTCAGTTCCAAATGCCACCATTATCAACTTCCAGCTTTTCCTTTTTGCCTACAAAACTCACTGAGTGTTTCAGAAAGTCCCTCCTCTGTGTAAAAGCTTTTTCCCACTTTGAACTCTGGGACGAACTGAGCTCAGTGTGTTCTTATCATCATTCTACAGGGCTGCTTTTGACCTGGATTCACCAACCTCATATCAAGCAAAACTGTAACTTCACAAGCTCTAAAGTTTAAGTTCCACCTATTTGCTTAGGTTTGACCTGTTCAATAACCAGCATATACTCTGAAGAAGAATGTATTTCCTTTATAAGCTGTGGTTGTGGGGGCACTGCTAGTGATCTCAGAAGTGCCAAATGTGTACTGTCACGTATCAGTGACCTCAGGAACTGAGCAATAGGACACAACTCTCTTAAGCAGTGAGTTAGAGATCCCAGTTAATGAACCAACATTCACACCAATTCCATGTCACCTTCTCACAGACAAGCCTTTGGACAGGTTACCTGGCACACACCTGCTGGGATGAGCAATGTGAACTGCAAACAAATGCAGTAATAGAGCACAAGCCACTGTGACAGCAAGCTTTAGAGTGTTTCCACCACTGCCCTTTAAACTCAGTAATCTAGATTACTATCCAGATTGTAGTCTCCAGATCAGATGTAAACCAGTACTTGCAGGCAGAACAGAAGATAAATCAAAGAGCAGAATGAAACCCACAATTTCTTTTTAATTAATATTCCCTAACAGTCACCCACAGTCAGCCTGCAAGAGCCTCACACTGAGCTAACGTGATCCATTGGGTCTGTCCTGCCCCAGTACTTGTCATCATTCCCACAAGATGTTCCGTCAGTTTTAATCATCTGAACTAACTGCTGCTTAGTCACTGCATACTGAAAGCTTTTAAAACTAATGCTATTTTCTCACATCCAGTTAGCATTCAGATATGGAAGAAGGAAGCACACCTTTCTGCGTTTCTGCTCCCAACTCCTTAGTTTTGAACTGAAAGGACATGAAAGTAAACACTGAGCTGGCTAATGCTTTTGGAGCTGTGCTTTAATGCTTTACAATTGCAGGCAGTTATCAGGCAACTTCCTTCCACAATGTGTCACCTTCTCCAAGTTCAGCAGAAATCATGTACTGTTCAGTGCTACCTTTAAAATCTATCCTGTAATCGTTTTATATCCCTACAAAGGTCATAGCATCAAATTTCACCTCAGAACTTCTTACAGTAAACCAGACATTAAAAAGGAAAAAAATAATTCCAAGTCCCACGACTGTAGTTCTAAAAATTGGTGTATTACAACTCCAAGTCTTCCTTCCCTCATAGACTATTATCCTTCAAATATGCCTTCAGAAATCTGTTTTCAGAAAGCTGTTACAAACATTTACGTTAAAATGAGAAGGGACTGTAACAGATTTGACAATACTGTGTTCTTCTCTACGAGGAACCTACTTTTATATTTCATGCAGATGAAGAAGACAAAAACATAACAGCGTAACAAGAGAAAAATGCCACAGAATACAGAGAAAATATCCAATATGAAACTGTAAGAAAGTGAACAAAGCCCTAGAGCTGAGCGGTTTTATTGACGAGTCCCCATTTAATGTGCTTTGTTTCTCCTCATCTCTGACTTTGCCCGCACTTGGGCCTCTTCAGCATTTCAGTCTTACCTGGCTAACTAAACAAGCCTTGACTGCAGCAGCCCTGTAATCTAGCAGTCCATCTTCTAACTCACATACTTTTCCTACAGGGAACAGCTGCCAGGATGGTGAGGAGCATGCAAACGACCCAATTCCACCTTCTGTGCTGGAGCATGCCCAGAGCTGGCTGAGGCTGGCACTGCCAGCACCGCCTCCACCTGAGAGAGGAGGCCCAGAGGCACTGCATGCTCCTCTGCCCACAGAGCCGGCCCGCAACTGCTCTCCTCTGACTTATTTTGTCAATGGAACTAAAGGGTGAGGCAGCAGGCAGGTGATCCCTGAATACAATACCTGCAGAAAGACTGTATAGCGCTGTTACACTGTAAGTACACACAACACAATCTCCTGGTGGGAGCCTCTCCACTACATTTCACTTAGAAACTGATCAGTGATGAGGGATTTCAAGCAAATAGATTTCTTATAGATCTTCATCAGTTACTACATATCTTATCTCAACACCACTGCAGGTGCTGGAGTAACAGATAGACGTCCTGCAGCTGAAAGTTACTGAAAAACAGTTTTCACAGAAATAAACTGTCTTATTGGAAATGGAACTTGCATCCTATCCAAAAATGTGCAAGGATCTAATAAGCTGTTAACCCTAATACTGAAAACCTATAGCTGTTTTGCTAGACAGTGAAATTCATTTCCATTTCTGCACTTCCATAGAACTGAAGGGCACTTCCCCAAAACAACGAAGATGTGAAGGCAATTCACCCGGCCCAGATCTGTGGGGCTGACTATTATCTATTTTCAGTCATGTATGAAAGAAGAAAAATCACTGTCAGCCACTTGAGCACAGTACTGGGGTGATTACCCAGGGAGTGGCTGAGGAAAGGATGAAACATCAAACGAATGTGGACGGTAGAAGTCTTGAAGAGGAAATACAACTGGCACAGGAATCCGAATGTGGAATATCAACAACTTCTAAGGAGACAAATTTCACGGGGAGAAGCTGAGGCAGCAAAGGAAGGAGGCAGAAGTTGGCAGAATTTACAAACAGGAGGAAGAATTCTCGCCGAGAATGAACGAACCGCGAGTTCACACAAATACACTGCTCAAGCAAATGAAACTGTGAGGCATACTCACTGACATGGAAGGAAGTACTGACTAAAAGCAACAGCAGCCCTCTCCTGCTCTCAGGCAGAAGAATATGCTTAAGCTCAGGTGAAAGAATTAACTCAATCCGCTGAGCAGAAAGCTACTGCAGAGCAGAAACATCACTTACCAAAGAGACTAGGAGCTGTAATGGAAGGATACAGCTGCACTGGAAGATGAGCAACCGAAGTACAATAAAAAGAACACAAGGAAGAAGTGAAGCTAGAAGCTAGTATCAAATATTGCCAATATAAGAACTGATTTTTTTTTAAACGGTACAAGTTAAAACAAAATCTGACATACTTGCAAAAGTAAAACCACTGTTTCTTCCACGAGGCATCTGAAATGCATTGTAGGTATCAATTGAGAAATACAACACCATCCAAAGCCAAAAAGCAATAAATTTCAAAGTAAAAACATACGCCGGCTGCATACAAGAGACATCTACTTCTCAGTATCAGAACTATTTTTATAAGTATTGTGCAATGCCTTCTCTTTTGAAAATCTTGCCCCCAAAAATAAGAAAGAAAAAGCTCCCTCACTTTCACATTGCAACCTATTAGATGAAATGCTTTCACTGTGCCGTAACTGGTAACAACCACGATTTTACCTTACTTTTGAGCAGAAGGATTTTCTAAATCTATGCACCAGATACCCCAAGACCTCAAAGAAATGTGCATGTCTTCTATTTAAGGTGGTAACACTGCTCCCAGCGCAGAGAAAGCCAGCACTGACTTAGCAGTTTTGCGCACAAAGCTGCCAATTTACTCCTTGCTCTCCTTGTTTTTGCTTTGCTGATCAAAGCAGTTGCCAAGTTTTTTCTTTACCATTACAAGGCAGGAAAAATGGCTCTCCTCGGAGAGGCCCCTTGTGAAGGTCAGAAAGGTTAGCTCCACAAGCCCTGGAGTCTGCTCTGATGCTGGAGTGATTGGCTGGCTTCCCTGCAGTTACCCGGCACTTCCCCTCCTTCACAATAGTGCGCTGGTTATGGAAACTAAATATGAAAGAACATGGTGGGGGAGGAAAGAATTTCTATGGAGACAGTAAAAACACTTTCAAAGTTCTACTTTTTCAGCAGCCTGGAAATCTAGTGTTCTGAAACATTTTACTGCTTCCTGGAAAACTCACTGAAAGACTTTAGCATACACTTTTTTTTTTTGACCCTCCCTTCTTGACCAAAGTTCTAAAGAAAACATGTCCATGAGTTCACTTTTTCTTACAATACAGACAAATGCATATTGCTCTGCCTTGCTCTGGAAAAAAAGGTATTTCTTAAGATGTTTACTTGCCCCATCTCTGGATTTAATCAGCTGGAACCCACAGGTCACACCCTCTTAATGAAGCTTGAAATGAAGGCGACTAATCACAACCCAGGTTTGCGGCATCTTCCAGCTCCTGAGCAGTATCACACTGGAGACATTTTAATATCTTACAAAATAATGGCAGCTTACGTACAGGCACCAGACCCCAATCTCTTCTAGGTACTAAAGACAAGTAGTGAAGACAGCTTGGAACAGCCAGCAAAACAACCGGTGCACTTCAGATGGTGACAAAACGCACTCCACATACTCTATAAACTCTAACCTACCACAACTACTTAGCTTTTCCTCTTAGGTTTCCGATGCTTAAGCAGTGGTACAGACAACGAAAGATCTAGCTGCTCTGATGCACCTTCCCCAAAGAAACAGATTCAACGTTAGTGTCAGTAAATGAAAATACAACCATTTTCTATTTTGAAAAGGGAGTTTGAGATTTCATACTTAGAGCCACAATTTTATATCATTTTAGAACTAAAATACTCTCAGCATTGTTCTCTTACCTCCATGAAAGTCAAGCCAGGCTCTCTCCACTCTATAACTGAAGGCATCAAGTTCTCACTCCAGTGCCATCATCAAATGTTTGGACAGGTGTAGCTAATTAAAACCCAGCCATCTATGTGCTTGATGCTGAAAGCATCTCTGCAGCTGGTTTGAGTTCATTATGTTACCAGGAGTCCGAAGTACTTCCAGAAGGAGTCACGTTGTGCAGCCCCACTAACAAGGTATTGCAGTCTCATCATTAAACTACTCTCAGTATTTAACAACATCCAGCACCAGAGAGGCTGCACAGCCCTTTCTTCCTAGGGGGAAATAAACAGGCTTCCTGCTCTTACCTCATCACCTCTGTTCATAAAACATGTAGGAGAACAGCCCCCCTGCACTGGGAGGCAACAGTAAGTGACTGACAATGACAAAATTCTAAAGCAACTAAGCCAAAACCTGTAAAAATGTGTTGTTAAAGAAGGAATATCGTAGTTCATATAAAAGCAGAGAAGTGTAAGTGGGATTTTGCTCCAGTTACTTGGATTTGTTCAGCTGTAAAAACATTTTGAGAAGTACAGATACCTCAAAGGATCTCTAGAACTGCTCACCAACCAGTCCACATTCAAAAGCAGAAGCAACAGGAAAGCAGGGAGAAATCTTCAGAGTAGCCATACCATAATAAAAAGCCAAATGGTACACGTAGCACAAAAATAGTATATCTCCAAGCACAGAAAAACCCACCAAATTTTACTCTTCTTCTTTTGCATGAGATCTTTTATGACAAACACTAGCACTTCTCAAGCCTCTTTTAGGGAGGGTACACCTAACGCAGCATCAGCCAGCTCCCAGACAAATGCCACGTGCACAATTTGCTGGCCAGTATGAAGCATAGTCACCAGATTACCTGAACCATTTACAGTTCCAACAGATTGCTTACCATCCCAACATGCCTCAACAGTGAAGCCTGAGAGAGAGAACTGAGTCAGGAGTGGCACATCTGGACACCCGCTGTCTTGCTAGCATGCACACCTTTGATCACTTCAGTCTGGGACAAAAATTCTCACCTTTCTGGCTGCTGCTGCTCTGCAGGCACCAGTCTCGCACAGTACACCCTGCAGCAGGCTGGGGCACTTCTCTTGGCCTCCCTCTGTTCCACAGATGGTGCAAGAGATTCCGCAGAAACTTCTCTTTTGCCATCACCTACCAAAGCCACACTAGGGGGCTCTGCTGATGAAACCTTATTTTCTGAGAGGCACTTCATGATTTCACTGACCCATGACTTCATTAACCCACTTCTAAGGAATTACATGCAGTATCTGGAAGAGGTAAGCAACACTGCTTTCTAGTGACTCCTGTATTCTTACAGACACCATAGTTAAGAGAAAGAAAGAAAGAAAAAAAATAACAGCCCAAACCAAACCACTTAAAATATCCAAGAGCATCAAAACCAACTGCAGTAACTAGAAAGTGAACAACAACAAAATCTCCAATGGTAGCAAGACCAGGACCCCACTCAGATCTCTAACATGGGAGGAGACAAATGCTTGGGGCTGTTTTTCTAAGTTTTTATGTTAAAGGTTCAGATTGCAGTAATTCTTCAATGATGACGCAACTGGGCCAAGGAACAGGCACATTGTAACCAGCCCCTTCTTTCTGCTCTATGTAATGCAGGCAGAACTTCCAGTACTACTTCTGAAAGCAATCCCCTTCAAAAGTTTGTTTTTTAGAAAATGATGGGTACTTCCCTGATACAAGATTACAGCAGTACAAAATCCATCACGTGAATGTAGCACCAAGTGCTCTACAGTAATCCTGAAACAACAGAAGAAAGATGGCCAAAATGACTGCCCGTTTTTGAGCAAGTTAAAATTGAGGGTAAATTATTAAAAACAGCTTGAACATCTTTCTCAACATGCGAACTGAAAAGCATCTGAAGTATGGCAAAAAGCTTAAATATTTTGTTAGGTACCTCTTTCTTTCAGTTTTATGACTTACAGTGTAATCAGCGGCTCAGAAAGTTCACAATAGTTACGTATCTCTGTAAACAGATCACACTAAACATGAGAAGAATAAGGACAGAAGCAAGGATAGAGATCAAAATCAACTAGTTTCACAATTTCTGTTTCAGCAGCATGGATGGCTCAACCTGTTACGTATCACATCTGCTCTCCATCAAGGTTGGGTTTTTAACTCAAATAATGGTAGGGCTTTCGGGTGGGTTTCTATTTGTTTTTTAAAATCATCCTATAAATGCCAGCTAATCTAACACTATGTTGTTCAAATGCAGTGTTTCTTAGAAATGTAAATTCTTACATCATATAGAAATGCAGATACTAAAGTTTTTACACCAGAATAATATAATCAAAGCAGTCTTTTCACAATTTAGTTGTTCTTGGCAGACAATCCCACATATACCAATGCAGGTTAACCTGAACAACGTAAAACCAAAACTACTAAAACTTTGCTCCCAATATTTTAAGGCATTAAGCTCTATGAGAATACGGAGATTCTTCAACAGCAAAGAGAAACAGGATGTACCAGTAAAAACCTGTACCATGCTTGCTAAACCAGTAGTCTGAAATATTTTGATCATGTACATATGTACATTTGTAACTTAAAAATATATAGCACTCATATTGTAAACTACAAAAAGAGAACATAAAAAGCAGAACATAAAGATGAATTAAGTACTATCATTAAAAAATTTATTTATGGTACAAAAAGCATTTTCTTCATGCAGCTCCTAGGAAGCAGTCTGATCAGTCTGCTATATAATCATTGGATAGGCTGATGAGAGCTGTGCTGTAAATCAAGGATAAAAACAGACATTTATTAAGAGAATCTTTGTATCAGACTTATCTTTAACAGGGACCATTTTTGTTATGTTCCAACAAAAGTTTTGAGACTAAGTGGTGTAGAGAGGAGACAAGGCAAAGCTGACAGCTGAGTACCATTTTGCTACAAAGCCAAGCCCAAATCCAGATGACAGAACAAAAATCACAGCCAACAACAAAGCCAGGCCTGACTTAAAACATAAAAACTACAACAAAGACAAGGTTTGCCTTCCATTCTATCGTTGCTGCAGAAAAGGAATCCTTTAGTTTGCCATGGTTTTAGTACACCAGCTCTCACCAGCTTTTAACTGATTTGCCTGTTGAGAAATACAGATGTTCTATTAAGGAAGCAGAGAGCTGAAGATCTATGCAGCTATTAAGCTCTTCTAGTTGTTAATACTTCTTCCCTGATAAAGTATGTATTTAAAATATATTCAAGCCAACAAGAAGTGGGACAGGTAGATGAGTCAGTATTGCTGTTAGGGATTTTGAGTAACAGGGTCCCAAGGCCCCATTTCTCCATGCGGATAAACAGAAAAAGAGCAGTGGCACCACTGTGCTCAGCTGCACCGTATCTTGATCCAACACTCCCTGAGCACGCAGCGGCAGTACCCCACGGCATAGTCAGAAAGACTCAAATTCTGCATCAGCACAGTTCACTCCAAACAAACAAGAAAAAAAAAAAAAAGAAAAAAGGAAAAAAAAAAAAGAAGAAGAAAAAACCACTCTGGTAAAGTGGCAGGAGATATTATGGCCCACTTACCAAGCCGACATTTGTTATGTGAGAATGCTATTTACAACATCACATGCTGGAACTTGTTCCCAAGCTAGCTAAACCTACATGCTTAATTGACTCAATAGACAATGCTGTATTGTCAAGACTAATCTTTTCCTACAGGCTACAGTTTCTAAACCACAAATGCTTTTATCCATTTCTATTTTTCTTAGCACTTCCCCAACCAGAAAACTTCAAAATGCACACATACAGTATGTACTTGGGTAAGTACTATATAGACTACTACTAAAATTCACTTACCATATTAACTGAGTCATCAGAAAATCCAAGCACATTAAAGAACGAGAGAGTCAACAGGTTCTTTAGGCTTCTATTTCAGAAATCCAAAACAGAAGGGACTAAGCTAGCAAGAAAGCCTGAAACCAGATGCATGTCACCAATATACACCACGCGATGCGTAGAGCAGCAGCACTTGCTGAGCCACTTTATTAAGCATTTGTTTCAAAGTTACTTCCAAAGAGTAAGGTTTGGGAAATCTTCCAGTTAAAGTCTTAAGCAAAGATTTTCTCAGATGCTCCAGACTACCTTTTATTCATATTGATGACGAATGCTTTGAGGAAAAAGCACATTCAGGGGAAAAAATGCCTCACTGTAAAGACAGCCTTCAAAATGATAGATTCCAGTAATTGCAAGTTGTCTTGAATCCATAAATGATACTGTTGGGGATGTTGTGCATCTAATGCACCACTAATAAAACTTGTGACTGACGTTCTGCCATCTCCCATGCTCAATTAACTCAAGTTGAAAATAACCTTTTAAAACAATGGAGGGTTAAATTAACAACCACCATGTCTTTGTTCTACTGAATCTCTTCTGTCTCATTCTTCACACCAAGCAGTTATCATGTTTATATTGTAGTGAAAAATACCTTTGCAAATAAAGCACGCTACTCCCTTTAACAATGTGCTTAAGAGTATCAGGTTCCATTCGTTCCACTTTTCACCGATCTGCACAAAAAAAACCCATTATTCAACCTAACTGCAACAATTAAGAGAAAAAACTGTAGATAGAAAATTATCTAAAGCACAGAAAATAGGACTCCAAAAAGCCAAGTCTTGTTGGAAAGATGTTCTTTCAGTTGCTACAGGGTCTAATGATATTTTGACAAGACTGCAATTATGCTTCTGTTACAAGAACAGATCTCATTCTCCAATTCTTGCCAGGATAACACTGCTTTTAATTAATGCTTTTGTTGTGAAGTATACCCTCCGGCACTAATGAGTTTTATAATAATTTCAGTATGTAGCATGTATTCCTCCACATCATTTATTGAAAAATTCTCATCATTCAGCCTCCTAGATACTGCAGAAGCCTTACTTCCCAGAATTCTTCAAAACATTCTTAAACAGCGCTGTGCCTACCAACACACTGTTAAAACATGTCTTCACATCAACATTTTCCTCTGCTTCCCTCAAGAAAGGAACATTCTGTGACTATTAGACTGGCACTACCACAAGAGAACCGAATTTGCTTCTAAACATAGGTCTCAGTTTCACTTTGGGGAATCGGCACACACTGGTGAGGCTGCACCTCAACTATTGTGTTCAGTTTTGGGCCACTCACTACAAGAAAGACATTGAGGCCCTGGAACGTGTCCAGAGAAGGGCAATGAAACTGGTGAGGGGTCTGGAGCACAAATCTTACAAGGAGCGGCTGAGGGAGCTGTGATTGTTTAGTCTGGAGGAGGCTCAGGGGAGACCTCATTGCACTCTACAACTTCCTGAAGGGAGGTTGTGATGAGGAGGGGTTTGGCCTCTTCTCCAGGCAACAAACAGGACCTGAGGAAACGGCCGCAAGTTGTACCAGAGGAGGTTTATATTAGACATAAGGAAAAACTTTTTCTCTCAGAGAGTGGTCAGGCACTGGAATGGCCTGCCCAGGGAGGTGGTGGAGTCGCCGTCCCTGGCAGTGTTCAAGAGGCGCCTGGATGAGGAGCTACAAGATATGCTTTAGTAGCTTGTGGTAGCAATGGTAATGGGAGGATGGTTGGACTAGATGATCCTGTAGGTCGTTTCCAACCTTGTGATTCTATGATTCTATGACTCAAATGGTTGATAAATGCTCTCAGTGTAAAGTCTTTTAAACAGAGTTACAACCCCTGCCAAAGTGCCATAAGGTGCTGATTTTCAATTATGCTTACTGACCACCAAACATGGATTTTATATAAATACATATACATATATGCACACACATACATACATATATACACAACTGCAGCTTTTATTCTTAAAATCCACTGCATAACCCACCTCTCCAGTTTGAATGGTCTCACTTAAGGAAGTTTCAAACCAGTTTCAGCAAACAAACAGGCAATTACTGAAGCCGCAGAAATCTAGACACGTATTTATCCAAAGTCTGAGACAAGTAAAGTACTGTGTAGGAAATGTTATGAAATCCCCGTCAAGAAAGCTAGGCCTCAAATTTAATTCACTGCCCCTACCATAAACAGCTGTGAAGTAACAGACTCGTTTTTAAGTATTATTACTTAATTAAATATGACTGTCTAATTAACTCCGCAAGAAGGTGGAAGTTCCAAACCAATTCTTATATGCTAATTAAATTGGCTTTAGAACACGCTTGGATAGCTTGCAGTGACTTTGAGGAGTACAGTCAGAGCGCAAGCTGCTGCCTTTACAGGCTGTAGGGAGCCATTTTTATCTGCCACGTGTTCTCTGACATTAAACAAGGTAAGAAAATAAAATTTTTAATCTCAGTTTCATTGGAGTAGTCATTCTATTTAAAATCAAAGTGGTGTCTATATTTCATTAGATTCAGTTCTTCAGAGTGTTCAGGCATTTAAACTCAGTATAAATTCATACCTTTCTCAAAGAAGAGTTGACATGAAATACTATTTCCATTTCTTCTCCACTGCTCTTGTATTTTTCTAATAAACTGAATCCAATATCCTGTATGATCTCTCAAAAGAGAAATTAATTTCAGAATCCTGACCACATTTCATACAGAAACAATCCTCAATTTCTCCTGCGTGATTGCTTTCAGTGAAGTGATGCAAGAAACAGTTAAACAGGACAGGATCTGATAAGAACATTGCCAGAGAAATTCATAAATGACGCTATTTGGCCTATATCAAGAAGTCCAAATTAGATGACAGTCATCTCTACTGCTCCCAGACTCTCTTCCTTTTGCTGGAAGGTGCACCCATCTGAAGGGCATCACTTGAATTCTATGGTCAGGTTGGACTTGTTCACACAGTCTAAAATCTGATGCACCAGTAAAAATAACAGCAGGTTGAACTCCAAGTTGCCTTAATTTGCAATTGCAAAAGCAATCAGTGCAAGAGTTCTAAGGCTTGCAACACCACAGAAAATGAAGTTATTTCATCTATTTAAACAGCTTAACAGTTCTAAGAGCACTCACACACATACAAACAACGGAATTGGGTATATGTTGTTTTTCTTTCAGAATCAAATCTATCACAGGTTTTGAAACCTTAACTGCCAATTTCTTTTACACCTCTGAAACATTTGCCCAGCAAACAGCTACTGATGGACTTAATAAAAGAAGTCAAAGCGTAACTAAACATGAAGATGTTAAGTACACAGGCTTTCCTTACAAGAAAAGGTTGGACTACTACTATCAACAGAAACTCACTGGTTACCTCTGAACAGCATGCTACAAGCATCAATTAAATAAGTTATCTTTATGACCCCTTTTCTTGGAGAAGCCTGACTGGGTTACTCACTTCCAGTGTATTTCTTGGTATAAGTAAAACGTAATGACAGAATGCAAACAGATTCTTCTGACAGAAGCAGACTGACCAAGTACTGGTAAGATATGAGAATTCTGGTAAAATCTTAGTAGTCTTAATACCAAATCACACACTAAAGAAGGAAATATTCAGTTTCCTTAAAAGCAACCTGTAAATTAGTTTCAGTTAACTGTAAAATCAAGAGGTACCCATCTTGATACAGTGCACTATTTGAAAAGGAAATTAGTTACTAATTTTTTCTGTCTCTTACTGGGTGACATGACAACCAGTGGTGCCTCCGCTGTTATTAAAATATAGGTCAAAACTCAAACCAAGATCTCTTCCCTCTATGATTTCTGTCACGTTGGCTACACTGCACTTAAAAAGTTACCCTGTAAAGACTATTAAAAAAAAAAAAAACAATGCCCACCTCCCAGTGAAATAACTTCAGATTGAAATAATTCCAGAATCAGAACTACAAGCTTTGGATCTCAGACATCTGGTAATTCCTACTGTAGAAAAACACCAATGTCACGCTATGCAAAGGCCCTGACTGGATTCACACAACATACTGAAATCTAGCACTGCTATACTTTGTCATTCCACGGATATGTCAATCACTGAAATTCTATGTTGAACACTATGAGTTTTAATGACATTTATTTCTTAAAATGTGTTTGTGTTATAATTCTAACTTCTAATTAAAATAAAATTGAATACTTTATACCTTTTGATTTATGTATCTGATGGGGTAATAAAATGTTCACAGCAGAGTTGAATACATCTTTCTGTAATGAACACATAGACTGGAACTATTTGCTCTATCATCACGTAGTACAAAAGTTAATTAAAGCATTCAAGGTTTACTTTAGTTTAACACAGCACAGCATTTAAACCAAGCAGGTCAACTGGAAGAACAAGTCATGAATCAAAAAAGGGCTGTGTTCAGAAAGGAAGAGCTTGAATTTTTCTTCTGGTGTTTGATATTAACTGTAACTACAACAACTGTTCACCCAAGGAAATGCACTGAACATCATACAGTTTGTAAACCATTAATGTTTGTAAAATAGTAAGATAGATGCTTGATTTCTTTGTTATTAATCAATTCCTCCAAGAATAAACCACGACCAATTCCCACACTAGCAGACCCACACCTGCATTTTCCTTGTTTTCCTTTTCCCCCACATCAACTCCCCTTGGTCAGACGCTCAGTAGTTTCCATCGTTCTACCTGATAGGCCTATGGGAACAACAGCAACTTGTATTTTCAGGGAAAAAAAATGCAGCATAAAAGACGACTATCCCTCTTCTCAGGCTTCTAAATCGAGCCTAACTCGACTACAGGATAAAGCAGTAGAGTGCTAGTTATGCCGCTGAGAAGAGTAATACACCGCATTGCACAGGCACACAGTTATCATTTTGAACTGTCATTACTGCTTACAACTAAGTTAAATCATTGCCCATTTTATTGCTTTTGTGGAACAGTTTTGTTTCACACGCAAGGGAGAAATGAAGAAATTCCAGTCCTGCATTATTTCTCAGTTCCCTGTAAGCCCTTCCCACATCACCTGCTCTATGAATGTGTACCTTGCTCTACAGCACAATTTTGCTGGTAGCCGTGCTTCAACAACTTGCAAGCCTGTGCTGTGGGTGCAATCATTAACAGAAAGTGACTGCCCTTTCCTTATCAACGCTCCATCTGGTTACTAATTGTTCTATTGACATCTACTTCTATATCTGAAATTCTTAATATTCTCATCCCTCATTAGAAGTTGTCTAACATTTATTCTTGCCAAGATTTAAAATCCCATTAAAGGGCTGAACAGACCAAAACCCTGTTCAGCATCTCAAATCTAATTTATCATCTTCCCAGTGCTTTTTATGAAAACACAGCATTTCAGGTCCTCCAATTTAGCCCAACTTCCGCTCTGATAAATTGCTGGGGAAAGTAAGGATTCTATGCAAAGGCAACAAAACGTAGTTTCAGAGCAGCCTTGTTAGCAAATTAGCCTTGTTAGTATAACACATTATACAGGCTAATAGCTCAATTCAATTCACAAGGTTGTTGCTTAGAATAAATAAATATTAATAAATAAAAATACACACCTCGTTGACTTCAATTAAATTGAGTTCACATACCAAATTTGTAAGCACAGCAAAGCCAAGTTTATGCATATTACTAGAACTATTTAAAAACAGCCTTGGACCTTGACATATCAGCTACAGAATGCATAATGGACCACAGCTAAGTTTGTTTTTAAACTGCCCGTCTTAGAGTGTATATTTGTAGGACTGGATTGGAAGAACTGAAGCTTAGTTCAGTTTCTGTGCAACAGGAAGGTGGTAACTGCACAGATGTACGCAATAAAACTTCTTCAGTTTCAGTTTACAAGCCAGACTAACACCAGTGCCTTTTTTCCACACAGCTGGTTAGGAACTGCCTTTACCCATTATTTTACTTACTGAAAACAAACTACTTTTCACACCAACTCATCTGTACTATGTCCACTGTGATCCATGGGTATATCACACATTCCTAGCAGATAAATGACATCTTCTGTTAGATGCTGAAATAGAACACCTTGCGCCATGTTTCAGATTCATCCATTCAATTGAATCTGTGATTCTATATGGAGCATGGGAATGTATATCCAACAAAAGGTACTGCTCACATATCTATAGGATCTCACAGGCAAGGCTTTTGTTGTTCTTTTATTGTGGATGTTTGTATCTCAAAATACATTTTGAAGAGTGAAATTTGCTAGATTTTCTTCGGCTGATTTTCATGAGGATTGCCATCAATCAGCTCCCTGAATTTTAGATTAAGAGGAGCTTTGTTGAGCATCACCATTGCTGCTAGGCTGGGTGTACAGGCTTAACTGAAAGCTGAAAACAAATCCCTTTTCTGGAGGATCACTGTAGGATTTGGATTCAAGGAAGACACGGTATAAACGTCATGCCTGTTTCTTACTCTTGGAATGACTGTGTGCAAAAATCACAGTGAGTTTGTTTGCAATTAGCAACAGCAGAATACTGCTTAGAAAGTGACTCAAGAATTAGACAGTGAGGTTTCAATACAGTTTGCTTTTGGAATATTTATATAGCCTCTCCTGTACATGTAATTCTATCATTCAACTCAGCCATTGTACAGTTGTTAAAAATATCATTTCTCCAAAACACAGCGCATGAGAGTAAGAGCAGGCTCCTATGAAATCTCACAGATCTATTGCAGACAACCCAAACACATCAAAACCTGCTTGAAGCCACTCATATGGAGCAATATAACATTCCTCTAGTTCTCCATAAGGAATGATAATAATACGATGCATTGCAGATAGCAGTATTGGCAGTAATTCTATAAAAGAAAAAATAAAACAGACTCAAAAACCTAAAAAACAAACCAACCCCAAAACACCAAACCAACAAACCAACTCCAGCCTACTCACGATATCCCAAAGAGTGAAACGAAACTGTATTACTGGCTCCAAAACTGCATTTAGTCTTCTAGGAAATTATTACTATCAGTGCAAATGGGAAGGAGAAGACAACAACAATCTATTGCACTCATTTACTACAATCCTGTTGAACTCACTAATGCTACACAATTAATTTAAAAGTTCTAGGAACAACAAGAAATGGTTTACGACGTTACTGAATATTAGATTAACAATTCTAAAATCCATTAGCAACGCATTACAGTGTAGAGGCTTGTACTGACTCAAGTAAATCTGGATTTCTGTGTCAGATGGAATGACTCCACATGCATCCCTCCAACAGCCTGTTTTAAGGGCTTAGGTTATTCTCACACATAGCCTAGCTCAACCACATCCTCCCTCCAAGCAGTCATTCTGTGAATTGGTTTAGAGAACTTATCAGGTGAAAAAAATCCCTTACCAAAAACAAAGTGGATGTATGGTTCACATGACATAGCTACACAAGTAACTATGCCGGCACAACAGCTACGACACACAGGAGATGCTTTCTCAAAGTCTCTGCTGTTTTCCCCTGAGTTTTATTCCCAACCTATGCACCTCAACAAGTTCCCCCCCACTGACTTACAGGAAAAAATTGAGAGTAATTGTAGCAACAAGAACCACAGAGCAGGACCTAAAAGAGACCTCAAGTACCATGGCAAACGCGTGCGTGTAATTGCAGGCACCTTGCACTATACATACCCTGCTGGAAGCCCATACTGAACTCAGCTGTGAGGTTACACTCTTAAGACACTTTGTTAATACATTAAAAACAAAGGGCACACTTCCTCAGCGGATTTACGTTTTTCTCTGTTCTATCTAGTCCAGAAACTCCTAATTACAGTACACCAACAGTACAAATATGGAGGATGACTTCATAAACAAGTAGCAATTTCTTCTACAATTCCCTGCTATTATGACTTAACACGCAGCAATGATCGTTTAAGAAGCCATTTCATAAGCTAGCTGAAATGTGATTGCTGAGCTGCATACCCAGGAACCTGTCAGGGCTTCAAGTAAATCAAAACAAACTGCCTAAGAATGGTTACAATAGCAGGCATAAACCCAGAAAACTGATATACATCCATCAGGCATTCCAGGAAGGCACATGCAAGACTGTGGAGTACAGAAGTCATTTGAACAACTTGTTCTATGCAAGATGCAAAGTGGAATGTCACCACATAATGCTACGGTTTGTACATGAAACAGTGATAAAGTTACCGCACCTAAAATAAAGGTGACCCAAAAAATCCTATCCAGTAGTGTACTACTTCATGCACTTGGTTAGAAGAGAAACTACATCTCATTTTAAAAGCCATTAGGTGTGAGCTGCTCACCAGGACCCACGCTAAGGGCTTCACTCTGTCGGAGAGAGCCATTTTCTGAACGAGCACATTAATGGAAGAGCAATGGAAAGCTCCTAAGCAGAATGAATCAACCTTCACAGCTGGGAGAAGAAAGCTTCCATCTCACTTGTCCTTGAATTGCTCAAGATATATATTGTATATCTGGACATGGACACCTGTCTCTTTTTATCCAATTACTGATCACCACATAGGAAACAACACATTCAACTGTCAGCAGAGAGTCAGAGCTGGTTGGCAATTTTTATTTTTATTTTTTTAAAGGTAGAGTGTTAAATACTTCTATTTTTGTAATGGAACAGTCTTGACATGTATACATACACCATATTTTTCTGTACTGCACTGTAAGAATCCTGATAAACTGTGAAACAAGTCTTGACAGCAACTATTCCGCAAGTGATCTCAAAAGAAGTTGAAATGACAATTCCAAAGCAAGGTTCAGATTTACATTCTTTCAGCATTACTAGAATGGAGTATGTAAAGAATTGCCCATCTTCCAAATACCTTGGTATCACTTACTTCAACAACATATACAGTCAATTAGAAACTTATATACATCTTTAGTATCAGCTAAATGGTAGATATTCCATTGATATTCCATTCTAGAAATGAATCTTTCTTGGATTTTTTTTTAATGATATAAACAAAGCATCATTTTATCACATCACCATACTCCACTTTTGTTGGAGCAGCTCCCACACAAATTTGAAGCAAGTACAGAAGATCTTTGCTTCAGAAGGTGAAGACACCAACATTAAGTCTTTGCATCCCAGAGTTCATGCAGAAGACTCAAAATTCTGGAGACACGATCTTAGCAGGCATTAAGTTTCCCAAACTGATGACCAGGAGATCTGATTAGGAACAGCATGTTAAAAAAAAAAAGCCACTCCAGAATAAGGATAGATTATGTTACGACACGAACGAGCAATTAATTGTATCAAATAAAAATAGGAAGTGAGAGTCATCAGCTTTTGAAATAAAGATGGGCTTGGTCAGCTTCCACAGGAGCCTATACGCTGCTATATTTGCTGGAAAAAAGATAATTTGCAGAATACGAAATTAATCCTGATGAGCACAGACAAGCATCAACTGTTCACTGTCACTTCCAAAATAAGAACTGAGCACCACTGATTGAAGCTGATAGGAGCCAAGTTTAGAACAGAAAAAGGCATTTCTTCATGCACTGGGTAGATGACCAGTGAGATTCCTTGCCAAAGTGCACAGCAGATGCTAAAAGTTCATATGGTCTCAAGGGGAGACAGCACAAGTCTTGGAGAACAGAGCTAGACAGAAACCACGCCTGGATCATGACACTCCTGAAATGATAGTTGTAAACTGGAAAAGTACACAGTGATGGTATCATGTATACTTACCCTGCTCTTTGTCCTTCCTAGAAATTTGCTCATGACAACTTGCCAGCAACAAGAAACTGTGCTGGACATGCACTTGTCTGAATCAGCGTGGGCATGTTTACAGACATGCTTTGGTACAGGAGCAAAGCTGGCAGGGCTCAGTTTTAAAAACTGAACATCCTATTGAGAACAGCAGATAAAACTTAGAATAGCTACTTGTAAACGCCTCTCTACTGCCAGCATTCCTATTTCTTATTTCCAAGTCAACTATACATCTTCCCATCTATTTCCTTTATGTAATCACTATATTTACACCTTGGACACTTTACATAAAAATGAGTATATGAAACAAAGCAACATAGCCATCTGATTATGCAGGTCAGCACTCCTCCGTCTGTCAAAAGCCAAATATTGGCTCAGCAGGATCTGCTACAGAGTAACAGCCAACGGGTTCTCAGTTGCTCTGGAATGCTGGACAGGAGCTAAGCAGCCCAATCGCTTTGACAAATGAACGTTTTCACTTGAGTAGAAATATTGCCTTGAATGGTATGCAAGTGATACACTGACCAAAATGAAAAGCAACAGGACCTACTGAAGCCCAAGTGGAAAGCTGGTTTAGGAAGCACAACAATGGGACGGGCACCAGTTGCTGAGGCACTACAGCCAGTGTAACTTTCTTTTTTTTTGATATTCAACTTTTCTTTTTGGACTCATGCATTTGATGAAGTGCATGCTTCCAAGAATTCACATCTGATTTAATTTTCTGTAGCTTGCAAAACAGACAAAGATTGCAGATGGAAATCAAGAACTGAACCACATCTTCTTTTATACAATGTGCATCTCACAGTTTGACTAAATCAAGTGTACACATATGGACCCAAATATGGTAGGTGGGACTGTACTGTTTTAATCAACAGCGGGTAAGTAACTGAATGCCTATTATCCTCAGTTCTCGTACCCTCTGATCAGAACGGCAGGTAGGGGCAATACAGCCCATGTATAAGCACCTGTAGAGGTAGGTGGATGCTACTGACTTCAGCTACTTCTCAAGAAGTCTGGGATGGGGAGCAGAATGAACCCCTCATGATACAGACAGAGACAGTCAGAGACTTGCTACTCCACGTGGACTGTCACAAGTTCATGAGGCCAGATGAGATCCACCTGAGTGTGCTGAAGGAGCTGGCAGAGGTGACTGTCAAGCTTTCCACCATCTATCAGCATTCCTGGTCAACCAGAGAGGTCCCAGGAGTTGTTGGCAAGCCTCCAATCCTCTATCTACAAGGGCTGTGAGGAGGACCTGGGAAACTACAGGCATGTCAGCCTGCCATCAGTGGTAGGGAAGGTTATGAAACAGATCATATTGAGTGAGATCACACAGCCCATTTGGGACAGTCGGAGGATCAGGCCCAGACAGCATGGGTTCATGAAAGGCAGGTCCTGCTTAACCAATCTGATCTCCTCCTATGACAGGGTGACCAGCCTGGCGAATGATGATGTAGTCTACCTAGACTTCAGCAAAGCCTGTCTCCCACAGTATTCTGGAGAGGCTGGAAGCTCATGGCCTGGGCAGGTACACTCTTTGCTGGGTAAAGAACTGGCTGGAGAGTGAGGCCCAGATAGTATTGGTGAATGGAGTTAAATCCAGCTGGTGACTGGTCACAAGTGGTACTCCCCAAGGTACTGGGGCCCATCCTGTTTAATATCTTCATTGATTATCTGAATGAAAGGATTGAGTACACCCTCAGTAAGTTTACAGATGACAACAAGCTGCAGGGAAGTATTAATCTGTCTGAGGGTAGGAAGGCCCTACAGAGGAATCTGGACAGGTTGAACTGATGGGCTGAGGCCAATGGGATTAAGTTCAACAAGACCAAGCACCACGTCCCATACTTTGGTCATAACAACCCCAGGCAACACTACAGGCTTGGGGCAGAATGGTTAGAAGACTGTGCAGAGGAAAAGGACCTGGGGGTGTAGGTCAATGCTCAACTGGACATGAGCCATCAGTGTACCTGGGTGGCAAAGAAGGCCAATAGTACCTTGGCCTGTATCAGAAATAGTGAAGCCGGTAGGAGCAGGGAGGTGATCATCCTTCTGTACTTGGTTCTGGTGAGGCTGCACCTCAAGTACTCTTTTCAGTTTTGGGCCCCTCACTACAAGAAAGACACTGAGGCCCTGGAGCACATTCAGAGAAGGGTAATGAAGAGGTCTGGAGCACAAGTCTTATGAGGAATGGCTGAGGAAACTGGGACTGTTTAGCATGGAAAAGAGGAGGTTCAAGGGAGACCTTATCACTCTCTACAACTACCTGAGGGGAGGTTGTGGCAAGGTAGGGGTCGGCCTCTTCTCCCATTTAACTAGCAATAGGACAAGATGGAATGGCCTCAAGTTGTACCAGAGGAGGTTCAGATTGGATATTAGGAAAAAATTCTCCAAAAAAGGGGTCAGGCACTGAAACAGGCTGCCCAGGGGGGTGGTTGAGTGTCTGTCCTGGAGATGTTCAAGAAATGCATAGATCTGGTACATGGTTTAGTGGGCAGCATTGGTGGTAGGCGGATAGTTGTACTAGATGATCTTAGAGGTCTTTTCCAACCTTAATGATTCTGTGATTCTACATGAATTAAAAGCATCACATGTAAGCAAATATAATTTTGTAGATAGCTCATAAATAATTTTACAAAGTTATAGAAAAATTATGTGCAGATGTTGACAAAGCAACAAGCATCAGAACCAGAATCTCACACATTTCAAATCAATTTCATACAAACTTGTTCTGTATACACAAAAAGCTCAGTGGCTTCTTTTGGAGATGAAACAGTTTTTCAATTAAGTTTATTTACGTAAAGTCTACCCATTACAAAAGCCAGCATTTTCACTTTACTGATTTTCACTTTACCCTCACCAGTTTAATAAGTTAGTTGTGACCTTGGTTTAGAAAGCATTTAAAATCCTCCTCCTTCAGTTTCACAGAGCAAGCATTTGAAGGCATTCGGAAAGGGCAAAACTTGGCACTAAGCCTATACTCATACTGCAGTAGGAGTGCAGAGTCGAGGAATCAGTTAAAGCTTACATGCAACTTCCACGTCATTCACCATCACAGCATAAACAGAATTCAAACTGCAGCCTTGAGCAAAAGCCACACTAACTGTTGCACCAGAAGAAACACCCCCGCACACACTTCTGCCCACTCCTATTCCAATGCAACTTTAACCTTAAAACAAGAAGTTGGACAATGGGGGCCACAACTTTTAAATGGAAATAAGAATCATATTTTTCCAGGAGACATTACCATGCAAAACTGCACAAATCCTCAGCAGATGTCCATAACACAAAGCTGGCCATGTTAGGAGCCACCAATTCATTTAATAAATAAAAAAAAAGCAGAAATTTGAGTTGCAAAATATTTCTGAAGAATATAATTAAGTCTTCTTTTGACCTTGCTAATAGATATGCTAAAATGTTAATTCTTAACGAACTGTTTAAGGTCCACTTCACATTTTGTCTTCCTTATGACCTAGCCAGTGACTAAATTACCAGGATATTGTAAAAGATACAATAGATCTTTTTTCTAGTTATTAGTCAGTATGGTAAAAACCAAAATAAAAAAGCCCACAAGCATACAGACTGTAACAGCTCTCTTAGCACTACAGATCTGAAAGTTCCTGTCCTCTATGACCTAATAATTATTGGTCCCAATATCTTAGTTCTGCTTTAGGACAGCTTCAAAGTGTGATTCCCCTAAGAATGAAAAACCTGAAAGACCAGTTATGAAAGTGAACACTGCCTTCACTCCAGATCTGAAACTCACTGGATTGAAGAGTCTAAGTGACACACATAGATGGAAATGAAGTACATGCGTACTTAGGGACAGAAGCAGGAAAATGAAGCATGGGTCTATATGATGACATGTAATTATGTCAACAGCAGTCTAAGAAACAGCTCTCAGAAATCTATCTGGATGCAAACTAGAATGCAGACAGTTTTAGCTTAGTCAGGCTCTTGTGTACCAGGCACTGTAACCATGGAATGCACTATTCACTGTTCTCACTAAGACTTCAAGTGTTTAAAACCTTTTACTGTTAAACAAACGTAAATCATCCTGACCTAAAGACAAGCACAGAAGGGACACCTAAAATGCAACTAAAGCAGTTTCTTTTTTTTCCATACACATATGTAATTTTTTTTCCTTCTGTTTCTATGAACGGCCTATGAAGTCAGGTATAGAAGATCGTATCTAAGCTGGCAGACTTAGAAGGAAGACTCACATTTGATATGAAACCACTGTTGCAGTATGGAACTGCAGATGAAGACCGAAAAGTCGAGGCGCTGTCTGAAAACGCCCGCGATCTGCCCTGTACCACGCAGCCTGGTCCCATTCTGTTCCAAACAGTAACACTTCCTCCGCTACGTATTTTTGCCAGTCTTCACCCCAGGAAAAATTTTATTGGTCACGATTTTTCAGTTTCACATCTTCTGTCTAATAACCTTTGATACTTAAGGTTACACTTCTGTAAATACACCTCATTCCATATCCTTAATTCAGGCAAAAGTTGTTTACTCTGATAGTTTTCTAAATAACGAAACATTGAAAACACACCCCTGAATTGCGTACTGGATATTTAGATCTACATCAGCTATACTACAAACTCACTACGAGTGGAAAGAAATTCCTTTCCCTCTCTCTGTGCCCTGAAGAGATCAGACAGACGTTAGAATGAGCGTAACTACAGACAATGTGCCAACCCAACTTTTAAAAAAGGAACGTCAGAGTAGAAAAGATTTTTTGAGAATCTGTGAGGAAAATCTATTCAGTATGAAAACTCACCTACTGAGCTGCTCTTTTTTTCCCCCTTTACTCACAGAATTTTGCATGTACAACCTGTGCTTGTTTGCTTTCAGATAATGTGTTAGTATGTCATAAATGTCTAATTTTACAGCATGTCCGGAAATATGAAGTTTACTTAACATTTCAGTTACAACAAGTAATTAGAAAGGGAAAGGCATCCTTAAAGCAATAACTATTTAAATAAACTCCTCTGGTGCAGACAGAGTACCAACAAAGCTCTCCATAAATCAGAACTGTTTAGAGATAAACTAGCAATAGTAAATGACCTTTATTTGACTTCCCTATAAAACAGTTCAGCAGGAAAAAATAGAAAAAAGTCTGGCTTCACAACCTCGGGTGTGATAATCAATAACTAAACTTACTGCTAACGCTGATCTGAGCTAGCAAACAGCATGCCAGAGTCTCAACAAAAGGGATCTGGTCTTTCACTATGACACAGCAAAGTCTCATTAGTAAAATTAAAGCAAAGTCCAAGACTGTTTTCAAGACAGCTTTGTTTCCTTAGCAACAGGCATGACAGACAGGCAGTACACTGGTAAAGGTCTTACTTTACAAGGCAGCTTTATGTTACCTAGCTTTACTTCCCTGAAACACAACGTGAAGTAACAGCTAACAAACAGCGGAGTGAACTCCAGAGAAGAAGTGCTTCTTGGAGCCTCAGGAGGCCATGAAACAGTGACACAGTCTTGTTATGCTGGAACAGGCCTTGGGGCAGAGGGACCCATCAGTCCTTGCCGGCCGCAGCCATCCTGTGCTTCTGTGTTCCTCACCACATCTTTGGGCACTTGTCAGAGGACTGCTGCACACAGACAACTTCTGTACATTTCCTGCATGCAACCAAATGAAACTTTCTCTAAGAACTGCCAAAGAAACCAGACCATTTAAATATATGGGGGCTTACATAATCACATGCAGCCTGTTTGGAAAAAAAGAAAGCAAAACAAACACACACAAACAAGAACCACCAAAAGCAAAGAGGGGAGAGCACTTATATAAAACAGCAAAAGACAGTGAGTTCCACTGTTAATGAGTTTTACTGAATATGTATGCTTGTATTGTACAAACAATAAATGTAATTACACTGGAATTCACAAAAACACTAGGAAAGAATGTTAATAGAAGAACTGAGTAGCTATCAGTTTCAGGAGGTTAAACCAAACCTAATTACATCATCTGAACTTGCTCCCAGCTGTGAAGATAAACACATGCAGTGGTCTGGCCACATATAAAAACAGGAGAAACATCTCTATTTTGGTTGACATCTCTCCATGGTCATTTACCTCAATTCTGTATTTTTCCTTCGGTTGGATAAGGGAGGATGTATGCGTCCATTCCTAATCATGAGCCCAACTCAATCTGCTTGCACTTAATATCTGACTTGTTTTAATAGTTAATCTTGCATTTCAACACCGAGTAACAAATCTTCATCTCCTGGGCATCATCCAATTACTGCTGGTGTCCAATACGTGGAAGTGTTTCTTCAGGAGCAAACTAGGGTCAAGTATTCTGCTCTCCCATTACATGTGACCCAAGTGAGGTCCTGCAGTCAGAAATTCCAGTGTGCCCAGTGCTAACAAGTTACTTTGTCTGAAAGTCTGCTGCAAGAATGGATAAACTGAGTGAAAATTTTTCTTGCTCTGTGTTAGCTTTTAAAAATACGCAGCTGTTGTGCCACAAGCTCAGGGCTTTGCCTTTGGAATTTTACACCCACTGATCTTCCTCATTTGCAGAAAAGGAGAGATAAGGGAGCAAGAGACAAATGTTGTAGAAGTAGGCATGATTTTTGCACGTGCCATTCAGGAGTTCAACTGCATTTACCCATTAGAAATATCTCTGATAAGAAGTGGTTGGGGAGGTGTCTGTCTGGATTTCACGGGAGATTTCAAATTAACAACATTCTATTACCTTACTGCTTTCTATTGAATGGAAAAGTTCATGATGAGACCAATGGGTTACAGATCATCCTACGCTATAAAGGAGATGACTACAAAAAAAAAAAAAAAAAAAAAAAAACAACTGCAGTGCTTTGTCATCTTCAACACTTCAACATTCAGAATAAGAAAGGGTATGAAAGGATAAGAGAGTCCAGAAGATGCTCATCTTGATTTGTATTGGATTCTTGTTTGTATTTACAAGAGGTCAATTGCTGAGCATTCCATAGTGGCACAATTGCTCCCACAGAGCTTGATGCTATTACCTCTTCTAAGAAAATAGAACTTGACAAAAATCTTTAAAGTTGGAATAGAAGAAGCATGCTTTTTAAATATGGAATTCTAATTAAACCAGTAGTAGAAGCCTCTACATACTGATCAGAGAGACTCTAAGATGTGTCATTAAGAGAGAACAGTTAATAAAGATCCAGAGTCACAATTGCAGCTGTCAATGTATTACAGTTTTCAGACCGCATTAAGATAGAACATCTCAAATCAGATGTAGGAGATAGGTAAGCATGACTACAAAACAGTATTATGTACTTGAAGAATAGAAAAAAAATTACGTTGGTGTTCTCAGTAGCAAAATAAGAAACAATTCTGCCCAGTTCCATAACAGAAGTAGGAAGGCTTAGTTTTTATGCTTGATCTTTGAAACAACCATTTTTTTCCACCTTAATGAAAACCGTGTTAATACAATCTTGTTCTGCCAGGTATGGTGCTGCCTACTCTCTCCAGTGCGTGTACTCAGATCCTATCTAGATCTGTAAGAATTACATTCCCTGTTTCCTGCAGCTGGCCCATGCTTCCCTCCAGCATTAGCAGCTCTCAGCACAAGTGTGATCCAGCGCCTTTTAGAAGCCATGGAAAAGTTTCAATAGGCACTGAATCAGACACTTAAGCACCAAGGATTATTAACAGAGATATGACTGAGGGGCAGAACCTGAGGGAGGAAGAAGTGTACAGAACAACAGACAGTTAAAAAAAATCCTCAGAAACTTTAATTGTTATCTTACAACTAATTGCCACAGATTCTGCATTTCTCTCCAGTTCTGTTTTCTTCTGAGGATGATTAATATCGATACGCTTATAAATAAAAGGAAAATACAGTAGTGAAAACCACAGAGTATGCTTTTTGTTTACATAAAATCACTACAGTTTAATAAAACTGCTTTTGGAACAGTCTTCTGAAATTATCTTGCATGGAAGGGTACTGAATGCAAAGATACTATCAGTACATCTGCAATTTTTCTTAAGCAAAACAAAGCCAAGCACAAGAAAAGCACTGTGGGCCATGCCTTTCACTGCTGCCCACCCACCAAGCTGCCTGCGCGTTCTCTGGACTGGGAGAACTGAAGGTGCGCTTTCATCCTCCTCCCAGTTGCAGTATTAACACTAACAAGGAAGGTTTGCCCTTCCTCTTCTTTCCCCCTTTTAAAGATACAGAAATCTCCAGTACAAGTTCAGAATGGTTAGTATCCTGGCTCTTTCAAACAACAGATTTAAGAACTCAAGTGAGAGGCAGAAGGAAAAATATACACTTAGTATTCATCTTCCAAGACCAAAAATCTTAAAATTGTCAAAAAAAACCCAACAGACCACATTGTGTACTACTTTAAAAGCCTTTTAGCTCATATATCTCTTCTTTAGCTACGTTCGGAAATGACAGTGACCATTTTCCACTACACAAATCTCTTGGACTCATTTTTTTTGTCAGTCAGTGACCTGAATATTTTCATAATCCACCAATATCGAAATGAAATCAATTTGACATCTAGCAAACAGAAAAAGCCTTCAACTTCTTTTTAGTTTAAGAAGTATGAAAAATAGTCAAACTCATCAAAGGCGGTGGTTGCAGCTTTGGTTTCTCTCACAGCTCTCTTATTGTCTAACTAACTTGAACCACAGAGCCATAAACACAAGAGCTCCCAGTAACTGATGACTCTGAACACACACACACACACACACACACACACACACACAGGTACTCAGCAGAATACACAACTGTGGCAGCAATATTTCCAGTAAGGATTTTCTGCCCTGAAAGATGAAGATTAGCCTGGTGAGCTGGGGAAGAGGAGGAGGAAGGGAGCAGATGGTACAGCTGCAGCGGTTGGCTCCAGACAGGAGCAAAAACAGAGATGTAAAAGAAATTTAGCAGCATTGCTGGTTATTTTTCATGTATGACATAACACTCGTGTATACTTGGGGTATAACATGAGTTAAAGAAAGAAAAAAGTTATCAACAAACCTCCCTGCTATCTTAAAACCATTCTGCGTGGCTCCATCCAGCCATGCCTCCATATGGAGGCAGGTAAGAAATGAGTAACAACCAGCTATTTCCAAGGCTTCTGCCAGATGGGTAAACACCTCAAACACACCCACAGATACTAATGAAAACCACCTTGGCCTCCCTCAGGAAGTCATTCAACACTTCACAGAAAAAAAATAGGAAGTTGTTGATAAACTGCTTGCAAGAACTACTTCCTGTAGGAAAAGTAATTACAAGACTTGTTTGCTGGACAATCAGTTAACTTTCCCTCACACTACGAAATGCAAAGTGTTGCACGACCTTTGTAAGAAGTTAAAGCGTAGCACTAAGTTAAAACTGTACAACAGTAATTCTGGAACTGAATGTATCCAGATTGCTTCTTTCTGGAAGTTGCTGTCTGCGACTCCCCTGGCAAGTTATCTTTTGCCTAGAGTGACCCGCTATCTTCCTCCATAGTTCACTGAAATGTCAACCAGCAGCTGGCGAGCAGGAAGTGGTTAAAAAGCCACACAGTTGACATCGCCACAGAAACCAAGCAAGCCTGGTTTACGGCATGCTTAAGAATGGGCTGCAGCGTACCGCACAGCAACGCTGAGATGACTCAGATGCGACCGCTTACGAACCAGGCAAGTCTCAACTGATCAGTTCTATGTAAGTAGCAGTTTCAGTTTAGAAAAAATACAAATAGTTTTACCAAAATCTGCATTTTCACCAATGGAAAATTAGGCTCAAGAGTCGCTCCCATAACAATGAGATGAGCACTGACGAGTGGAATTCTGGCTAATCTTATGTCAGGCATTCATACGTAACGAGGCTTATTTGTCTGGATGACAGACTGACTTCCCACTCTGGATCAGATCATAGAATCACAGAATGGCCTGGGTTGAAAAGAACCTCAAAGATCATCTAGTTTCAACCCCCCTGCCCATCCTACACTACCACTCTCATCCTACTTTAATATGTACTAATACGAGTGTGTTGTGTATCCGGCCTATATACACATACACAGTTATATGGCCAAACAGCTATTTCCTCCCCCATTCCTATTATTTTTATTTCTCTGCACAAATTACTATACTTGCACTGCTTTCATAGAATCATAGAATGGCCTGGGTTGAAAAGGACCACAATGGTCATCTAGTTTCAACCCTCCTGCTACGTGCAGGGTTGCCAACCACTAGACCAGGCTGCCCAGAGCCACATCCAGCCTGGCCTTGAATGCCTCCAGGGATGGGGCATCCACTTCGACCCACTGATTAGTGGAAGTGACTAAAATCTTTCCAATACAATACTCAGTTTTACACTATTCTGTTTGCAATATAGTATATTATGATAACTATAACCATAAGGCCTACTGACATCTGGAAAAAATCTAATACCATTACCTATTCTGCAAAGATCTTTCTAGAGCTTGATTACCAGACCGTTCACGCAGTGGCTACAGAACAAATGGAAACAAAGAGCAATGCAGCTGAATACTTGGAAGAGACTGAAAATCAGCATATGGTAGAAGGAATCACATGAAATTTATTCAGCATCAGGAATCTTAGTCTTCATGCTTTGAGCAAAGCGTGAGGCACAACCAGACGAGACACGATTTTAACAGGTTTGCACGTTTGAGACAACTTGCCACTCAACACTGAAAAAAGACTTCTGAAATATAAACTTGCTACTTAAAATTAATTCTTAAAATTTCTTTGGATTTCTTAAAAATACAAAGTGAATGTTTTGCTAGCATTTGAACTTTTATCTTTTTTTACAAATCTTAATGAACTCCAATGAAGTTGGGGGATCTCACCTGTAGATAGCACTGAACCTTTTAGGAACAACGCTCTTCAAACCCAAACAGAATGCGAACAGTCTTCAGAACTGTCCTCATTAGACTCTCCCATACCACAGCATCACCCAAGGAAAGCCTAAAGAAAACAGCCCATTAAGCTGCTTAAAACCTCCCAAGGTCAGCATGTGACCCAGCAGGGAGAGGTTCAGAAAGTACAGCCTTTATTTTTACTCCTAACAACCTGGTTTGTTTCCACTCCTTTCCCCTTCAAGACACATCCTTCACAGCTAGCATCTCTTTCAATCATTTACTTTGGATGTCTGCTGGAGAACAAACGATCTTGCTCATGCAGATGAGTTTGCCAGACTTGTGTGTACTTTCCAGTCTCAGGCTCTTTATTGTTCTTGTTGAAACCTGACCCTTTGAAATGGATACCAGAACACCAAGAGAGGACAAAAAAACTTGCAAAAAAAAAGGAAAAGATTTTTTGGTGGTAATAATGAAACTGCAGAAAAGCTTTCCAAGATCAAAACTATCACTAATTTCACTTGAATAGCCACAATTAAAAAAACAAAACAACTTTTTACGTAAAGACATTTTGCACCTCTCAAACTGCTCTACTTCCTAAAAAAAAAATGACTTATCAGAAACACTTGTGACAGCAAAACAACTGCTTTTCATGGCTGCTCTTTAAGAGTTTTCACCAGCACAGTCAAAACAACTAAACTTGCTTTTCATTGAAGAACTCAGCTGTGCTTTCCTCAAGGCCCTACCAGCTACCAATCTCAAGTGGCACAACTTGCATTGTTCCCAAAATTCTACTTATGCCCACTGAAGAATGCGTTCTAGAACACATTGATTTGTTGAACTCCAGCAAAGAAAACATCACTTCATTGACATCTTTATGCAATTCTCATTTTTGCTTTTCTAACACAAAATTATTGTTTTCAAGAATTAGCATTAAGGCTCAAATAATTGGACACAACTGCTGCAACCCATTTTTTGTTTTGATAAGTGATACCAATTTCTCCTTATGAAAACACCACTGTACAAATAAGAAAGAGTTTTAAGAAATTCTACAGTTTCCATTTTTTACTGCAGACAACAAATTAAAAGCTACATCAATTGGATTGAAGTGTCTGAGTTTGTATTAATGATAGTTTTAGCAAGAAAGGTAGGAATACAGACGTTTTATTTGGCAGAAGCAAGTTTTACATAAATAACACATTGTGCTGCCTCTCCCCTCTCCCAGCCCTGAAAATGACACACAATGGATTATTTAGAGCCTCCCAGTTCAACAAAATATTCAAAATACAGTCAAAGTATCTGAAGGCCAATTCCACGTCCTGGTGGGCACTCTTTCAGAACGAAGGACAAGCTCCTGCTGTTCTGGAGATGGAAAGAAAACCCAACGCTCCCCAATGGACTGGCTGGCACATGGCTGGCATAGGCCACCTCTCCTCTGTTCTACAGAAGGTGGTACTGATTCCACTGCACAAAAAAGCCACAGCCAGAGGAAAAAGAAACTATGTTAGAAGTTCTGCAACTCCCGTTTCACTGCAAGGAAGGCAGATGGGTTCGGAGTTACAGACCCAAATACTGTTACCAAACACACGCGCTAATGTCCTCGTGAGTACAGAGCAGGCAAAAATGTTTTGACTCTGCATTTACACAATTGTACTTAGCGATAAAATAAGAAGTCCTGGTATATTCTCACCACAACAGAGTCTAAAGTTACCCTACAGTTTTACATCTGTAACATAAAAATAAGGTATAATGTATTTTGACCGAATGAGAACGCTGGCAAGATCCAGCAAGTGAACAGTCATGTTGTTCAAAAGTGTCCTCCATGCATTTCAGTCGTTTTTAGTATACAATATGACAGACTACATTCTTCAACTAAGATTAAGATGGGATAAATACTCATTGAGTACCATTCAATTTCCAGAAAGAATAGAATTGATACGGGAGAAATTCCTAAGCGGTGGGATCTTCTCCCCTACTTAAAATCAGGAGATTGTTTTTAAAATATGTATTTTAAAGTAAAATTCAAATACTTAAACAATAACGAATAGAGCCAACCAAAACAAGTGTGACTTACTTAAGGAAGTATCTCTGTCCAGACGGTGTCTTGGCCATCTCCCAGCCTGGTGGCAGAGGTACATCATCAGGGATCTCAAACGAAGACTGGCGGAGATGCTGAGAAGACGGAGCTCCGGGGCCGCTCACAACTCCGGAGGGTGTGAGCGTGCCAGGGGAGACGGCCCCCAGCTGCAGCGATGCTGGAGAGGAATGAGCACGGACATGCTGAGGGGTCAGGGCTCCTGCTGTCCCTGCGTCAGTGCTGGCCTGTCAGGAGCGAAAGGATTCCCATTCAGATTTCTGTACTTCAGCAGAAATGCACCTGTCAAAAGGCACTGCTCTTTAAAGGAATCTTTCAGATGAAATTCCCAAGTTGGTCCTTCTGAAGTTACGCATATTTTGCAGTTGTTGGTTAATTTGCATCAGAGAAGTCCCCGTATAAGCCAAGAAACATCAACTATAAGTCTTCAGTAACTGCTTTAAGTTCTGTTTTGAAAACTGAAGTTCTTGCCCCTTGGTGCAGGCTTCAGGCAGCCTACAGCCAGCAGACTGAGCATGGCACGCTGTGTGGCTCATTGCCGGACTGCACCCACCCATCACCATCACTTTCTGCTGACAGAGGTAATTTCCCACCCCCTTGTTGAAATGGAGGCGTGGGGTGAAAGGACACCCACACATACACCTTCTGCATGGGTTTAAGGAACTGGACAAAGAGAAAAGCAATAGAGATGTGCCCGTTGATGGCGACGAGCTCCAAGAGAGAAAGAACTCCTGAACTCAACCATCAGAGCTACAAAAGGCTGAGCACAGAATTTCCTAACCTGCACACCAACTGCTCTTTAAGGGCACTCACAAAGAGCCTGCGAGTGCTTTATCTAAAGAAAGCTTCCGCAAACTGTTTGACCAGTCAATCAGAAGTGACTCAGAGACCATTCACAGAGCTGCCAGACTGAAGTACGAGAGCTTCTTTGGCAGTAGGAAATGCACGTACAAAGCCAAGAAGACAAAGCAGATCTGAAAATTGGGTTAAAATCCTTTTCTGTGTATTTACCAGTTAATTAAATCTCACAGATACCCCAGAACAACATGGCCACCTGCATTAAGATGCACATATCAGTCCAGCCACACCTCTCCATGCAGGTATTGCGCCATACAAGGCCCCACTTATACACTCCTATGGGGACATTTTGCTACACCTGTATGTGAACACATCATTTATTACAATGGAACCAAGTAAGCTTACTTTTGCATTTAAGCACGATGTACGAGGTGCAACTGTATGGAATTTGAGGAGCTTTAATTCTTGAGAAAAAGAGAAGTACAGAAGTCCTTTCCTGATTGACAGTATTTTATGTCACAAATGAACAAACAGAGAAAACTAAAACTATCAAACGATAGCCAACAATAGAGCAATGGTTCTCTGCCTTCAGCTGAACTTCAAGGTTGCACTGTAGGAACCACTGAGTGGGATGAGAACCCAAGAAGGAGCACACACACAGGATGTGAGGCAACGCATCACGGCAAGGGAGCACCGAGAGTAAGAGTGCAACACTTGCATGAAAATGAAATGGATTCTGAACACGATACTTATTTAACTGCACAGATACTGTGTTTACCAAGACACAGCAACAAGTAGCAGCTGAGCATGTGCAGCCCACACTTCTGCCTAACCAAACTGCAATACAACTCACACCAGTGAGAGCAATCTGAAGGAACCCCATTTACTTTTGGATTCAGAGTGCAAATAAGAAGTCTGCAGCTCAGAAACGAGGAAAAAAGCACAGGAGCAGCTCAGCCCCACCCCTGCTATTCTTTCTCCAGTCTCACGGTGTAAAGGCCGGGCTGCTTTTCGAGTATGTGGGAAATGAATTAACTCGTGCCAGGGTTCAGCGCGGCGCAGAGCCCCGCAGCCGCGGCACGAAGCCTTGGGAGCAGAGGTGCGACCGCAGCAATGCTGAGGGCCTTCGCGAAGTGGGCGCTGCGACACGGAGCGAGTTTCGCTCCGGCTGCACAGATGGAGCGAAGGCGGCCGATAACAAAACCGATTTTACAGCTCAACAACGAAGCTCGTTATTTCGCAGTTACACCTGAGCGGCACGGCCCCTTCCCGGCGGGGAACGGCGGCGGAGCGCCGCTGCCCTCAGCCCGGGGCACGCGGGAGCTCCGCGGACGGAGCCAACACAGCGCAGATGAAATGGTGGAACAGCCACATCCATACTGCTGGGGGAAAAAAAAAAAAAAGTTTGGCACGGCCTCACGGACACCCCCCCACCGGCGGGCCGTCCCGCAGCGCGGTGCGGAACTCTCAATCGCGGCGCCTCCCGCACCGCTCCGAGGCCTCCCCTCGCCTTTCCTCCCAGCCGGGCCGCGGGGCGGATGTGGAGCCCGAGGGCCGCCCGGAGCCCGGGCCGGACCGGCGGCCCCTCGGAGGGGCGGGAGGAGCGGGGAGAGGAGGAGGAGGAGGCGGAGGAAGGCAGCGCGCACCCGGCCCCGCGCCCCCCGCCCGCGCTGAGGGCGGATTCCCGCCCCAGCCCCTTCCCCCCCACACACACACACACACCTCCCCCGGGAGGAGCCCGGCGGCGGCGCGNGGAGGGAGATCGGAGATCGCGGCGCAACGCCGGGCCGGGTCGCCCCCCCTCACCTGGCGGGAGTGAGCCTTGGGCTCGGGCGGCTTGAAGAAGGAGTCGGGCAGCTTGCGGAGCCGCATGGGCAGCGTGTGCGGCACGTTGGCGCCCTTGGGGTTCATCACGGCGTTAAAGAGAGCCTCCAGGTCGGTTTCGGAGTCGCCCCGCACATGGACGATCTGGTGCCCCGCCGGAGGGGGCCCCGCGCCCGGCGGCTGCGCGGCGCCTCCCGGAGCTCCCGACACCGCGCCCGGGGCCTGCGGGGCCGCCTGCTGCGGGGCCGGGGTCTGAGCCGCCTGCGGCGGCTGCTGCGGCTGAGGCTGCCCGGGATCCATGGCTGCGGCGGGACCCCCTGGCGCTTCCTCGCGGGGCTCGGCGGCTCAGAGCGCGCAGGGTCGGCCCCGCATGCCCCGCGCCGCGACTCGTCCCGCTGTCCCCGGCGCTTCCTACCCCTCGGCGGGGACGGGCGAAACGGCTCTGACCGCGCGGCGCTGCCCCGAGCCCGGCCCAGCCCGGCCGGCGCCTCCGTCCCGGCGGCGGAAACTAACTCGCACAACACTCCAAACAAAAGTTCGCAGTTACGCCCGCCCGAATCACTCTCGGCGGCCGACTCCGCCCCTCCTGAGCCCGCCCGCACCGTATCCGACCGAGACGGCCCTGCGCCGCTCGGCCCTCCTGCTCGCGCCCGCCCGCACCGCCTCCCGCCCACCGGGCGCCCCGAAGCAGAGGGAGTCGGCCGGCCCCCCCGGACCCACAGCGCGCGGCCCGCGGTCGCCTCACGGCCGGGCTCGTCCCGCCGGCTCAGCGCTCCGCTCTGCGCGCCCGCCCGCGCGTCTCCCTTCTGCTGCCCGCCCGCCCTTCCCGGCCGTGGAGCTGCGCCGCCAACCACAACTTTTATTTCTCCCCAACTTATCTCCCAACTTCCAGGCTCCCGCCGAGGGGGTGGGGAAGAGCTGCGGCGCTCCCCTCCCCCGCCGCCCCGGAAGGGGACAGCCCCCCTCTGTGAGAGATTGGGGGGGAAGGCGGGGGAGCACGACCCCGCCCGCGGGACTGAGGCAGCAGGGCGCCGGGCCTCGGCCTCACCTGGCGGCAGGGCGCGGAGCAGCGGCCCTGCAGCTGGAAGAGACGCGCACAGACACATCTGGAGAAGTTACTTTTATTAGATCGGTCGAAACTCGGGAAAACAGCATCAGGAGGGTCAAAACTCGGGAAAAAAATAATCAGAAGGGTCAAACCCCAGGAAAACAGCATCAAGGACCGCGTCTGACACGCGCGTTGCACGAAGCTTTCTGTCACCGACCGTCCCACCACCCGGGCGCCCCGCCGAGCTCAGGGCGCGCCGCCCCCGAAGCGGTGGTACAGCGCGTGCACGTGGCGCCGGGCCGGGTCCAGCAGCAGATAGGAGAAGGTCTGCGCGTGGGCTGTGCGCGACGGGTAGCACAGGCCGCTGCCGTCCTGAGGAGAGGGAAAAAGCGGCAGCGTTAGATACAGCGTGGGTCCCACCGGGAGAGTCCATGAAACCTGAGTGCAGTGCAGCTTTATGTACAACTCCGACAACTTACGGCGCAATAGAAGGAACGCTGTGGTTTATGGAAGTAGCATTTTGTCTCCATTGCAATACTGACACTACAAAATGCAGATTATCCATCTCAATAACTTTATAACCTTATGACAAATGCAATGCTAATACAAAATGTGGAATTAAGCACATAAGCGTAGGATTACACGATCGGATCCTAAAATCCAGCTGATTAAATACGCAAAGATCCCATCACATTCCATTAAAATACAAAAAATAGGTACGGACTGCATATTAACACATAAAGCCCTTCTACCAATTATTCTTTTTCACTTGGCACTTAAGGAAAACCCCTCTGTAGCACTTTGAACAGCTTTGAGCTGTTACTGAAAGCAGTTTGTGTGCCATCGCTCACAAAATATGTGAGGAGAATCTCGACGCCCCGCCCCAAACCCGATTCTGGAAGAACGCCTTCTGCTGACTGCAGGCTGCAGTGGGCTCCTCAGGTCAGCACCCACTTCTGCTGCCCGGCTTCCCCCGGCAGCACAGCCCAACACACAGCACAGCCCAGGAACCTGAGGGGATTGTTTGGAGGTTGCTTTTTTCGGTTGGCTGGGTTTTGATGCATTCAATCTGGCAATTGAGCATCCAAAAAATCAAGAGATGTAGCTCACACATCCTGTCTTTGAAAACCCAGTACGGTTTCCTCCTACTCCCCAACACCTTTTTGGACCAAAGAATCAGGAAAGCTGCAACCTCTCCCTCTGGTTATCGCTGTCAGCTCAGAAGGAAAAGATTTGGGTTCTGATTTCTGCTCCCAGGACCTTCTGTGAAGTGTATCCAGTAGCTGTTGCAGGCACCCCAGTTTTGCTCCTTTTATTTCAGAGGATGAAACCCCAGCTATACACTGCGATGCCTTCCTTTGAGTGATTATTCAAGACCGTAAATCTTAAATTAAGATAAGCACCACCATAAAAGCATTGTTGAAGACAGGTAGAGATTTGATATGTTTGTTCGCAGCATTTTCTGATGGTAGGCAAATGCCGCCAGCTAAAAATAGCATTCTATTTTTAAAGAACCCAGCACACAAGCTCCATGGCTCTCAGGTTTAGACACCTAACTCTCTATAGATGTTTTACGAGGTGTGTGGATTCTCTATTGCAGTAAGGAGGGCAAGCTTTAAGACGTAACAGCGTGCAGCATCACAGTGCCTTGGCGTTTAACCCAAAAGTGACCTTAGCTCACACACAAAACAGAAATAACTCAAAGCACCGACACTGAGATACAACTGCTAGTTACACTTATGTGCATTGCTACTGAAGATCCCACTTAGCAGTCCTTACTGAATTGATCAATCTCAGCTCCATTTTTGACTGTTTAAAGGCAGCAGTTGCACACTGGAAGTTTACTCATCAACTTAAGAACAAAAATAAAGTTCTGATGATATTTCAAGAAATTACAGAGTATAACAAACCTGGGATGAGGAAAATAATCTAATCAAGTTCTCAAATCTGTCCTAGTTAGTAAGGGGGCTATTTAAAATAAAGAAACAACAAGGAAAAGCACCTAAAAGACTTCAGTGTAACAGCACTAGAATGTATGTAGTTCCTCTGATCGTTATAGCAGTAGGGTAGGTGTATGTGGGCTAAGAGTCATTCCAGTTCCATCCACAGTTTGGTTCAGACATGCAGTGGATGTAACAGCTGATCTACTGATACAGACTAGGATCGTTTCGTTTCTAATTCATAGGAATACAGGTAATCTGCAGATGACTGAAAGATGAAATGCGGCATAATGCTGAAATAAGGATATTGCTGAGCATCTCTCAGCACAGCACCGCTTAACCATCAGTTTAAAAGAATTTTGGAACAAGCCATTTCTTACACTGGCTCCCAGCACCACTACAGTTGGGGATCGGGTACAGAAAGTTCTAAAATAGTTTGCATCCAAATACTTCAGCTATAAGACAGTTTCATTTTATGCTAGCACCAAAGCTGTTAGTGCTTGGTCACAAGATTGAAAGTGATTTCTCCCATGATGACCAGTTCTACAAAGTTTTGATGCTAAACACATCTACAGACATTCACAACTACACCCTACTACTCTGAAATGCTGAGATCCGACTACTTTGCTCTAAACTGCTTTTAACCATGCCATACTCCTTTCATCATCAGTTTCCATCACTGTTTTTGATACGGTCACACTACCGAGTTCTGTATCTATGGATGCAGACTTGTTGAAAAGGAGGCATGACTCACAACGTTCATACAATATTGATGACAGCCGGTTCAACCTCTGTATTACCCAATTTTAGTAGCGTTCTTTTTTTAGACAGTTTCCAAAAGGAGGGCTTACTGGCCACGATGTAAAAACCAAATAAAAGGAAAGCGATGCTGTCAAGATGACATCACACAAAATACTTAATTCCTGATTCCACTTATATTTCTGCAAACAAACAAAGTGTATTTATTTGTCCATTTATTAATTCAGCTTGCAAAGATCAGTTTGGATTCTTCTAACTTCTTGGCTGCTGTTCAGCTCACTTTTAGCAGAACAGCTTTATTTTACGTCAGAGGTTACATCCATTTCTTTCAGATACAAACCAAGAGAATATGGCTTGTAAATTGTTACCTCAGCATTAAAGTGATCATACTGCAGACTCTGAGTTCAGTTGGTAAAATAACTGTAAATTATCTACTGCAGAAATAGGTCATCTTGAGTGAACGCTTTCATCAGAGCCACATGAAACTGTGTGCTGGGAGGTACCCTGCCTGGAATTCCCAAGTAGTTTTAGGAGTTTGGGCTCACAGAACCACCAAGCAGCCCAGAGCCTCTTGTTTGGGACTTCTGTTCTGAGGGAAGATTCTTCAGGATTTCTTTAGTGGAAAGCAGAACTTCCAAATGCTCTTTCACCTCACACGTTTACAGAATATGCAGTAAAGCCAACTTTCCCCCTACGGGAGGGTATCATGCTCTATATTGATCCTGCATTTTCTTTTGCCCACCCACTTTGTTTTCAAAATGTTGCTGAAGGTTTTTAATGCTGACGGTATTTGATATATGGCAAATACAGCTGAGGAAGCTCTTAAATATCTAAATATCTACTGAAGTACAGGAGTATGTAAAGCTTACATCAATGCATCTGACAAATAAATAGGAGAAAAACAGTAATAAAATATCACATCATCAGAGTTTCGTTTTTTTATCGTATTTTTTTTACTGAAGCCTGCAGCCTGGCAGAAAGATCAATTGTGATCCATAAGTAAAGTGCCTATTTTTAGAAAACACTTCAGGAGCCTGTTTGAATTACACATAGTACTTAAAAGATGATGACCCACAAATGAATAACCAGGCTATTGGTGAGCCAAAGGGAAGTTTGTGCAGTCTGAAATGACATCAGCTATTTCTTTTGGATGTGGGAACATGATCTGGTTATGTATTCTGGTTACTCAAGGAGGCTTTGGAGTAGTAACAATGAAATTATGGATATGTTGAATCTAGTAAACATGCAACCAGTTCTCAAATTTGTTGTGATGGCAAATGTGGTGATTTTGCAAGAGAAACAGAAAGGAGTGAGACTTGTCAACAGAGAGGAAGAGAGGTTAGTAGACATCTCGCTGCCCTCATCCTTCTGTATACTACATTTCCTTGCAGTCTTTGCAGAGTTGCAGTACAGGCTATTCATGCAGCTCTAGAAACACTTCTAAAAACAGAACCATACAAAGTCACGAGTGGATTCTTAATCCATATTTCTATCTCAAGTAGATCTAAAAATAGAATTACTCCGTCCTAAATAAATACTCTTTTTTCATAAACCAGTTTCTGGATGACTATTATGACTTAAACTGTAATCCAGTAAACCTATTTTTAGTGAGCTGGTGATTATTGATGAAGAGTTATTCAAGAGTGCAAGCAGGATGAGATCAGGCACAGAGCTCATGAATTAAAAAAAAAGCAGCTGTGGAAAAACAACTCCTTACACTGTAATATGTGTGAATAGAAATTCAATATTTTTAAGTTATGCATCTTCCTCCAGTAAAATCCTGTACTAAAAATTAATACTTACATATGCAGACACTCTGAAGACAGTAGAAGTAATGCTTATTTCTTTTGTTTCAGGATTCTTTTGAACACTGAAATACAAGGGAATGATACGCACTTAATATTTACAGTAATCACAGATGACTGCAAACCTTCATTTAATGTATTTTTAACATACACACTGTGTCCTTCCTCAGATCAAATTCAAATTAATGGTTAAAATTCAACTCCTGTTACACTGACCATGAGAAGCCACATTACTGCTCTTAGATACCGTGGATATTACGACAACTGAAAACTATAGAATGAAAACGAATCTGGTCATCTGAGGTGGTTCCAGTGTTCTCAGCTACTAAGTCTCAGCAATATTACCAGGCCTAAATGAGTCCAATATAAAGTTTGCATTTTGAGAGCTAAGAAAAGTCGTTCAGCTAAACATTTTTTAAAGATCTTTTCACATATTCTTCATGAAAAAGCTGTAATGTAAGCTGCATCTTAACCTGGACTGTAAGAAGCAGCAGCAGAATTCATAAAGAAATGCAAACTTAAGGTTGTTTTTAATTAATATATAATTGTTTAACACTCGTTTTTAATCCTTTAGAATATTGTATATACAGACAGCTATGCAAATTAGGATGGTATTTTTTCCTGAATTTTTATATTCCAGATGTGTTGTGAAGTCTGACATTTCTTCCATCACCATTACCAATACTAAGACATTATTACTAACTAATTACTATATTACCAACACTGAGATGTTGTTGCAGAGTGGCCAATTACCTGAGCAATGTATTTTAAACTGAGATATCTTAAGATGTATTACTTTTCCTCAGGTCTTCTTTAAGTGATGCTTATATTTCTTTTCCAGTTACCTCACGTAACTTCTATCAGTTTATCTGATTGCACAGATCGCTGTTTAAATTGATTCACCGTGGATTAGTTGAGCCCCTACAGATTCCATATTTATACAGTTCCCAGAATCAGCTTAGAATCTGCCTTGTCACAAACAGGTTCAGTTCCTGGGAAAGGTCACAGAATAGCCAAATTGCAGGAGGGTGTGTGAAACGCAGCCCAGTTGTCCGCCTAACCAGCTCCAAGCTATGACAGCAGTCCTCTATTACCACTGCTTTCACAAAGCTGCTTTTTGTAAGAACAACAAAACCCAACCCACAGTATTTTTTTGACCAATTAAAAAATGACTTCAACTGATTTCATCTGCAAAGTAATGACAGTCGTGGAGGAAGCAAGTCTGTACTGTGAAGCAGATCTTTCCTGTGGTGAGTCAGTAACGAGGCTTTCTCAGAATTTTTTGCTGTAACTCACATGTTGATATACTCAACAGTGGATTAAGACAACAGTGCTGAAACTGGTACTGGCCCCAGTTGTCTGCTTTACCACCCCTCAAGAGATTACTGCTTTCCCAGCAGGGACAGCTCAACTGGTTCGTGACTCAGCTTCTGAACAACTGCAGTTCACAGACCAGCATATTAAGATAAACTAAAATGGATGTCAGTTTATGCTGACATACCGGGCTGTAAACTGCAGCACTGTGTCTGCTGCAAGGGTGACAAGTTTCTGACCAAGGTATAGCAGGTCGGGGGGTCAGTGACTTCTGCCACGTATATCCATCCTCAAAAACTACCGCTGTTTTTAGGTTACTCTGGCTTCATTTCCTTCTATCTGAACACTTTCAGGTTTCTTAAATTTATGTTACATATAGGATACCAAAGCAAAGGGTGACAGAGAGTAGATCTTCTTATTTATTCCATTGCCTGGAGAAATTCTCCCCATGTGCTGAGCTTCCTGTAAGTCATGTTTATTTCTAGTGCTTTGGTTAACTTTTAGGGCAAAATAATATATCTGCCAAAATCAGATGAGATTCTTCTCTTGATGGCTAGAAAGAAACCAGGATGTTCCCTCTGACAAGTTTCGTTGTGTGGGGGTTATTTTTTTTTTCCCTAAAAGATTTTAGAAAAAAAAAAAATGTTCTTGAAAAGAACAGTATTTCCATTAAAGTATTGTCTCAATATCCACTTTGTTCTTCCAGATTGTTAACTCCTAAACCATTAATCCAGTATGGAAATTCCTTCATCATTTCAATGTGCATCTATCCTCTGGTTATGATGAGCACACTTCCTCATCATGGATCAATTCATTTTGAGTTCTAGTTACATTCTCACCTTACTCACTGCCAATGTTTTATTAGGCTTTCCAACCATTAAATAAACAACCCAATGCTTCACATAAATTCATTTATCACAAGGGAAAGGACGTGCAGATGACAGAGGAATACAGAGAACAAGAATGATAAGATGCTATAGCTGTTGTCACCAGAAAGAGACAATGTCAGAAAAAACAGGAGTTAGATACAAAAGACAAGATTTATCAATTCAGAAGATCCCAAAGTTTAATAGATTATATTTAATTGCCACACTTCTGTCACGTAAATGAACTGGCTAAACCAAAAATGCTACAAATATTTTTAATGTTTTCAGGTTATGCAGAACACAACAGGCTGAGAATCTGGATGGATTTCAGTTGGTCACAGGGTAATTACTGCTGCGTTTGTATCAGACAAACTGAATACATTCATTATGAAAAAATTACTCTTTTTACAAAGTAGAAAACCTCCCATTTAATACTTTTATTTGAAACTTCTTAGCTGTGCTTGTCAAATACCCAGAGCAGTTAATTTCAAAAGCTTATCAAATTCTATCATAATAAGACCATATACCTGTAAATGCCTTAGGAAAACAAAACATCAAACCTGCTGACATTATTTTGAGCTTTTGTGCCTTGGAGTAAGAACTCAGGAGCAACTAGAAGAAACTGTAAGAAAAAGAAGTGGTAAAGCCCCATAACAGGTCTGCCACTCTGCAGATCCTGCAGGAGTTACACTTTTGTGGAGCTCTTCATATCAAGGCTCTTTCCCTTAAGGAAAACTGTTGTGGGACCCAACACCAGTGGGGTATGTGTCTACACTTATATCACGATTCGACTAAGGTCATCCGTGCCAACCAGTGTTTCAACACACATTTGCTAACAGCCAGTAATAATTGTGCTGTCCATTTGTTTTCTACCAAGCCCAGGAGCCATCAAGACAAAAATGATTTTAAAAGAGTACAGTCTGCAGAATTTCTTAACACCATGATAAGTTTTCAGTATCATATTACAAAGAGCAGAACGCATCTAATAAGACTGCAATCCAAGATGCAACAACAGCAGGCGGAGGGTAGCTGTCTAGAAAAGAAGGATTTAAAAATAGCTGGGCTTCGACAGAAGTTTGAAGGTGAACGGTTTGGTTAAAGAATTTAAGAGACCACCGCTGTTGTGAACTGGTGTTTTCTGAAACTACAGAGATCATAAGGAAGGAATTTTAATTGCTTTACTGTGTGGTGTTATTTGTGCAAAAAATGAAGTAAAAAACTGTACAGCACAGACTGGAAATTAGAAATCAATTCAGTCAAAACTGGTGTACAAGGGCACCTCTTCAAAGCTGCATTACTTACCCTTTCAATGGCTTTTTCTCTCTTGATAAGGTAGTAACAAGAACAGCAACAACCACCACACATTCTGGATAAACTACAGGCAGGATGAAATGAAGGAAAGGAAGAGGTAAATGTGACTGTGAACTGGGAGAGAAGGTCGGAAATGTCAAGATTGAAAGCTTCTCTGATTAGATTGACAGAGAACTTAATATCAAAGGAGCAAGATAAAAGATTCAGTTATTTTGTGACTTGCTTTTTCAGCTGGTAAGCAGTGCGAATACCAGTCCACTGGCAGTGAGAAATCAACAGACACTGCAGGCAGGGAAATGGAGAGACACACAGTAGATAAATATCAAAGAACAGTTACATCATTAGGATTGAATAGGTGTATTTTAAAACTTTGATGGATAGAAAGCAAGCTGAAAACAGTAAAACAAAAGCAACCCCCCAAAAAAACATTAAATAACAAAAATCAAACAGAACCAATGAACCAAACCAAACAAAAAAAAACCAATCAGACCTGGAAATGGTTTATCCTGTTATAATAGAAAGGGAAGATGCAGCACACAAGAGGAAAGTTACAGAAATATGTAAGGGGAAAATGGGGAAGAGGAGGATACAGAAAAAGCAAAAAAGGTGAGGGGTTTTCCTTTTTTGGGGGGGGTGGGGTGGCGGTTGGGTAATAAGAACTACTTAACATCCTTATCAGTTTACAGGAGGAAAAAGAAGAGAAAAAGGCTTAGGGAGACATGAAGGGAAAGCTGAGGAGTGGCTCAGAACAAAACTAACGTGTTTAGGAAAAACAACAGCAGCCAAAGGAAGCAAGAAAGTGAATGGCTTGGTTTGAGTCAAGAGATATTCAGGTGTCTAAGAGTCACTGGCTCTAATCCTTTCATCTTTGTTCAGATAGAAAGATTTTACTCTTGTTTGATGAAAGGCATTTTAAGAACAGATCTAATGAGGAATATAACTTACACATTTTTTTCTATATGTGCATGTGTATAATTTTAAATAGGAGATGAAATAATAGCTGATATTCAGACCATTCCAGATACAGCTGAATAGAAAAGAAATCGCCCTCTAAGCGATTTGAAGTCTTTGTATGGTTCATTCCAGTACATTACAAAGTACAAGACCCTGATAACATAGATACTATCTCACATTTCAGAGATCTGTAATTGTTTTCCAGTGCTCAGGTTCACATTGTTCTTCACGTCCCACCAAAATATCTTAAGAGGAGTAAAATGTAGAATAAGAATATAGTATAAATTTTTAGTAGTATTATCAATGACCTTCATATTCCCATTGGCACAGATAGGAAAGAGTCTCTGCACAACTGACCATTACATTCCACTTCCCACTAAGAAGGAAGTAAGAAATGTTGCCAGTTAAAGAAGCGATCGTATGGGAGAAAAATGGCCTTTTTTTTTTTCTGAATTGGCATCTCCAGTCAGTGACCTCTAATCTCAAGCACAACATACATTAATGTCAACAATTCCATATACCAGACCTGGCAAAAAAGTGAGTGTTAGCTCACTGTGTCATCCTAACAGTCAGATTCTCCCATCCTTATTTTTACAAAAAGTATATTATTGGAACAAAGCATGCCAAAATCCATTTTTAATTAAAAAAGCAATAATTAGATGGAATCACTAAACATTTCAACTAACACGTTTCAATTTTTAAACCCTAAAACAAAAGCAGCTTGGCAGTAGTGCAAGGCTATCCATCCAAGACCAATTGCTGATGTTTTAGCAGTGGCAGTGAGAACACAACCTAGTTCCAATGGCACGCAGTGTTTTCATTGGAGGACTATAGAAACAAAAGTCTTTAAAATGAAGTGAAATACAAAACATCGACGGCTGTTCGTGTGACACAACAAAAAGATTTTACAAAGGACAGCTGCAATTATAACCGTATATATTTTGCCACTGAACCACTACCATTGTTATAGAGTGCTTTAATAGTTGAACACAAATAAGCTTGCAGATTTACTACATAACAGCCCTATTTTTGAAGCAGTAATGCACAGTTAGTTTACACTAATTGACACAAAGTACCTATGCACGGCACACACATACACAGTGGTATGAAAGTGAAAACACTCACCTCACCAAGTCTTTATATAAAGCCTTTGTAGTTTCTAAGTATGGGCCAAGTACATCTTCAAACTGGCAAAGAGTTCCTCCAATACAAAGATGTTTAAAAAGACAGAACAGAAATTCCTTGCGGTCTGACTCACTAAATATGTCATAATGGTCTGAATCTTCCAGAAGCAAGACCTCATGGAACAAGGAAATAATAAAAGAAGTAAAATAGACAAAAAAAACCCAACCATATTTGAGATGAAGCATATAAACAGTACAGCTACTTTGCTGTATGTCATGCAGAGTTTGTGTTCACATAAAATATATGAGCTAGGGATGGAATTAAGTGCTTTTCTCTAAATCCTTCTTCCAATTATGTTTAAAATTTATAGATACAATAAAAAGCAGAATCACAGACTGTCAAATTTGTGCTCATGAGTTATAATGGAATATCCTTCAGGAGTCCTGTAATACATTGGTTAAGTGCTCACCATGCACATGAAACAATCAATAACCTGAAAATAATCTGGCTATGTTTGGTCAGTTGATCAGTGCCTATTAGTTTGCCTTTGGTAATTTTGACCACATTTGCTTTTCTAAACTTACACAGTTAGCTCACATTCCTAGAGGAATCCCAGAGGAGATCACTGAAATTCACACCATTCTTTACGGACAACTCCAGTGAGTGTTAATCTGTAGTGCAGATAAGCAAGACATGCCATCCAGCTGTTTCCATGTGTCTCACCTGCCTTCTGCTCCAATATCATGTGAACACAGAGGGTCTTGCTAGATTAGTCCCAACACTGCCAACTGTAGGGGTGGACAGGAACCGTAACAGCACGACTAATAATTGAGTCACATCAGCCAAACTGCAGATACCAGGACAGATGCAGGCAAACAGGTCTAAGATTTGAGCTTAGTGCTGTGCGGCCCTCTTTTATAACATCGTTGCATGTCTGAGTAAAAAAGGGCCAGGACAGCAACTGCAATCCCGTTCTTGGCTGAACCAAAAGAAGACATGGTGGGTAGGAATGAAACACGAAGTTTTGCAGCTGATGGCCACCTTCCGATAGCAGGACACCAGACAACTTGCTGCCCCCTACAGTCTACCATCCTAGAGTGCTGACTAATTTAGCCTGAGGCTTTGAGGTTGGTCATGGAAGATTTTGACTCTAAATTCTATTTGCCATCTTAAGTCTCATGAGTAGGAGTCATCATTTCTAACAAACATGAATCTTTCAACTTAAAAAAGCAGCCACATTTATTTCTTCCAAGGGAATGAAAATGAAAAGAGACTGAAACTCCAATTACTTATTTTAAATGTTGCCTCTAACTTTATTACATCAAATATACTTAATTTTCAGAATACGTTTCACACATACCCAACTTGTAAGTAAATAGAAAGTATTTGAGCTGTTAGGCTACAAACCATAACTAACATTCAAACCTGAGCTTGAGATCTCTCCTTTTCCCAGAACTTTGCAAGACAGACCAGTATTTCAGGTCACATCCTGTAACCAGTGTCACTGGTTCAAATATATCGCCTTCAAAGGATTTGCCAAGTGCAAATGAGTGCAACTCTATAATTATTAAGTACTTAAGTTGATTATATATACAAGGAAGAGCAAAATCCAGTTCTCCCACACTATGCTTTGCTAATGCTAAACAAATATAAGTAATAAAAATTTGTTTTAGCTTATGAAGTCAAAAGAGACACAGTGAAGACATATGTTGATTAAGATAGTGACACTCTTAGGTTCTTTTTCAGAATCATCTGCTCTCTAACACCTCCACTGGAATGTGACAAAAAGAATTTTTACCTTGCAGGCCTATTCAGGAGTTATACTGAATCCTTTTCCAGTATTACACTACAAAATCATTTTACTTTTCTTAGTTTTCTCTCCTCTGTTTCAGCTCAAAATATCACGATACTTGTCCTTAAATACCTTCACAGAATCACAGAATCACAGAACTGTAGGGGTTGGAAGGGACCTCCAGAGATCATCGAGTCCAACCCCCCTGCCAAAGCAGGTTCCCTACACCAGGTCGCACAGGTGGGCGTCCAGGCGGGTCTTGAATATCTCCAGAGAAGGAGACTCCACAGCCCCCCCGGGCAGCCTGTTCCAGTGCTCCGTCACCCTCACCATAAAGAAGTTCTTGCGCACACTTGTGCGGAACTTCCTATGCTCTTCACATATGATATGGTCAGCATTCCTAGTCAGGAATGCTTAAGGATGTAGCTATCACGTGCATTCAATTTCATTAACTGGACGGACGGTTGGGTGAACCTGCAGGTCTGGGCATCATGGGACTTCTCCCTTGGCAGCACTTGTCTTCCCCATCTAGGAGAAAGAGTATCTGGATTTCTCCACACGCACCCAAGCAGTGACTGCTTGTTAAAAGGGTGGGTAGAAGTTGTTTTTACCTTTTTCTCCCACTTAAAAAAGGGAAGAGGGCCCAAATGGAAAACAGCGTCATGTCTTGGCACACTCAGTTACTGCAGTGCCTCAGTCATTTCTGTCACATGGCGCTGATTCCCATTCTTATCTTCAAAGGTATCGCCAGAAAAAAAACAAAACAAAACACCCTGAAAATAAGTTCTTCAGTGTCTAACAGAATCACAGCATTGTATGGGTTACTCATAGCAGTACTGACCTTCCTTAATTCATCAGAGATAAGGATATCATCATAATATTCATCATAACATTTTACAATGGCTCCATTTTCTCTAACAACTCCTTCAGTGTAGAGCCGATCAAAAAATGACATGGAAGTCTGTGTACAGGGCACCAATGTAGCTTCTATTTTTGTCACTTTGGAACCTGGAACAGAAAGGAAAGATTCACTTGAAGCCTTTTGTGATAAATTAAAAAAAAAGAGGGGGCTCTATGAACTGTAATGCTTCTAAGACCGTGTATCACTTCATTCTGACCCTAATCTTTGCACACGTAGCATAACCTTTCTCTTCCCTCTACATTTCCATCAATCCCTGAGACTTCTCCCAGATATTATCCATAGAAATTACTCATAGGTTAATTCAGATCAGCATTTTGATTCATAAATCCAGATAATCCCTACCGCCTATCCAATCCACACTAAGAAAAACAACTAGAGAGGAGCTGATGGCTTGAAAATGTGTTTATTTGAGCTAAAAAAAAAACTTGCATGAAATTTTACAATTAATTTATTTGGCCAATATGATGTAGAGAAAGTGAGTTATAGCGAAAAGCTTGGTGTTTAATTGCTTGGCTTCACATCTAAAGATATGGTATGAGAAAAGGGTACCTTTTGTTAATAAAAAACAACAAATGTTTCGGACATTCTCTTAGCTGCCCATATATAAACTATCAAATCAAATTACAGAACTGAAACCACAAGATGGAAAAAGCAGGACTTAAGGCCTTACAACCTAAGGGGAAAAAAGGGGGTTTTTCTTCACCAATTTATTCATTTTCACTAACTTCCAGTCCTTTACCCACAGGCTCCTCTAACTTCTAGTGCTTTGGATTCCTCTCACAGGGATAGAAATTTAATTCTATGAGATTTAAAACGAGCTAAGTCAGCCTCTAACATAGAAACTGTTTTATAAAGACTTATGAATCAAAAACCGATTCAAGATTAACAAAAATCAGATGTCAAATGACTTGAAATAAAGGAGACGTCTTACATTTTCCCAGTTATTCAGCTCAAAGTATAAGAAACTGAGCTATTACAGGCTTTTGTATGTAGGGAAAGGGAGAGGGTTTGTGTCCTATTCAGTAGTTCAGAAAAGTAAACTGCAAATGGAAAAGTTTGCGTGTACTGGAAGCCCCTATTCTCCATCTGAGACTTAAGATTTGAACCTGGAGATTCAGAATTTCCTGGAAAAGAGTAACCAGTTTTACGGTGTTGTAAAAGTGAGCAATAAAATAGGAAGAAGAAATGTCTTGAGAAATACTGAAGCAAAACTTCTTAGCTCTGGAACATCCATAAAGTGCTGCCAATATACTTTTAAATGAACATGTCACATATATGGCATAGGGGAGATAAACCCCCCATTAGGCATATTTAGAATTCCTCCAATATTTAAAATATTCGTACCTCAGGGGAACCTTGTGCAAGTTACTATTTACAGAACAGCTGATACAGAACATATATAATGCAAGTTCAGTACTTGGTAATAAAAAGATAGTACTTCAGAAGTAAAAGGTGCAGCTTGACAATTTATAGGTTCTATAGGTTCAAATGACATCTAGAATTTTTGTAAATGAGAACCTGTAGCAGCAGTCTAAAAAATACTGGTTTAAGATTGCCTCTCAGATTATTAAACCCAATTTCAAAGACAGAAATCATTAGAGCTTCAAGTTCATATCACAACTCAAGAGTCTTATTTAGGCAAATACTACATTTTTACTTACAAGAAAAAAGAAAGTATCCCTATCCCTTTGAAGATAACTTTTCAAGTGTTAATTGAGCTTAAGCAGATACAGTCCTGCCTCCCTCAGACTGCTGACAGGTGCAAGGCCAGTAGTGTGTCAAAAGAAAAAACACTATTTCGTTTTCATTGAAGCTATTTAAAAATACAAGAGTCAATACATAAGTTGGAATGCATCAAATGTGTTCCTTGTGCTGCTTCTATTTGAGAAATATGAGAGTAAGAGATGAAGGGAGCTTAAAGCACGTGAAGAACTATCAGGCACTCTGCTACAGAGTCAGGAAGAAAGGAAAAAACATCCCTACCACACAGGCAAAAGAGCATGGTGTGAGGAGGTGGTAAAGTATCTGTCTAATCAGAAGAAATAAAAGACAATAGGCTTGTGCACTGTTTACCTAAAATGTCACTGAGAAAATTATTACTGTGGGATTCTACTGGGAATCCCAACACGTAAGGGAGCTGATGAGAGAGGGATGCTTTGCTCTCCCCAGGGAGCCCATATATTACACCACCATTTGATCTAACAGATGGAGACTGAGGATATTATGGTCTGATAAAATAAAGGTGACGATAAAAAGCAGCAGAAAGGGAAAGAAACCGAGATTGGACAACAAAATAAAAGTGACAAAGAACTTTTACAGACATATTTTAGAGAAAGGAGATGGACAAGTAACAGAGAAGAGGTAGAGATAAATATGAAAGTGAAACCATAAGCACTGAATTCATAAAGCAAATACATTCTCACTGAGAAGGTAACAGGGGACGGCAGCCTGAAAAATGCAAGAGGATTATGAAAAAAACCCCTCCCTTGTAAAGTAACATTATACTGATGTTTTATAGGAAGCTGACAGATTCTTTCCGTGAGTCCATAAATAGTTCCAGCCCAAACTCATGCTGGGGAGGAGGGGGAGGTTGCTAAGAACCAACATAAAGCCCACTTATGTGGTGCATCATCCCCTGCAACGAAATCTCACTGCTTTGTTTGCAAGAGACTAAACACAGTATTAGAATCAACCTATATTATATCATTTTCTTCAGATTTTCCATAAAACAATTAAATCCAATCTCTCGTGTTTCATTCAAGAATAGGAACTTTTTAAAAAAGGTACTCCGTACTGGCAAGGAAATTGTATATCTGGATCAACATACTGGAGTGTCTGAAGAAGAAAACACCAGATGATTTTGTACCTCCTCCTACTCAAAGCGAATTCTTACTATATTTTCAAAAAATGCACACGAAGACTAACTATAGAAAAATGTGCCAACATTCCTCACCAAAAATAGGCAAAGAAAGGGAAGATGAATCTTTAGGAGCAAATGGGGTATACCAGCTGTTCAGGATTTAAAAAGGGAACTCTTCCAGTCCTCAGAACAAAATGCGTTACTTCTGCACAGAGGAAGATTGAGCAGAATCAGGAGTTATGCTGGGACACTTGGCAAGTGACCCTCCGCTCTTACCATGAGGTATGTAACCTACTGACCTCCACTACAGGCAAGTCGTAGTGCAGATACGTACACAGATAGTCTAAAACGATTCTTGTCCAAAGCAGGAAAAGATTCACCCATGCTTGAAACATACCTGTCATCTTTTTGCCTGACAGAGAGAAAAGGAGGTACCTGAATAGGAATGTGGGATTCTTCTTTTTCCCCACTTCTTATGTTATTTAATTGTTTTAATAACCAGATAAGTTTGTAAAACTGTATGTAGTGGGGAAAACCTATATGCCAAATCCAGAGAGACAAAATGGAAAAGCTAGAAAGTTCCCAGTGCCCTGTGAAATATTTACACACAGTAAATTATTTGCAGACAAGCCAAAAGAACGAAGGACTTCACAAAATACCCTTCCAAAATATTCCTGTTAAAGAGAATCACTTTGGAGATAGCAGAGCTCACATTACATAAAAAATCCCATTATGTTATCATACGCAGCTTCCATGACATTTTATTTCTCATTTACATAATCAAAAATGGAATTTCAAGTGTTGCCATAAAATTACATGCTATTTGCTTTTGGACTTTCTCCTTTAGAGTCTCACCTACATCTGCAGACATAATCAAGTGTTATAAGTGTATAATGATATGGTAACAAATAAGAAGTCAATCTTACGCCACGACTGCAACTACTGTAACCTATCACAGGGATCTCCTTCTTAGGAGTGCTTGTGCTTAGATAACTTTTATTGTATGGATAGAGAGCCCTGAGCTTGTCTAAATACACTATCTAATCTTCTGTTCCCTCAACTTTAATTTGTAACAGAACAGCAACCTAAAGTCCTAAATTAAGTGGCTGCATCTATTGAGGAGTGTCTTTCTTGAAATGTGATCTCCGAATAAGGTAGAATAATAATTCCACTTGTCCAAACGAACAAGAAGTTGATTATGTCTGGATACATGATCAGGTGAACTGCGCAAAAATAGCTTTAGTAGCTTGTTTTATGGATCAATGCAGGCGTCAAGGGAAAAAAGTGTAAAATTTGACAATTCAGTAACAAACTAAACACAAATCTTTTTACTATTTAGGACAAGAAGTTATTTTACAAATATTTCAGTCAGATGAAGATACAGATATATGCATTGTCATTACAAAACGGTAAATGAGAAGAAAATAGTTGCCACACAGACTTTTTCTAAAGATTAATTTATTCTAAATTTACCCAATGTAGTCCACTGTCCTGAAGCTGAGAGCAACTTTAAATTGGACGTCACATTCTGATCATTAAAAAATGCCTATAGTATTCAAATAAGAGAATAAGAGTTAATTTAATTAAACATAAAATCATCATATATAGTGCCATGGATACTTTCAAAACAAATTGCAAGGATCCAATTAGTAAGTACATGCTGCATGATCTTTCAGTTTGGATACTGAACACCATACCGCCAAATACATGTTCCTGTAACTTTATGTACCTCAAGTCCCTTATATAAGGAAGATATCCTCACTAACATCTATATACGTAATATGAAGATTTTACATAAAGGATTTACAGTCCAATAACAGACAGAAAGGATTAAAGAAATCCTTGGAAGTTCAGAAAAAGGAAGAAGGGATGAAAGACTTCTACATCTGCATGCAATGCTTTTGAGATAAAAAAAATGAAATGCTAAAAATTACATTTTGTAAATAAAGTTGAAGCTTGGTCAAGCGTTGACAGATAGAAATGATTCAACAGATGCAAAATAAATAAGTATGTTATTGAAGGGATGGAAAAAACATCCAACGTGAGATTTGAAGTATTACATCTTACTAATTCACATCAATAAAAAAGGAAAAATGCATGGTGGTGTTGATAGCCAACAAGTTTAAATGATAGATAAGTCAATTAAGAAAACCTAAAGTTATGCATATGTGCACAACAAGAGTGAAAAATCACTAACAAACTGTTAAAGAAAATGATGGATTTTTCAGTCTCCACATCATCAAATCTCTTTATCACCTTTCTGGGACACAGAGAGATCAGATTATGTAAAATAATGGTCTCTTCATTCTCAGTTAATTGACAGCTACTGAGAATTCATCATTTCTTAGTGAAATTTTTAAAATTTTAATTCAAAAGAGACAAGCATTGAAAACCTAAATGCATACTTGGTAAACTTCAATCATTTGCAATGTTTTTCAGTGGGAGATGAAATATTGGTATATTTCCATGTGAATTCCTTTAAAATACCAAGAGGCCCAATTATTCAACCAGGACAGCAATATAAAGTAGACATAAAGTGAATAAAAAGTTTCTGAGTCAACAAGGTTTAAAAAAAACCCCAAAACCATGCTGTTTTTAAAGTCACAGGTGATGATTTAGGTAGATGTCAGGCAGAGGGCAGTGAGGCCCTGGCACAGACTGCCCAGAGGGCTGTGCTGCCCCATCCCTGGAGGTGCTCAAGGCCAGGTTAGATGGAGCTCTTGGCAGCCTCGGCTGGTGGGGGGCAACCAGCCCATGGCAGGGGCTTAGAGCAAGATGATCTTTAAGGTCCCTTCCAACATAAGCCATTCTGTGATTTTTTTCTACTTGCAACCAGATGATTTGCAGACAAGTCAAGAACACACAGTCAGCAAGATAATTGAGTCTCAGAAAGCTGAGAGCCCACAAATCTGTCATAAGCAAAGGTATCCAGTTAATTTAAAAACCTTGCAATTTTCAGACATGTGGTACACACACATGCCTGACTGCACTGTGTATTTACCGGTGCAAAGGAGTCACAGCTGTGAGCTAAGGGACAAACTGCACGTAAGCTGTGTAAAGTCAGACCTCAGGCAGATTTCCTAACTTGAAGTGCAGTGGCTAAAACCAGCATCCAATTCAGATTGCCATTCTGAGGCTGGAATGACTAAATTGTTCCGTCTTAAAACAGAGTAACATGAGGACAGACTGAAATATTTTCAGAGAACAGCACAGTTAGCCCACAAAACAAGACTTCAGGCATCACGCCTCCATCACCTGCTTTCAAGGGGAAAGCGAGCAGGCAGGGAGCAGTAACATCACTCCAGCACTTTTCATCACATCGGTTTCCAACAGGTATAATTTCAAAGTGGGAGAATAAAAAGTGTTTAAGATATAAAGAACTTAAAACTACCATAACGAACTCATCCTTTTGATAGGGCTTAAACTGCTGGTCGAAGCTGAACGCTTGTGCTGCGATACTACCTTGCATTGACCTGAAATGGAAAAAATGAGCAGCGATATCGCACATACACACTGGATGTTTATACGCGCTGCAAGCTTGCCTGTGCACGTGACGCACTCGGTGGTCAGCGCACCGACCGGACTCCTGGTTTTCCTTTGCACTTTCCGCCCTTACTTACACCCCCCGCCGCTCCTCGGAGGGGAGGGCAGGCACGGCGGCTGCCCGGCAGCACCGGGGGCTGCAGCAGGCTGAGGGCCGCGGACGAGCGCCTTTCGCCTCAGCGCCAGAGCGCAGCCCCGCGGAGCCTGAGCCGGCTGCAGCCCTCCGCGCCGCTCGCGCCTTACCCGCCTCTCCCCACCACCCTGCCCGTCCCGGGGCCCGGCGGGCCTCCCCCCTCCCACCATTTGAGCAGCCGCTCCCGGATGTCCCTGTCCTGCAGGCAGGGGAAGGCTTTCTGGGGCAGGGGGCGGAACGCGAAGCCCGCCGCACCCCGCCACTCCACGGCCGACATCCTTCAGCGGCGCCGCGGCGGTTGCCATGGGGACGGCGCCGCGCGGGTTGCGCAGCCGCCCGCTCCCGCCGCGGGGCTCGGCCCCATAACGAGCGTTCCGCCGCGCGCCTGTCTGCCCTCCTCCTCACGGGATTTCTTTCAGTTTTCGCTATAAATCGTCTCAGTTAAACGTTAGTCCTCTCCCCTGTTCCCTCTACTCCTATCTATGAGCAAGGAAAACTCAGGTCCCGAGTGGGACCCCCGCGGCTGACTGAACCCACATCATCCCGGCACGTCACCGCAAAGCGAATGACGGAACGCCCTCAGTTGGGAATGATGAAGCGGTGGTGGTGAATCAGAGCTTCTTCCCACTTCCCAGAGTGTTGAGCCATCTCGGAGACGTGAGGACGTGCTTCCAGGCTTTTCCCAGTGGGAAACTGAAGGGCAGGACGTTGTTACTGAAGGAAGTTATTTTTGAAGCAGAGGCACCCGGAAAATGTGGGGATTTCCTGCCCTTGGCAGGGACACCAGCGAGAGCTGAAGGCTGTTGCACATCTTCTGCTACATCCTCGTCAGTCCACCCCGGTCCAAAACCAGCTGTCGCTTTTCTGGAAATCTCCACAAAACCATGGATGTGCTGCTTCAGCTAACCGCAGGCCGGTTGCTAACTAAGAACCTCAGCAGCGGTTACAGCTCTCATGAAGGCACAGCGTGAGCTGGAGAACAGAGACAAAGCCATGGGCACTGACCACTGAAAGGCATCCCATGGATTTGACTGTAGGATTAAAACAAAAATTTTATCACGGGATAGAACAAAAAGTGTGCCTTTCTACTTAGTACTTAGATGCAAACAGAAAAGGTGACACCTGTAACAAATAATTATAACCTTAATCTCATCATGTCTCCACCTACTCCCTTCTGGAGTAAGCACAACCCTTCTGGTAAATTCCTCTTGCTACTAATATTACTAGCCACAGATTAAACAGCTCAAGTGAAAGAACTGGTTTGGGCAGGGAGTGATGTGTAGCAACAATGACCAAACACATGCATTCTCAGCTTCAAGACGTGTAGACTCAAATATGGGGTACAAAAAAAAAAGAGAAAAGGAAAAGGAGAAAGAAGAAGAAATAAAAAGGAAAAGGAAAAAGAAGAAATAAAAGGAAACGGGGAAAGGAAAGGAGAATAAAGGAAAGGAGAGGAGAGAAAAAATGGGAAGGGAAGGGAAGGGGAATGGGAAGGAAGGAAAGAAAGGAAAAAATATCTACTGGTTTAGGCCAGGATTTTCTCTGATTTCTCTGTCGAATCAACAAACGTATGCTTAAATTGTTCTAAAACACAAATGTATGCTTAAATCTCATTGAAATCAAGAGCGTTTAACTGCTTTCATGATTCAGGAGTAAGGAAATGAGTAAGAACTTGAGGACTGGCTCAGGAAGATCAAGGCAGCATGATTAAACGAAATTAATGCTTTAATATTGTGCAATCTACCTGTTGCAGATCTATAATCGAACATTTCTAATTTTAAGCAGTTCACAATAATAAAAGTTAGACTGGGACTTTGAGTTTGAACACTAACCTCATTTTCCTGTGCTGTCATTCACAACATCACAAAATAGAAAATCAGGCATAGTACCCTTTAATACTCATAGTACTCTTTTAAATACAGAAGCTGTTAAGGATTTTATGGTCTCAGGGAAGATATTTTGAAGGAGGAAAATATGTTTTTCTGCTGCAGAATCAAGTCTTTTAAGTGTATTCTATTAAGCAATACTAGTACCTCATTCTTTGCCAAATCTATTTTCAGTATCGTTTTTCATGTATTTACTTACACATGATTTTGAAGAGTTTTATGGTCCTGAAAAAAAAGAAAGCAAACAAACGAGCTTTTCCATGGCAAACAAAAATCTAATTGCAGAGAATTGACCCTGCCACAACTTTGCAAAGTTTATCAGTCTTGGAGGCAAGAATCAGCTGGAGGCAGATCAGTATCTGTTTACAGGCGAGGTGGCAAAGAACCTGAGCAGCAGCTCCTGCTCTGCTGGCAAAAGTCTTCAGCATCACAAAGGGATAGTTAACTGCATTACAGCAGAGGGGGAAAGGGATAATTATCATCATACAATAGTGAAATAAATTAGTTTTTCCAGTATTGAAATCACAGAATCACAGCTCACAGTAGGAGAAAGCACAGAATAGGAAGCACTATGTGCAGCGATGACTTCCAGCATCAGCAAGGATACCAATATCCAGTTCTAGGCACTTGGACTGTTAAAACCTCCAGAATCACAAGTTCGTGAGAGAGACAGAATAGCAAGGAAAACAGCTTAAAAATATCTGTAAAATAGCAAATAGCAAAGGTTATGGCATGCCTGAATTCCCCCTGTTCTCTACCCTCATCCCAGTATGGCATGCCCTTAGTAAGGCAAGGCTGCAATGCAGGAGTCCCTGTTCCCTCCAGAGCCAGGCTCTGGATCCTCAAAGGGAGGCACCAACACCTCTTCTTGTAGGTTACTGCCACGGGTTTCCTTTTAAAACACAGCCAAAGGGCTCAGGGTGGCCACTTTGATATGACGTGACTAGAGCTCCTACCCAGAAAGAGGGAGATCTGCTTTTCAGCACTTCTCAGCACGAGAAGGTCCAATCTCACAGCTCTTAACTCTGAAGTACCTCAGCTACCAGAATCGGTGTTATTTCTGGATCATGGTGTCATGGCCCTGAGGTAGGTGCAGAGACTTGGTGAATCACAGAATCACAGAATCACTAAGGTTGGAAAGGACCTATAAGATCATCTAGTCCAACCATCCACCTATCACCAATGGTTCTCGCTTTGCCCCATCAGTGTGCCTGCTGGCACTCAGGGCCAGGTCTGCAGTGACCTGGGGTCAGATAGCTTCCAGAATGAGTGAAATGAAGCTTCGAGTGAATCGAAGCTGTGAGGTGTCTCAGTGGGAACCTAGTCCTCTTGGTTTGGGAGCTCCATGTCAGCCCCAGCTCCTGCCCTTTCTCCTTGCTGGATCTGTGTGGACCACATGCTTGTGAACATCACCCATCCTGAGACTGCCCTCAGACTCAACCTATCTCATCACTATAGACTTGTCTGGTGATCTAAACTCATGGCTGAATCTGGTCACTGCCACTGAACTGGCTTTGCTGTGCTGGTTGGGCTGCGGTGTGACTGGGCAGTGCTGGGAGGGCCCTGCTCTGCAGGCCTCGCCTCCACCCCCAGCTCATCCTCCTTTACACAGCTGCCTGCTCCTGCTGCTGCCTGACACGCAGGACGGGGTGAAGAGACAGTTGTGTTTATGCTAGATTTGTCCATGTTACCTGTTTAGTTTAATCAACACTGTATTTAAGTGACTGCTCCATGAATATTTCTTCTTTGAGAGGACTTGTGATATATTGCTTTATACATGCAATGCAGCCTGTTAAGAGTCTTAATTCAAAAAGCAGTCCCAAAAAAGAAAATTTACAATTTGCATCATAAAAAGTGTTTAGAGATAAGTAGTAAAAGAAGACATATGAGGCTAAATACCACAACTGAGTTTAGGCATCAAAGCAACAGGAACTGCAATACCGGAATTTTTTTTGATCCTTGAAAAAGAAATGTGAGATGCCTGAAGATGCATAATAGGAATTAGAGTGTGCCCCAGAAAACTCAAGATGGTGTGTGTGACACCATCCAGGCCTATCTAAGCAACAGAAGATTCCCAAAACTAAAGAGGAAACACAGAGGGTTCATGCACTGAAGTCTCATCTCTCTTTTACAGTTGATTTACTGCCTTGGCAATTCACTGCCTTACTGCTCACCCTTGAAGGCTGATGTCTAAGCACCTTTTTTTTTCTAAATTAGATATGGGTTACAGTTTCATTTAAACCCAGCAGAAGAGAAAAGGGTTACTGAGCTGCTATTCCCCTTTTCCAGCAGGACATTAATTGTTCATATACACAGGTAGGAACTGGGATTCATCCAGTGCTTTAAGAATTCATTGTTATATCCCCACTCTTCTAGATATACAAGACAAAAACACAGTGCTTACACACGTAGTTTTCAGATAAAGTTTACATATAAAAGATTACAATGGATCTGAATAATTGTATTTCAGAAACTACTTCGCTATGTAGAAAATAATGTTTTACTGTAGTTGTTAGAAAACACAAACGTGAATTTGTCTCTGTAACTTCTTTGTTAGGGCTCTTAGCAGGGAGGGGACAACTCGGGGGTCTGTCCAAGTGACAAAGACTAGTGCTTTTATCCAGTGACTGCTTGGCTAATAAGGATTATTGAAGTAATCTTGGATTTAGACATGCAAATTCTTTAGCGATACCGCTTTGAACTTTTCTTATTGATCCTGACTAGATTTTTGTTATCTGTAGGAATAACTGAAGTTTTGGATGCTGGAGGCTTCACTCAGTTGCTTGATTCGTCAAGGGACTGAAACATCTTCATTGGGCTGTCAGGTATGATAGAAGACCGATAGGAGACTTGAGCTCTTCCAGTCTCATGGCTGGAGGTAGGGAGGGCATTTCAAATTACACTAGACCTAGAGATGAGAGCTGAGACCTGGAGATGTAATTTGAAGTGTCTGTAAATATCTTGAGGTTGGCAAAGCTTCCATTATCATCTAGGGAGGTCAAAATCTCAATTTAATTACACAAAGAGATATTTCAAATGCCCACAGAATCTTTCAGATTGCCCCTGATATTTCTTTTCTAATTTTCTGGAAGGGCGGCTAAGGGCTGAGTCTTAATCTTTATCTGCCAGTTCCAGAAAAGGAAACTGCTTTGCCTCAGAAGGAACTAGTTGCCCATGTGTAGGCACCTGAATTGAGTTTCAAATCAGTACTGTCTTTATGGTTTACAAACTTATTCAGTTGACAAAATGTTTATCAAATGGTGAGCTAAAAAGCATCCTGAACTCAACACTTGAGATCTATTGAACATACGATACCACGGATGCCTTAATGTGCATGTTTCATACATGCATTCACCAAACACCCTAAAGTTAAGGTTCAGGGATGAATCTCAGCTGGCTGAGTGGCTGAAATAAAACATACCTGTACCTCCTACTGCAAATGTATTTATTTTTTCCTCTCAGCTCTGTAGCCATATTCTCCACTTATACCCTGGGTGGGAGGCTATTCCATTCCCCATCCAGTATTCTGTACATCTCACTTAGTTTAGCCCCACCCTGCCATACCTACGAGCAATAACGGCTATCTGCATGATCCCAGATCCTGTCGCCTGCCCTTGCTCCCTCCCACAGCTGGGAAGGAGGACCTAGCCTTGGGTTACTTGGTCCCTTCTCCTCTTGCTTACCCTCAGGAATCTTTGCATCCTGTGCCACTTTCTGCACTGTAGCATTTGTGTTTTACAGCTCTTCACTACACATCCCAAATTCAGACAGTTGTTGGTTTCATTAGTAACAGCGAGCAGAAATACAGCCACTATCTTTTTCACCACTTTTTCCTTCTCTGAAAGGGACTATATTTGATAGTATTATTATTATCATATGTAAGAGGATTATTTTTGCATTTGTTATATTTGACTACTGAATTAAAAATGAGCTATAAAAACACTGGTATTGTGTAATAATTCGATAGTTATTTTGTTACGTTATTTACATTGAAACTCATTGGCTTTCTGTTGAATGGGATTTTTTAGGGGTTCAGTTTTTGGATTATCAAATACAAAATTCAGTTAGCACTGAAGAGGTAACAAGGAATGGCACCGCACTTGAGGAGCTTATGAAGCGTTTCAATGGGGAAAAGGGAAAGTTTCATTTCAAAAGGAAAATGAGCGTGGTTTTCCAGTGGGATATGTTTAGAAAAAATATTTTTTGTGTGACAGGATAAATCAATATGTGTTGTAATTAGCAAGCAACAAGCAAGGGCTTGCCTACAATATTGCTTTTACACTGGGGGCACGGGGGTACACAATGACAAATCTCAGTGTAGTTTGGCATGGATGGTTTGAAATCACCATGCTTAAGTACCTACAGGGACCTGGATTTCTCTCCAGTGTATGTGAGCTCAGTGTTTACAAATATGGCTCATGTATGCAAGCTACTTTACTTTGAAAAATTTACCTAGTGAGGAATCAGAGGGGTCTCAGCTACAATAAAATTCAAAGCTATGGAGGGTTAAGCATTTTATTTTTTTCTCAAGAGGGTGGGGCAATGGCAATGGGGAAAGCTATAAACATGTAAGATTTGGAATGTAGCACTGTAGCCTAACAAGACCTCTGTCTTTGACATTAAATTCAGTCTTTTTCAGGGCTGGCAGGCAAAGCAAGTTCTATTGCTCTTTTAAAAGCTGGGTAAGAGTCATGTGACTGTTTTGCTTTCATAAAAATAGCTTTTATTGCAAAATCCAGTTTCCTTTGTCTACTGTTTATACTGTTTAAACAAAGTTTAGAAAGCGTTATAAAATAAGGTACCCAAATGTCATCTTCCATTCAGTCTGACGAGCATCCTTCATTGCATAATCGTGAATCTTAACCTAGAAGCTGGCACTCTAAAGCCTCCAGCAGACTGGGAGGGTGGAGAAACTGCTCTGTTTTCAGTTCTGTTTACTAAAACGGTTAGGTCTTTGCTGAACTGCAGTATTTGTTCTTTGACCTTTATGAAATGCCTTATGCTTGGGGTTTTATTTTAACTTTAGTCTGAATTCCTATGCAGATTTTTTTTTTCTTGCTATTGTTTCTGATGGTGTGAGGAAATCTATTCTATTCTATTCTATTCTTTTCTTCATAGGAAGGAGAGAGAAAGACAGGCTTCACTATGAATTGCATCTTAGGAGCTTTGGAGAACTGAAGTCGGTTCCCAGTGTGACCATCTAACATTAGATCCACAAAAGACATAGAAGGTAGCGTTGTTGGGTGGAGATGCCCATCAAGATCCAGATTCTTGGTTACACGTCTGGTCTATCACTGCAAAATAAAAACAGTTACAGAGAATCTCCCAGCCCCCAGAAACGTCTAAACTACATAAAACAGCAACTGACAAAAGGAGAAGTTTCACATGAGTTATGAGAACTCAGATGTGTCTTTGCACTGAAGTCTCCCTGATTTCAGTTGAATATCCTGGCCACTAATTTTAGATTCATTCCTATACTCTTCAGCCCAACAAGTATTACTCTTTTATTCAGAAAGAGACAATTGTAACAGCAACACTGATGGAGATTAGTGCTATACTGCTCTCTGATGTGGAATTTATTAAAGGGGTGGAATGATATGTATTTCACCTATGGGTAAAGTCCAGCTTTACCTGCACCTTACCCTGAAAGGGTAAGGGCAATGCAGACACTGGCTGTCTTGGTTTGTTCAGGGTTCTGTCTGCGAGGAGAACTTACTGAATCACACAGGAAGGACAGTGAAGTGGATCTTGATCATATTTAGGTGTACAACAGGTTTTTAACTATTCCACAAACTCAAGATTAAGGTTGTTGTAGGCTTGTCCATAAGAATAAAGAAAATGCAACCCCCTACCTTTGGGGGGAGGACAAATCTTTATTTTATTGTGAAATTTTCCAAATATTTTGCTATTTTCCTCCATAATTGTGACTTCCAGAATAGCCAATAGAATATCAACTAAGACATTTTTTTCAAAGGTAATGCCAGTACCTTATGTCATGAAAAAGGGGGAGGATGAGAGATGTTGCATGGAAATTAATCTGCACCAAGTGACGTTAAGATTCTGCCAGAGCTGGCAGTAATCAGTTTCATCAGGCGCTGTGACTGTCCTTGTTCACCTCTCCAAATTCAACCCTAGGACAGGCAAATATGTCTAGGGATCTACGGTTAATAAACACTTGGGAACAGAGTGGCACCCATGTAAATGTCTGAAGCAAAATCTTCTTGTTATTCTACACAACTTAGGAGACAGGCTGTAGCAATCAGCACTAATTGAAGAGCGAGGGCAACCTTTCAAGGATATCTATTTTGGATGCATTAGGGTAGCACAGCATGAAGTCAACAAGTATAGGGTCAGTTTAGGAAACACTGCTGTTGTCAAAACAAAACCATCACCTAGTTAGAACAAAGTCTTTACATTTCTACATTTCTCACAGAAGAAACTTTCTACAGTGTGCATCTTGCAGGAAAAAATAGCCATTTTGGGGGCAGGCTGTTTTCAGTGGTGTGCAGAGACAGGGTTGGGGCAACGGGCAGAAATCAGAACACGGGAAGTTCCATCTGAACATGAGGAAAAACTTATTTTGAGGGTAGAACAAGCTGCCCAGAGAGGTTGTGGTGTCTCCCATTCAAAATTTACCTGGATGCTTTTTTGTATAACCTACTGTAGGGAATCTACTTTAGCAGTGAGTTGGACTGGATGATCTCCAGAGGTCCCTTCCAATCCCTACAATTCTGTGATTCTAGTTGGACTTCTGGGAATTATGTGGTTACATCTCCTCTGTTGGATGAATTTGGGTCTTTGTTGTCAGGGTTGGAGATATGCACGAAGTTTCTAGTAATCAGGAAAACTCCATGGAGTCTCCCAGTGAAGAAATGAAAGTCTAAAACCTGGGTTCCACAGCTTATCCTAGGGATCACCGAGTGTCCAGACTTGATCCTCAGTGTCAGGGTGAAGCCCTCATTAGAGTTAGAAAGTTTAGGCTCTGGGAACCACAATAGTCTAGAAATCCAGATCTATCTTCACAATAGATCTGTTTTGAATTCACAGGCCAGCGAAGCCCAAGCTCCTGATTGTCTTGCCAAGCAGTGTTTTCTTGGTTGCAGGAAACTAGGAGGGTTTTTATTGAGAACTCTGCATGAGTTTTGTTGAAGTTGATCTTGGTTTGTACAAATTGGAATTATCTAATAAAAGCTGGCTTACCGAAGACCTCTTGTTATACAACAGAATAAAATAACATATCAGAGAATGTGATTGCTACGTTACCTTTACGGACTCATCCTCCTGGAATGGTTGGTGGTTTTTTTCCCAATTTTCTATTCCAAGCTGCAGCTTGATTTGCTATGCAGTGTTAAATAGTGGTCTCATGGTAGTAGCACGCCTCAGAAACCATGCTGAATGAAACTATTCCTCTGCCCAGAGGCAGGTCCAAGTCTGCAAGGAGTGTGGATCTCTGACTTACAGATGTGAAATGCGTGGCCTAAATCTTGTGCATATCCTACGGAAAGAAAACAAATGAGAGAGCTCAGCACTTTGTCCGCAGATGCCAATTAGATAAGAGGATACGTACACTGGTTTTGCTTCATTAATTTATCTGGTGAGAATAAATTTATACCTGCAAAACAAATTAACAAAAGGGCTGCAGATCTGCAGTGCTTATAGCAGGATAGTATATTAGGCAGATATATACATTTCTTCCAGAATCTGTCCTTACATTGTCTTCCTCACCTGCTGCTCCCCTCTCCTTTCATTCCTTGGGTCTTTCAAATCATACTGTGCAGTTAGTATGTCAGCATGAATCCCACCTTCCCTTTGACTCCATTTTGAAAGAATCGGTATAAAAGAAATGAGCTTCCTCATAGCCTTTCAAATAAGTAACTATGGCTCAGTTACTAAGGCACTACTGTCTAGATAAGGAAATGACAAACTCATTCTAAGATACAAGCTAGGTAAGTCTCCCTTGTTTGTTATTCTGTACAGTTATCATTTGAATAAAATTATATGCAAATGCTTTCTTAAAGTGTTTCCAGTGATATATGAATCTACTTGGAATAATAACAAGTACAATTGAGCCAGGCACTATGAAAATTGGTAGAAATTGATCAGTTCCTTTCCCTGCAAAAAAGACAAGATTGTCCTTCCTGTTCAGCCAACATGGTGAAGAATGGATAATCTGCTTTTATTGATATATTCTGTATTTCAGTTTCTGAATTGAAATTCTCATTGCTAAAGCTTAATCTAAGAAGTGGGGGTTGGTGGCCCTGCATGCGGCAGGAGGGTTGGAGTTTGATGACCCTTGAGGTCCCTTCCAACCCAAGCCATTCTATGCTTCTACGATTCTATGAAGTGATTGATAAAGGTTTCAGCTTACAAACTTATCAAAACCAGAAGTCCCAACAGAAGGATGTGAGCTCTCTTCCTTTTGAAGGCTGCACGATTTACAGTGCCCAGCTTGGCTCCCAGAGAGGGCAATGGGATCACTGCCATTTTCTCTGAAGTTGCAGTTGTCCTCCTAATCTTGTTGTAGTTTGGTTGAAGAATATTTAGACTGGAGTAGTAAATGTTTGGGTGCAGCATCTGATGCACGGACTCAGATGTGAACGATCCAAATCATGTATTACAAGTTCTCGCATCACTTATATACCTTCACAAGTTTTCTTTTTCTAGCTTTCTCATTTGCCCCTACAACTTTCCCATCCACCTTTACACATCAACAGAGCATTCTACAAAACACTCTCCAACCATTCATGCAGGCGCTTATCCAATCAGAGCTGTGAGACGTTCGTTCTTCTTCTAGAGGTGTCCTTGGTTCTCATGCTGTTTATCTTGCTCCACAGCTGCTGCTCTGAACAGTTTTTCTTGTATTCCCACATTTGGGTATTAAGAACATTTTGGAAAAAAAAAAAAAAGAATTAAGGAAACAGCATTTGGAGAAATTGTTTATACAATAATAGACCAAGAGACCCTTGCCAAAAAAACAGACTGGTTCCAGACATGTGCATACAAAAAAAGCATTGGTAATCTGAAGGGGCTGTTAAGGGTTTTCAACCCTGTAGCCGGGACACAGCAAGTGGGAAACGATAAGGTGCTCCTAATAAACCCTTATCTTCCTTCAGAGCGTACCAAATTGTCTTTTAAATGTAATCATAATGGTACAAAATCTTATGCTTTATAATTCTATCAGGAGATATCCATACATTTTAGACAACATTTAATTTTCTAGAAAGCTTATAATGCAAACATGCATTCTTCTATTCTGTGACTGCAAAGAGATATAAAGATTTTTCTGAAAGATTTTTCTAACACAGCTTATTATGCCTGACAAATCCGAAATAAAATGTAAGCTATTTTTTTTTCCTTGAAAGGTAAATTTAAGTTAATTCATGAACAAGCACTGCTGCCACGGCTGTTGTTGTTGTTGTTGATTTGTTTCTTTTGGTGTAGTCTTTTTTTCTCTTTTCTTTTTTCTTTTTTCTTTCTTCTTTCCTTACTAACCATTTATCTTCTCCATTTTAGGTCCCTGAAAATGTTTCAGATGTTATTGCCACTACAGTTATTGGAGTTCTGCCTTTCATTTATTCATATGTGAATATCTTCGTATGCAGATGCATCTTATTGGCGGGTAATTAAATTTTCAATCTCAACATATAATTTTTAAGAACGTACTTTTTAAAGTTAGATTTAGAACATACATTCACTGTTAGTAAATGAATAGAAAAGCATTCAAGGAATAAACAGTGAATCTTAGGAAGCAGTTTTTTAGCTATATTTTATATTCTCGTATTTTATATCCTCTTATAAACTAGACCAGTAGTCCTGTAATCTGCAAAGCTGGCATATCATCTGGCTGTAAGGTAAATTTTATTCAGTTGGAAGTACTGAAGATCACGTCAGTTATGTAAGATGGCCCTTTTATAGAAGTGTTCAAAAAAAAATCTCTTCAAATGCACTGACATCTAGTCCCTGCAGGAAACTGCAAACACAGTCAAAGTTAACTTATTCCCATTCATTATGCAGTTGGCATGGTTGACAAGCTCTACCTCTTTCCCTCTGGTCTAAAATAAATATAAAATCAAAGTGAATGCTCTTTCTGGGATCCGAATATCTTTCTCATTCCAGACTTTTATTTTGCCAATATTAACATGCTGAAATCTCCTAGAGAAGCATTGCTTGGAAACCTGAACTCTCCCTGGAACATTATCAGGACAGACAGCGTTCTCAGGCTCTTGTCCTGTCTTCGGACAAAAGCCCTTAGCTAGACAATACAACAGAGTCATTTGCGGGGAAGGCAGCATTAGGAGCCCTAAATCGGTGTTAAATGGAATCAGAGTTGTTTGCTCCTTTTCATCTCATTGAACACACAGACGTTTGGCTGTGTTTATTCTGCTGAGTTGATTCAAGCCTTGGGACTGAATAGCACTGACTGGCTTGTGGCCATACTCTGCAGGGTCAACTCCCTCTAGAACTGACATCTCCTAATGAAAACTGGAGTTGCCCAAAACAGAGTGAAGGAGGGCACTAACTATTAAGTAATATGACAATAAGTGGGAATGCCTGAGTTCACTACTTGGTCCTCATTCATTTAGTAGTAAAGATATGTACTAAAGAAAAAAATATCTAGTTGCTGTGAAAACTTAAGCACAAGTAAACAGACCAGTAGTGATGATGAACCCTTTAGATGTGTGATTCCATAGGAGTAAGTGTAGAAAGAGGGTTTCTCACTGGTATTTGCAGTAATATTCGTATCTATGAAGCAAAACAGAGAACTGCTTCTCCAGATCATGGTCACAGCAATTATGGATTGTGATGAACTCCATTGCAGCACTTCTTCCCTGGATCACAACGTACCTTGGTACAAGTGTGCCTGGCTGCACCCAAGGGCCGGTTACCCCTTCCACATATAAGCATGCACACAGACATACCCACCTCCCACATGAGTCACACTTGGCCTGTATCTTCATGCCATGTGGGATGGGACACCGGCACACACCATCTTATAACTGCTGCTTCCCAGCCCAAAATAACTGAGCTTGCTCCAGAGCGGAGCATGAGGGTGAAGTAACAAGCAGTGTGGGCATTCAGGATAGAAGACTTGAGTGCAACACTAGGACTCACCACCATGATAGTACGGGCGTATCTTTTGTTTGCTACATTTGAAATAGCTCTTTTCCTGTGCTAAACCTTCCATATACAGTAACTCAGAACTTCATAGCAGAGTTGGTCAGATTGAACTGTGAAACTTAGATAGCATTCAACATTCTGCCTTGAAAGACTGAGCCTAGAAAATACAAAGGCGTAATATTGAAATTCCACTCCAGTTTTAGCAAGTTTGAGCTTGCTAAAGTAATATATTCTCTTCCCCAGATATGTTCACAGTGTGGGACAATTTGAAAATACAGCCAGTTTTCCAATATCCATGGCCAGATTATCTTTGTTGCAGTTCAAATCATGTCCTGGGTACAGGGGCGTATGGCCTGGCTGCCTGATGGAAGACATAACTCGCATTCACTGCTGTCCCTACATAACTGGCAGCACACTCCCTGGCCCAGGCCAGATCTCCCATACAGTGTGCAAGCCCAGCTAAGGGCCTGACACAGCCCTGGAACTTCTCCCACCAGCACTATGAACAAAGCTCCCTGTTCAAGATGGGAAAGGGCATTCGGCTGTGTTGCTGCAAGCAGTAAGCATGCCATTCACTTTTGGAGCAAGAGAATTCATAGAATCATAGAATGGCCTGGGTTGAAAAGGACCACAATGATCATCTAGTTTCAACCCCCCTGCTGTGTGCAGGGTCACCAATCACTAGACCAGGCTGCCCAGAGCCACATCCAGCCTAGCCTTGAATGCCTCCAGGGATGGGGCATCCACAACCGCTCTGGGCAACCTGTTCCAGTACTTCACCACTCTCTAAGTGAAAAACTTCCTCCTAATATCTCACCTAAACTTCCCCTGTCTCAGTTTAAAACCATTCTCCCTTGTCCTATCACTATCAACCCATGTAAGCAGTCGTTCCTCCTAAATTGACTCTAGAATTGACTCTGGTCTGTTTTATTTACTGACAGAGCTATAAACAAACTTCATTCAGAGATAGCTCAGTGTCTGTACAACAAGAGTACCAGTGGCACCAAACATTTTAGGAATTAAGATGCAGAGATTTCAGCCTCAGTTTAGGTTTGGAAGCAAGCTTTTTTTATTTACTTGTAGAAACACCGATTTCAAGCTACTTGAATAAAGGAGCATTCACTGCAAGTGAAGAAAGTCATAGCTATAGGGACATGAGCAGTTTGGCCAGGATATGCTGCAGGAGACACTGGTGATAATCAAGTTCTCATGTTAGACATCCCCTTGTAGCAAACTTCAGCAGCTAACTTCAGCAATCTAGGCTTGAAATCTAATGGGAAACAAACAAACAGACACAGTATGACAAATGAAAAAGAGAAGTCAGTAGACCTATTCTGGGTCTGCCTGCAATGGCATTCATGCTACCTACCTTCAAACATCTACACAGTGCTTATATCTGAGCCAATCTCTTTCAAGCCATTAGAAATGAACAGACAGCTTTAGGTACCGATTCCTTGGACCTGTTTTAGATACAGGCCTCAGGGGCAGATGAACTGTGCCTTAAAAGTGCCTGTTTCTCTCCAGTAGTTGCAAAGGAAGCAGGGCAATCCTCACCCACTCCATTTCTACACATCTATACTAGACATATGAAACTTCTAATTCCTCAGTCTATTTTTTAACTTTTTCTTCCAACATTCTAAATAAATCACTACATAGCACACCACGGCGTAGCTCTCAGCTTGTGCCCAGCCCCACCGTGGTGGCCAGGCAGTGGAGGCGGGGGTGCAGATCTCACAGGGATGAAGGTGACACATGGTGGCCCAGGGGGCAGCTTGGGGTCTCCTTGCTCAGCACATGGCAAACAAGTGGCCATGGACCTGGTGGGACTGTGCCTCTGCCACGGCTGCAGATTTACTGCACGCTAAACCTCCAGCTACTCAGCTGCCAAAGGAAACATGAGCGGCTGCAGTACTTACATTCTTTATAGGAAATGAATAAGCACAAAAGGGCCATCTGATACCCGGCTTGCTAATGTGCAAGTGTTGTCTTATTAATGACAAAAGAGATCTGAGGAACAGGAAGAGATATGAAATATAGTGCTCCTGCTTTTTAAAGTATGTTAATAACTCCATCATCCTTAACTCTTCAGTTTTTCTCTTCCACAGAAAAAACCTTTTCAACTCATTAAGTTTTATTTACCTTGCGTTTAATGTGTTTAATAGTTCCTGAAGGATTTTAAAATGCTGTATTAATTATGGGCCAGATGTTACAAGCCGTGCCAAGCTAAATTGATAGGAATGGTCAGGGCTTTAAGTGCTGTGCCCCAAAGTTGTGTAATCATAGACAGCTCTCAGGGGAAGGCTGGCAGCTGCAAACCTTGGAAAGAGAATTTTGACCCATGGAGACAGGGAAAATCTTCAGAGATTTAAGAATTATTTTGTTTTAAAGTCCCTTCTATATGAGTTCTGCAAAGGATTTTCACTTCAGTACTGAGAAACTGAACTGTGCGTATTTCCTTTGGATTCACCTTGATCTGCTGCAATCTGCTCTGTACGTTTATTGCTCCTTTTAAGGAAAGGCACTGTTCAGATGCTGTGTTTTTGTACTTGGTTTATAATCACTCCTGAGATTTCACATCTTTCAGAAAAATGTGGACACACTATTTCCATTAAAATAAATGGGAACTTTTCACCCTGTCCCTTCAGATGTCACTAAATACTTCTGAAACTACCTCTTAAAGCCTTGAACTATTATAATACTGTCAAAAAAATATTCCTTTCAGTATATTGAATACTTTATTCCACCTTGTCTACTTGCAAAAGGAAAAACAAACAGCAAGCATTTAATTTATTGATTTCTTGGCAATGTATTTGTCTTGAATTTGGATTTCTACCAATATAACAAAAAACAAATGAAATTGCTCCACAGAGGCTGGTGACATTTTTCTGCAGCATCTTCTGGCTTTTACATTCCAAAGAAAAGTAACCTCACCACTCAAGGGTGGTTTTTTTTTGCTCCTCATCGGTACAAAAATAAGTCTGTAACAGTATTATTAGCTACATGTAACCACAGAATTGTTGGAATTGGAAGGGACCATTAAAGGTCATCTGGCTGAACACCCGAATGATATAATAGTATATACATGACAGTACTTATTAAATATCACAGAATCATAGAATATCTGAGTTGGAGGGGACCCACAAGGACCATCGAGTCCAACTCCTGGCTCCACACATGACTACCTAAAAATTAAACCATATCAAAGCAAAAACTCTACTTGTATATGACAGGTACTGAAGTCAAGGCCAGATTCTTGACAGGTGCAAGGGAATGATTTTGGATTGTGCTGGTTAAAGATATATATTTATAAAATAAGAATGTAGCAAAATAGCTTCTGTAATGCTCTCCCTCCCTTTGGAGTTTTAGATTCTCAGCATTTTGAAAGTCTGTGGTGAATGCATTCTGAGTTATCAGCATTGAGTTGCTTGTGACATCTGATTCCCCAACTGGCATCTGATCTATTACACTTGATTTGTTCTAGAATGTAATCACACTTCACAAATGTCTACTTGGATTTAGTGACTCCCAGTAACCTCCTTCCTCCCTTCCGAAGTGACGGACTTTATCTTGTGCACAGTTTCTTTTAAAAATCTTTGATATGAAGAACAGAGAATGGGCAAAGCCCTTTGCTGAGCGGCCTGTTTGCGTAAATACCACGATCTGAAAAGGCCACTTGCAAACAGAGGCAAAAGCATCTGACCACTTACTGTCCTTGTTGGAATAACTGAGAGCAAATGGAAACTCAGCAAATATATCTTGAGACCTTCTGCAGAGAGGTGGTACAGGTGTTCCTTCCTGCTCTTCTGCTGTTGGGCTTTAAGTGAAGTATGGGGGCTTTCCTCTGTGCGGGATCTCTGTTGTTTTGTGATTGGCAGAAGCAGAACAACTTCACACTGGTCTCAGTGTTTTTTTTGTATTGAGCGAAGAATGGAAATGAGCCACTCTCGAAATACTTTTGGCATAACTTTCCATACGTTATCCAGGCAAAATGTGTCCCAGTGGTGTTCTCATCATTTGTGCTGCTATAATGCAAAACTATGCAATTTCATTTCTACCAAATATCTCAAGCAGTATGTACCCTGTAGCCATTCTCAGGAATCAGGTGAGAGAAGACATGAGACCGGGTCTGCTCTAAATGACAGTGAAAAGCAGCATAAAGCTAGGGGCAGTACAACCCCTCCAGCTAGTGTGCATGAAGGACAGTTGCACCGGACCCTACGTGGTGAACGAAGTAATACGCTTAGCCCACAGCTGTGCTGGATGCAGTTCAGTAGATCTGGTTGTTTAAATTACAGTGTGTGCCCAAAGTGCCAATTAAAAATGGCTTTCAGCAAACTCTGTACCTTGCTGCAGGGTCTCCTGGGAGCGATGCTGCCCATCCTGAGCTCAGTTTGCAGCTCCTCCTCCTCCTCTTCCACTCCTGCCTGCCTGAGCTTAGAGCCAGAAGTCTCTGCCCTGTAGCCATTCTCCTTAGGCACGATGTGGCAATGGATTTAAAGACAATAACAGAGAGAGGGAAAAAAAACCAACAACAAAAGGTATAGGTGTAAACTAAAAACAAAAGCTTATTTTAACTGCAATCAGAAATCCTCAAGTTATTAATCTGTGTAGCCACAGCCTTGACATACAGTGCTGAGTGCAGGCTCACGGTAGGAAGGGGTCTGTGTGCATTGCTCATTGCAGTGCCAAGTCTCTCCGTTCCTGTCACTGGAGGCCAGAAGGATGAAGCAGCCACTGGGTCCCTGTAAAGAAGGGAAGGGAAGGTGGGTGGGTATTGTGAGCATGCAGGGGCATTCACTTTTGCAAGTGTGTGTTATTTTTATCCTGTTATCTCTTTTCTGAATATCCCATCTTATATCACTTGGGGATAGCTAGGCAGACAGCACTGCTAAAATACATCTTATTTCCAGTGTTTCCCATGGCAAGGCTTGTGATTCAGATCCCCAAGGCACCTCCATTCCCAGCCCAAGCACTGATTTATGTGTCCTGGGCTGCCATGTGCAGCTGAGCCATGGGGACACAGGTCTCCAGAGATGGGAAGGATGGATGGATGAGGGCTGTAAGTCCTTGTGTAGCCCAAGAGGATTTACCAGAGCTTCTGAGCAAAGGACCTAATGGGGGTTTGGCAGAACTGGTAGGAACCTAATCTGTGCAGTTGGACCATGGCAAAAGAAGGCTCTGGAGACAGCTGTACAGAGTAGCATGTAACCTCAGTAAGGCTTGAGAAGTCTTATATTCCACTTCTGTGTGCTAGTTCACTGAGATAACATCTGTGAGGAGACAACACAACTGCTATGGCTGTTTGTGTATATGAAGTGAATATACAAGAGGAATAATACTCATTAGTTCTCTGAGGGATATTAACTTACGGGAAAATTCAGAATGGCACGTGTCTAAGTGGATAAATAAGCTAGGTGCAATGGCCCAGTGCCTAATTCATGCCCAAAGTCTGATTCCTGCTCATGCACAAAAATGCTTAGAATCAGTCCTAGGTGCAAGATCTTTGTGAGCACAGACCTACATGTCTCTGAGTTTGTGCTCTGAAAAAAATGGTACCCTTAAAGCACATCTAAGAGATGCAGGTAATGTGGAGCACAAGTCAGAGCAAGGGCAGGGCTGGGGAGGGAGTGCCTTTGTTGTCAGGATTCAGTGTTTGAAGCTACTTCTCAGGCAGTGAGATTGCCATGAAGCTCTCTGATTGTGATCTGCTGTTACCAGTGGGATTCTTTCTGTCATGTTCATGTTTTTCAAAATCAAAGTGCATGGATTCAATCACACAGCTCTTTGCTCATTTTGATGGAGTGTGTGAATACGAAGTAAGATTTCAGAATCTCCCATGTGAAGTTCAATTTCAAATTGGAGGGATCTGCTCCTAGTCTGGGTCCTCAGAAACCTTGTGGGATTGTGGCACTGTGGCAGAGCTTTCATAGCTGGAGTAGAACAAACTCTCTGGGTTGTCTTTTCCAGCTTTCTGTACTAACAGAGGCATAAAATGCTGGAAAAAAAAAACTGTACTTGGACAGGAAAGTTGTAAAACAGAACTTTCTTGATGGGAAATGTGGCTGTTGTGGGAGATAAAGAAAAGAGGAGAAAAGAGAAAGAACACTGGGCATTTTTCTGTCACTTAACACCAAAGGAAGAAAGGTAGGAATTAAGCTGAAGACTGCCATAGTTAGTTAAAGCTTATCATTCACATACTGCCTAGAAAATGTCATCCATTGCTGTCCTGATTATTCCATATTTGGGCTGTCTGGCATTCAGCGACAAGTCATTAGCAAGATAGAAATGCTGCTATTGCAGTACAGTCTGAACCCTTTTGGAAAAAGCTTGCAAAACAATGAATAGCACAGAAAAAGTGAGCAAGATGTTCCTATTTCCCTGGGCTCAGCAGAGAGCAAAGGAATATGATATGAAGCTGAGATAACCCGAACCCACTTCAAAACCTATTTAAAAAATAAAATCACAAATACTCTTCTGTACAAGACTGAGGCCAGGATTTTATTGGCTATGCTATTTCTTCTGATCTGTTGCTGGAGGTCAAGCAGAGGGGACCAAAAGGGAGATCCAGCCATGGCCCTTACAGTAGGACGTGAGGGTGTTCTCTGTTGTTCTGTGTTGTTCAGCATGTGCAGACTCAGCTGTCGTACCTTTTTACAGTACGAATTGCCCATACTGCAGATGTAGCTGCTGGCATTCCCGACATCAGCTCCCCCCACCCCAGTGCAGCACAGCGTTCCTCTGCACGCAGCGAGGCTGCCCCCAGTTCTTTGTGCAGGAGGTGCCAGTGAGCAGCACTTTGCTGTGATGTGGAGCTGGCTGCCATCTGAAGGTTTACCCGCTGTTTTTTCTGTGCTTATCAGCTCTCAGCTGTCAAACGTGTAAAGCGGCCACAGAATCTGGGTTTGGGGGGCTGCATGTCTGACACGAGTGTCAGCTGTTGGGGAGGACGTGGCTCACAGGAGCGCCCTTCAGCTCTCTGAGTGTCGGGACTGTGAAGGACAGGCCGACAGCAGCACCGGGCTATTTATACCCACGGCAGCATGGCGAGCTGTGCAGGTGGAGCTGCGAAGCCGCATGCCTTGCTAACGATAGACTGCCTGCATTTCACAGCAGGACGAAAGAGCCGTGCTGTCAGCTGGGTGGCACCTACTCACTGTGATGGCTCCTGAGCTCCAGCCAGACTGTGCTTTCATCCCCAGGAACTGTGTGGGCCCTCGCTGTGCCGTACAGCCCTGCTGAGGAGCTGAGTGGCCGCCGGCCCTGAGCTGCTGCCTGCCCCACGGCTGGGCCGGGCTGAAGCACAACAAGGAGCAGGCTCTCTGCTTTCTTTCCACTGGTGCTTAGGCCACATTGCCTGGCAGCAATATTGGTGCATTAATTAACATGCTGGGCATCTTCTGCATGCAGAATGTCGGCTTGGTGCAGGCCCCAGGCTGGTGTCCTGTAGCACAGAGTCCCTGGGAACTGCGGGCAGGACAGCAGCTCTCAGGTGTTATTGTTAGTTTATCTGTAATGGGTCTTCTGCACAGGGAGAAAATTCTTTTGGTGGCTACATACGCTTCGCAAATAATAAGCTATCTTAGAGTGACTCAACCGTGGAGCAGTATAAATATGTGAAAAGGTATTTTAAGCTGTGTCTCTGCAAATCTTTAAATCGAATGAGCTTGAGTGTTACATCTGATCCAGTAATCACGCCAAGTCTTATTAAGGCGAGAATGTAAGCACAGTAAGAGCAGGTTAGGACCACTTCATATTTGACTAGATATTTTCCTGAGAACTCTCTGACCCAACTGTGTGACAGAAGCTTTCTTTTTTTCTAAATAACTTTATGAACGCTTGCTGGCATGGCAAACCACAAGAGCAAGATACAATAGCCTCTTGGTATAAATCTCTGTTAATGAGATCAGGACTAGAAACTTCATTGTTCAACTTGCATTCTGTCTGAACGCAATCTGCTTCTCAAATTATAAATCAGGGGCAAGACACTGTACCATTGTGTAACCCTACACCCTGGCTCTGGAATGTTTCCTAGTCACAAGAGGATTGTCATCGTTTCATTTATGAGAGAGCTATCAAACAGGCTTGGGCCATATTTGGTCTACAAAATCCCCTCACATGAAGACAGATCCCCCCCTCCCGTCCAGCGGGGTACTTGTGCAGAACAGCACAGAAGCAAGCATTAATCACATGCCACATCCTGGAATCTAAAGAGAAGAGGAAAAAAAGTTATCATCTCTCTCACCGTCACAAGCAGTGCTAGCTACTGAGGATTAAGCATTTATTTATGCATGTCATATACACATCCATCCCTTTAGGAAACAACACCACATCCTTATAATAAGATCACTGAACTGGAAGGTTTAGTTGTGCCTGCAAAAGCATATTGTGCGTGAAGACGGTGCCATCCCACAGGCCCTGCTTCTGGATCCCTTCAGATCCCTTCTGGAGAGCACAGTCCACCAGAGAGGGACTTAACAGCAGGCTCCAGACGGTGCAGCAATTTTGAGAGGTGTGAAGGACATAACCGTGTGCGTGTTTTCATCCAGCTTTCTAACAACCTGAGGGAAAGAAGAAAGATTTAATAATGGTTACTGGCTTAGAAGCTGCCTAGGAAATCCCAGTGTCACTCTTCATCTCCACTGAATGCTGGCTGTTAAACGCTTAACCTAAACATACAATCTTTCTGGTCAGCCAAACCACCTTTTGTTTCTTGGACTAAAGCTACAAGAACACTGTCCAGGAAGGGAAAGGTTCAGCCAGAGCAACCTGGGATCTGCCTCCCTGGTTCTGCCTGCAATATGGTGAAAGGTCTGTGTGCGTACCATCCTTCCCTCCAGACACCTGCTGCCTGAAACCACACTGTGCTGCCTCAGCTGCTGAGCACTGCTGGTACTGCCACAGCAGTACAACGCAGCAAATTACAGCCCTAGTCTCCAAAGGGGACTGTGGGCATGGGCTGGCCAGAAATACTGTGGTCAGTGGTGCAACGTGAATAACTATGGGAAAATAACTCCAGCAAACCGACCCTATGATCTCTGAAGGCCGTGTTCTCCACTGCCCAACCCTCTGCCTACAGCTGAGAACAGAAACTCTTGAGTTGGCAGCGCAAATAATTGTTGCTTTTAAACTGAGAAGTCAGCAGAGGAAATAATTTCCATTGACAAAACATGACCAAAAGATTTAAATGGACCTGAAACTTTACATTTCCACATAGCCTCCAGCTGATCTGCTTAAGCTAAATTTAGTTTCAAAGCCTTATATTGAAGTGTGGAAATAGACTTTTACATAAGAAGAGAATTTAAAGTTTTCTCATTTATTTTTTTGTTTGACCAAAACTCTTTGCTGAATGTGAAGTAAATATTTTCAAATATTTCACTTTGCTTAATGGCACAGATCTTCAATGGCCATCAAATAACAGACAATGGTCCATGCTATCGGCATATTTATCTAACAGTGCAAGGCATTAAAGACATTCAGCATCTTTTAGCATCTCATTCCAACACCAGTAGGAAAAACTAAATATGAATAGACACTGAAAAATGGAGGAAAGGCAGTCTTGCCCCCCTTCTTCTTCCCTTTCCTCCCCTTCCTCTCGTTCCCTCCACTCCTCTCCTCTTTTCTATTCTTCTTCCTGCCACCCTGAAAAAGCGTGACTATTGAATGCAGATTAAATATTAAAGCAGAACAATTCCTTCCTTTTCAAAACAAACACAAAATTAATATATACAATTATAGAGAGATTATATGTAGATTTCTGTCACCCGCAGTTACTTCTGTCACCTGGATCACTGCCACCATTGTTGCTGGCTTGGGATTTTTATTTAATACTGAAGGAATCCTGCGGCTACAATTTGAAATACAATTCCAAAAGCATTGTCAAGTCATCTCTAGTTAGATGGAGTCATGTTCACGCTGGGTGAATTCTCTCTCATAAAAGCAACGATGTCAGAGCAGGAATCATTATGTGCCAATCTATTATGAATATTATGATGAGGATGATAGCAGAGTATGGAACCTCTTGCCTACTTGCTTGAGCAGATTGATGTGTTTCAGTGCGTTCGATGACAAGCGGGTCTAATTATTCCCACATACCGGTGGCCCCATGTTTTCAGTGCTGCTCCCTGCACCCAGCCTGCCCAGAAGTTTGCTGATTTCTCTTCGTGTGCACTGTCATTCTGTTTTGTTCTGCAGACTTCAACAGCACCAGTCATAAATGCAGTTTCCAAGGGTGCCTTTTAGTCTCAAACATTTTGAGGCACCCTCGGTACCAGCAGAGTGCAGTTACGGCAGCTAGAGGCCTTTCCCACCCTGTTAAAGTGCTCAAACCATTCCCTCCTCCCACTCCAGAACCCAGCTGCAAATGCTGGAGCAGGTGGTGGCGAGTTGCCTGCATGGCACTCTAGATACACAGGGAGCTCATCCTCTTCCCGGGCTTTGGAGGGTGCTGCGTAGGAGGTAAAGCAGAAGGAGACTTTGGCCAGGTGCTTTTGTGCCCTACAGATCCCCAGTCAGTATCAGGATTTGTCACAGCTAGGTGTCCCCAGGCAGTAGAGGGCATAGGTCACTCTGAAAGCAATGCCTCCTACTTATTTCCATAGAAACTAGAACAGATACAAAGAGCACAAAAACGCTATTTGATAGAGCAAATTCTCAGCTACCAAACTCTACTTTTCAACATAGCCGCTGCCATTAGAGGGAAACTGACTGTAAAGTGGCAAATTTATTTCCAAAAAGAGAAGCACATTTGCTTCCTGTGAAATGTGAAGGTTCAATCTTACCAATGGAAAATTAATTTTGAGCTTTGTCTCCCCTGTACAACTTCATGTGACCTGCTGGACTTCAGCCTTTTGCTTAAAGTATACTTCACCTCACAGCAAAAGATAGTACCTGATGATTTAAGGTCATTTTTTTAGGGGGACCATATAGGCGTTTTAAAACCATATTTTTGGTTTGTTTTTTTGTATGTTTTCATGCCAAAATTTGTTTGTAGAAAGAATATGGACTGATTTCTTTATAAGCAATGACAATGGCAGTCAGAGTGAAGAGTTTTAGGAAGAAATCTAAGGTACCCTAATTTTAATGCTCACGTCCAAACCAACCTCGTTGATTTTAGCGTAGTTACTTTTTCTTCATACTTGATAAATAAAATAGTCTGCTTTTTAAAGTAATTCTGTGTGATGAAAGGAAAGCCTTGAATGTTGGTCTGAAGAGTCATCATCGATTGATGGAATGAAAAGGACTTATTGGCTCTTCCCAAGTGCTCAGAATCCAGCAGCTGCCTCTGGGCTCGCTGACTTAATGCACATTCCTTGGTTCTGAGAGCCACGCTGTCCAGACACCTAAACAAAAATTGTAATATTGCCAAAGGAATCAAAGCAGTCTAAGAAACAAAGCTATCGTCTTGGAGGTGAAGTCTGTAACCCTAAATCAACTATACTACTTGAAAGGATTTTCCTATGAAAATACAGGCACCTGTTTTTGACAAGTCTCACCCTGTAATTAAGAGAGGAAGCTGACGCATGGGCTCTGCTTTTGCCACCTAAACCGATTAACAGCAGAAGGAACCTGGCTGAGCTGGCATTCTGGCCTGCTGACTAGCAGGGTTGTTTTTGATCCATAGTCTCTGGTATTTGGATTATTTGCTTTCCCTTTCTTAATCTCTGTGGGGAAACTTTCCCTCACTATTTAAATATTAAATCCTCACCATACTGGAATGTTGCGGTATAGTGCATACAAACAGAGATTAAGGGCTTAGCTTTTAGAGTGCAAACCAATTCTACAGTCAAACTCAGAAGGCCTTTGTTCGTTTGCTTAGAGGATACACAGATGTCTTCTGTGGGGAATTTGACATGTCCTTGAGCACCAAAGGCCCAGTAAGCAGTAACACACATCACAACCCTTTAGGCATGTGGGCTCCAGCTTCCCCTTCCGGCCACAGGGACAGGACAAATGGCAATGGCAACCATAAGGGGACACCAACTTTCAGCAGTTTTGATGTTTAAATACAATTTATCTTAAGAGGGTCCCATCCCGAGTTGTTGCAATGCTCAGGTAGAGGACAAAGGTAGCAGAATTCCATTCTTCAAAGCACTGTTTACAGAAAACCAATTTTTCCATAAACATTTGTTGTAAAATTGCTGCCGCTATTTGCTACATATGCAGCTAGATATAATTTTGGCTGACATCATTCAACAGTAGGTAGTTTGAAAAACTGTCTGTTGTAAGGAAGGGCATCATTGTTCTTATCTCCATTTTAAGGACTAGTTCCCCCCTAACCAATGGCAGCACTAATTAAAGATACTGATGTGATGATTTTGGCGTCATGGGGAATAATAAAGTTTGAAAACAATACTTTCACCAAGTATTATTTGATTATCTTCTTTTGGGAAGATGCAATATATCCAGAGAAATGCCTGTGTTCTTCTGAGTCCAGGTTTCCATGGCTGCGCTGGTACCACAGAATCACAGAATGGCTTCAGTTGGAAGGGATCTTAAAGATCATCTAGTTCCAACCCCCTTCCATGGGCAGGGTTGCAGTACTGTGCCCACCAATGAAATACAGCTCTTTGAATCTCCTATCCACATATACAAAGGTTAGGAATAACACTGAGTAGCATTTGGGGAGCTCTCTGATAGAAACAAGTCCCAAATCCCACAATTCCTTCTAGATAGATGCAAAAGGAAAATCAGACATCTGATAGGGAATTATAAATCCAGAGTGCTAGTAAATTGCTTTTGCTGCTTCTTGCAGCTGCTTAGCAGCTTAGATCTGTTGGCTGATTCTGTTCACTGCATGTACTATTTATAGCTTTTGCAGTGTTTGCTTTGCACTGAAACAGCAGAGGTAGAGCAAAAGAGAGGAGGTTAAAAAGTTACTGCTCCTTAAAAATTAACAAACTTCACAGACTTAGGTAACACGCCAGTTAGTTAACAAAATGCCTGTGTTCTAGAACTGATGGAACAATGCAGACAAATTTATCACCAAACATGCCAAATCCGTTGATGTTTTAATAGTCACACTGCAAGTAAACTTAAAATCAAGGGACCGCTGTGCAACCTACCAGTCCAAGACTGCCAAAACAGAACTGCCCTCCAAAATAACCACTTACAAAGATAACTGCAGGTGGACCAAGCTCTGCAGAAAGCCACCTAGACATGTTCTTAGAATATGTATGTCCTTATGCAGGATATATTCGTACTTAGCTCCATCCATGTATCTTAAGAACAGGAATGAGCCCTCAGCTCTTAGCCTGTTGTCCCCACTTTGGTTGCTTGTAACTCTCATAGCATAGAGATTGTGTAACATGTTACAAAGCACATGAGGAAAACAGAAAAAAAAAACCCTTTTGCTGATGAGTTGGTTGAGTGCTTATGGCTGTGCATTTCTAGAATACTTGTTTTAGCCTAAATGTGATGTATAGAGGTTCCCCAAGGTGCTTCAGTGAAAGTACAACTATATACCATTAGCTGTACTCCTTACACATGTACTTTTCTTTCTAATTTCCTGCCAGTTTTCACCTGAGGTCCCTTATGTGAGGAGCTGAGGAGGAACTGTTCTTTAAGTTCAAGTGTTGCTAAACGTTGAGAAAATCTGGAGCACAGGAATCTCCAGCAAATTCAGAAAGAAGTGCAGGAGCCACTGAGGTATGAGGAGAAGCAGAAGTACGATGCGGGGGCTACGGTCAGCTCGAGAGCCATCACATGTAACTACTGAATATGGGCAACAGACAGCACACAGCAATTTGCAGTGCTGCCACCAATATAAAGAACAAAGGTGAAACTTTAGGCATTATTTACTGATAATCAAATCATTTTACAATTTATCACTTACAGCTGTAATAAAATATATTAGTAAATCTTAAAAAAGGAACGCCAGGAAATGAGGAGAATAGTTTATACATCATCTTAGTAGTGATTTTTTTCCCCTTTCACTTTAATTATGGATACAGGAAATTTATACTACCAATACAAATGCTGAAAATATGAGGTATTTTCATTCTTTTAATATACAGTACTTTAAATTAAAGTTCAAAGTAAAATAGACTTAATCATCCTAAAATGCTTACCGATCAATTAACATTTATTATTTAAATTACTGCATTCATCTTTATTCTGTGCCTAATTCTACAGTGTCAAATAATATACATATAAAATACCAAAGCTGCAATATCCCACAGCAGCTTTTGGAAAACAATATTTCCTGCGCAGCTGCTGGCTGATGTGTTCTGGTACTGCTGTCAGGGTAGTGCAGTATTCACCAAAGGAGAGGATACATACTGCTGAATTCTCTATAAAAAATGGAGAACGATGAGAAATACCAATGTAAAAACAGAAAACAGGAAAGCTCCTTTGATGACATTACGTGATCTGTTTTCAATTATGTGTGAACAACTGTCCATCCTCTGGATTTAAATGCTGGCTTTACAAGGCATAGTGCTATTCATATGAATTACTGAGTGAATATCCATTCCTTATCTGGATGTTCTGAAACTAAGAGAGCTGAAGAAGATGGTCCTCTCAATGAAGGAAAAACTGAGAAATTCCATTGCTTCTCATAGCATAAGAATAGATAAAATCTCAGTTACCTGTTTTCTGCCGCTGGGAACTTGCACAGCAGTTGCTCACTCATCGAGAATAGTTCCAAGCCAGTACTCGAGATCTGCATCTGTATCTACAGGCAGACACACCTGTTTGAACGCTGAAGTACTTATATACTCGTATACACTTGTTGGGAAAGAAGGCTCCTAAAGGTCCATCAGAGAACTTTGAGAGACTGGGCAGCCTGGGCGGTGCTTAGTGTTTGTATTTTATTTATGCAATCATGTAGATGAAGAATTTGTGGGAGAAAGCCTTGTCACAAATCAGCCATCCAAGTCTGGCTACTGCAAGACAGGAAAACACATTTGTGTGGAAAGCAGCTATTTTTTGTACAGTAGGACAGGCTTTGAAAAAATCCTCAGAGAAACCTACAGGCTCAAAAATGCTTCAGTGCAGGCCCAATAAAGGTAGCCACGCTACACTAACTGCTGAAAAACACATCGTTTTTCACTCGTTTAGCCATAAATTTGTAATACAGGAGGCAGAGGAGTTGAAACTGAGGTTCCAAGTCACACCTACTACTAAGACCCAAAAGCACAGAAATAATAACGAGTTGTGTGTGCTTTTTACAGCCCCACTTTAACAACGGGCAGTTGTTTTGAACTTTTTTTTTCTTTTTTTTTAGTTTCAAACTCTGAGAATATTTTTTCTAATATTTTGGTATAGATTTTTCCAGTAAAGTATTTGAAGGATGTAAAAGTGAATTATATAAAGTATATGAAATTGATGAAAGACTCAGCATGAGCCGGCAATTGCGCCAGCAGCCCAGAAGGCCAACCGTATCCTGGGTTGCATTGAGAACTGTGACCAGCAGGGCGAGGGAGGTGATTCTGCCCCTCTAGTCTGCTCTCACAAGACCCCACCTGCAGTACTGTGTCCAGTTCTGGAGCCCCCAGAACAAGAAGGACATGGAGCTGTTGGAGTAGGTCCAGAGGAGGGCCACAAAGATGATCAAATGGACAAAATAAGCCATCAGGTCAGTTTGCAGGAAAGCTGAACTTAAATAAGTTAAACACTTACAGAAGGGGTGATTTTCTGTAAAACTCCTGAGACAGATGGATTTCTGGTAATGGCTTCTTGAACATCTAAAAATAGCATCAAAGTATATGATAAATTCTATTTAAAGCAAACATCAACGTGGAAAAATGATTCCATCAAATATTCAGCACAGAAGTTCCCAAGATTATAGAAATGTAGTTTAATAGAGCTGTTCTTTCTCCCTCTGTTAATAGCTGTTGAATATATGCCCACTGGTATTTTAAAAGATGTGCAGCTAGGTATCGTTATCTGAAACAAACTAACAAATAAATAAATTAGCATGTCTGCAAAGAAATCCAGAGCTATAGAAAAGAGTGGTAACTGCTCTAAGCTAGCAGCAAAAATTCCAGGCTTAGACTGGACAGTGATTAGTTGTTATTCATCCAAAAAAAGTTACTGTGCTGGAGCACAGTTTTAGGCATTCAATCTGGTAACAAATGAAAACAGTGCCAAGAAAGGTAGTCAGAAATGTCAGGTACTTCACTTCCAGTTTACTTAGAGCAACATACATGTGCTTACATATCTAATAACCCTACCTGTAAAATTCTGTAGCTTCCTGTGACAAATTTTTCTTCCAAATAATGAAGCAGGCTAAATTTAAAAAACATATATATACGTATCACTTTAATTGGCAGTTATTTCATTAACAATCTGTTAACTTCTTTCACTGTTTCTTCAACATTCCTTATGTACTATTCTCACAACTTTCAGTTTTGCTTTTCACACTTCCTGAACTGCAGCTTTATTGCTCCCGGTTCCTTTGCTGAATTTACTTTTCCCTTTATTTCCTTATCATTTCCCTTTTATTCCTACAGCAATTTCTTCTGTTTTTTTTTTCTTGCAGTAAAGCTCACAGCTACTTTCTTAACTTGAATACATCATACCAAAACTCTTGTCTTACAAATGAAAGAATTCTTTACTTCTATTTGCTTCAAAAGAAAAGCAGTGAGGTGCGATGTAATGAAATTCTGACCCACAGCCAGATGGAGGAGGAATTGTAAGCTGCTGTTGCACAAAGTTTGTCAGCAGTCACAAAGTTGTTTTATCCCGTGCTTGCAGTTTACAGGAAACTGAAGCCTTTTTCCTCAAGGTCCAGAAATCCACTATTTGATGTAGTGATGAATAGCGTGCAGGAGCTTAATGGCATAAAATAAGCCCAGGTTTGGTATGATTCCACTCAGTAGGAACTACTGGGGTAAACTGGTTAACTAACCATGAAATTATACAGTCTATAAGAAAAATAACTAGAATAGTAAAATAAAATCAATGGACTTTAAGGAAGCAGAGTCTTGTAAACTTGCATAACTGGCAAGTGAAATTGTGTATAAAACAAATCCAAATCAAAAGGAAAGTCAGGGAGATTTGACAGTTCTATAAAGGGCAAAAATGACAAGCAGAAGTTATTCCAATGATACGGAAAGCCATGCAGACCAGTGAGGAGACTCCATGGGCTGTTACAAGCTTCCCACTGACCTCCAATGCAAGATCGTAGAATCACGGAATGATAGAATATCCTGAGCTGGAAAGAATCCACAAGGATCACTGAGTCCAACTCAGTGCTCATCTCATGGCTGAGAGCATTGTCTGAATGGTGCTTGGAAAGGATAGAGTGCACAAAATAGAGAAAACTTCCATCTACTGAGAACTTTTATCAAAGACCTGCATGACCAGAGAATCACTGAAGTTGGAAAGGGCCCTCAAGGTCAATTCCAACCATCAACCTACCACTACCAAGTACACCACTAAACCAAGTCTCTGAGCAGTATATCCACACCTCTTAAGTTTAACTCCAGGGATGAGAAGAAAAAAGATTTTATCACAAGATTTGTGTTTTTAATCCAAAATAACACAAGATAACAAAATACAAAGTTACTTAATCACTTGATGTAGAATTCTTTTTGTTATTAACCTTACTTTGTAGCCTTTGATTGAGACGAGCAAGAGACTGGAAAATCTTCTCTTCTTCTATTGAAAGTGCACTCCTGCCTAGACGTGGAGCTGTGTGAAGCAGCAGGGGCTGTCTGGCCGGTTGCACGTTTCCCATAGCTGCCAGGATTTCATCTTCTGCAGCTGCTGCACTTGTTAGTTTTTCTGCCACAAGAAACTGAGCAGTGCTTTCTGAAACTGATGAGATTACAGGGTAAATGAGAAGAATGATGAGATTACAGAGTAAATGAGAAGAGCTTTAAATATATTTAAATATACTGCTTGCTTTCATGAGTATAGATCTGTGAAACATAAAATTCACATTATAACAATCAAATCGGTGGCAGTCAAGGAGCAAGATATGCTAGAAAATGATATATTAAAGATCACTAATGTGTCTTACAATGGGGATCACTGGGGTCAGAGCAAGCTGTACTAGCCTTGCTTATATATGTACAAGGACAGCAACCAGTATCTGTCCATATTATACTGTCGTGTATCATGCACACAGCTATCTTACAGTTAAATACAAACTGTAGGTTGTAATGCATTTATAAAACTATTCATGTCATGACACATGATGCCATATCTTATGTTTCTGTGAAAAAATTAGACCTAGACAACAAACTACTCTTTCTTACTTTGAAGCACTGATGCCAAGAGATGCCACAGGAGATGTTACACTATATTAGGTCAGTACTTCATGTTTAAAAGTGATTGAAGAGAGACATGTTACTATACCTTCCTCAGACTTGTAGACGTAATTCATATTTTGTGCTGGACCAAATGCACACTGAACCGGACGCAGCTGGGCGGTACGTAACAAATTCTATCAAAAATATGTTAAGAGTTTTAAAAGTGCAATTTAAGGTAACAGAAATACTTTCTGAACATTTCTATTTTTTACTTCATATTACTAGATGTTTTCAGGTGCAAAACACTGACACAGATACTAATACAGTAGATGTATTTTAATTGGTGTTATTATTTTTATTAATAGTGATGGCAAATTGGCTTAGCAAATTGATTCAGAATTCTGTGACATAGAACAAATACTTGATATTCCTGAAATTCAGTTTTGAGAGTAAGACAGCCTTTTTTTTTTTATAGTATCCAATATTTACCTGCGTACGATGTGTAGGCTTCCATCTTTTAGAATCTACAGTTTGCCTTCTCTGTTCTGTAAAAGCTCCGTGTTTGTTTTCAAAGCTGTTAAAAATCTGCCTTTGTTTTGTAACAGGAACAACACCTTAAATAAGATGCATTCAGAAATAAAATAAAAACATGTACACATATGATAAAGATACTAGAAGCAAAACTAGTGACGGTGGGTAAATTTCTGTCTCAGAGCTTAAGCGTTCAGCTTATGTATGCTTACAGCGTATCTCACTAAAAGCACTTTCTTAATGTGAAGAGAGAAACAGACAGTTCTAAAGCATGTTTAATTTCATCTTAGGATAACACTATAAAATCCAGATGTAGACAGCATGCACTCTGTAGTAGTTCTCCTCAAACAGGAAAAGACCTAACTTGGATATTGAACCTCAAGTCTATCTCAGTTTTGTCAGTGCATTTTCAAAATTTAGCAATCGGGTTTCAAACTTAAAATTAAGTTTTAAAATAAATTTCCATGCATACAAACTGGAGATGTAAATCAGTATTTCCACATGCAAGTCAGGATCTACATATTCAAGGATACATTACATTCTCATTAGTAAATACAATTACTTGATTTTTACTTGGAAATATAAATTAACTATTTATTCTCCTAATATCATGTACAACTGAATGTACAAATCTCATGAGGAGCTGAGAGAGCTGGGATTGCTCAGTCTGGAGAAGAGGAGGCTCAGGGGAGACCTTATCGCTCTCTATAACTGTCTGAAGGGAGGTTGTGGTGAGGTGGGAGTCAGCCTCTTCACCCAGGAAACAGCAACAGGATGAGAGGGCGTGGCCTCAAGTTGCGCCAGGGGGGATTCAGGTTGGATACTGAGAAAAGTTTCTTTTCTGAAAGAGTGAGGCAGTGGAACAGCGTGCTCAGGGAGGTGGTGGAGACACCATCTCTGGAGGTGTTGAAGGAAAGGGAATGTAGTACTTAGGGACATGGTTTAATGGACAATAATGGTGGTAGGTGGATGGTTGGACTACATGATCTTAGGTGTCTTTTCCAAGCTTAACAATTCTACGATGCTGTGATTCTATCAGCAGAAGTTTATGACTAGGCCAAGAGGTCTTTCAGTGATTTTAAAAGAACTTTATTTCTTTACTTGTAATTACAGTGATATTTAACAAAGCAGAATTCTTACTGTTTGCACGGAAAAAGCCCAATTTGTTCATCCTAGAAGAAACTTTGAAAGAAGTCTTCTGGCTGCTGTCCCCAGTGAGAATACGGGATACAGGAGCTTTATGAGGCTGGCATTTAGTTGTACGTGAATTGCTGTAATGTGACGTATGACGTTGAGTAACACCTGAAAAGAAAGAGAAATGTAATTGTGTTATATTGTATGCAGGCAGAAATTAAAGAATTAAAGAAGAATCTCTTGTTATATTAGTAATCATGTAATCTTTTCCCGAAAAATAAATTCCAAAATTACTCTATTGATGCAAATCAATCTTTAATTGAATCAGTTCACAAGACACAGTAGGTCTGTGACCAGGGAATACTCATTTAGGAAATTTAATTAAAAATATAATAAGTAATATTATCTGTAAGGGCACGAGATACTAAGATATACCTGTTTATCTATAAGCATGTGAACTAGGGCCAGGTTTATCATACAATCACAGACTCGTTTAGGCTGGAAAACACCTTCAAGATCATTAAGTCTATCATTAACCTGCCCTCCCGAGTCTCATCACTAAACCATGCCCCTTATCATGCCCACAAGGCATTATTTGTCTCAGGCTAAATGCTAAACACATTTTCAAAGCACCTTACTGGCTGAATATTAAAGAACTTAAAACAATTCTTGCATTTAGCAACAGAGAATCACTTGTGTCAGCCAGGAAACATAGGTTTTAAGCCTGGAACCACAATTCGAGGAAGATCCCCATGTACAACAATTTTATTTACTCATCTTGCTCTCACTTTCTCTAGCCCACATGTGGGTACACACTGCAACAGATGACATTTTCTCATGTCCTCACAGACCTAAGTGAGCTCAGCAACAGTGTCACAGCAGACAATTTACTCAAGAGCAATGCGGTATTCGTTCTCATAGCAAGCACTTCAGGACAAAACCCATGGTGATCTACGTGCATTTGCAGGCAATAGAACAAATAATAGCCAGCCATCAAGAGTAATTTAGCGCATTTAAATAAATAAAGCTTTCAAACCACAAAATGTAAGCAGATACTGAGAAAGGGCCACCCACCTATATCTCAAAGAGAGGTTTCTCAGCCCCTCCTCTAACAGAGCTGGAGCTCTGTGACACCGGGACCGCTCACTGATCTGATGTGCAAATAAGGGCATCACCTCTGCTCCAGGCCAGGTATGGTAATGGAAGGCTTCATTCATTTCCAATGTAAAATCAAATAGGTTAACTTAAATCACGCATAGTTAAACTCATCTCTTTGCCTTTGAACTGAATGGACAAGGAGATAAAATTTCTCATTTCTCACACTTCCTTCAGGCCAAGAATATTCATCTAGCTCTGTTCCCATCGTTAAAACTATGTGTTTACTGTAGATAAAATGAGAAACTTAGTTTCTTAATTCATGGGAATTCCTTATTTTGCTAGAAAGCGTCTCTGAGCTGCACGGCAGATCACAGCACGGTACCATTTGGTGCTGTGTGGACTTTCAGGAGCTGCGCCCCAGCTAGTGCCATCAAGAGGAAGCGCAGCAGCATACAACGCACATTACAAGCAGAAAGATGTGTTGCTGCCATAGCTGGGCTGCAGGGGAGACAGAAGGGAAACTGCAAGTCTGAAACAGTTTTGAAATGTAAAAACCACGTCTCCCACGTCTCTTCTTTACCTTCCCAATCACTCTCTGCAGCATATTGTTCCCAAGGTAATTCTTTTTTTAATAAAATGTGACACTGGTCCTAAAATTTCTTAATTTTTGTAAATCCATATTTTAAAATTCTTTACAAATCAGACGTTTTGCAAAACAGCAACAGTTGTCTGGTAGAAGCTTTGAATTTTTTAAATTTATATGTAATCTTTTTGAGCATTAATCATACTAATGAGGCCAAGATGTAATGATTTTAGGCATGTACACTGTCAGCATTATAAAAGCAAAGAGATGTGCACTTCTCTCACTCTCGGCTGGCAGTGGCTGTCAGAGAGCAAGCTGTGGCTCCCAGTTATCACAGAATCATAGAACTTCCTGAGCTGAGCTGGAAGGGACCCATAGGATCACCGAGTCAACTCATGGCTCCACACAGGACAACTCAAAAACCACACCGTATGACTGAGTATTGGTCAAATGCTACTCGAATTCTGGCACCTGGAGCCGTGCCCACAGCCCTGGGCAGGCTGTTCCATGCCCAACGCCCTCTGGTGCAGACCCTTTCCCTCACCCCCGCCTGCCCCTCCCCTGACGCAGCTCCATGCCGTTCCCTCGGGCCCTGTCGCTGTCACAGAGAGCAGAGCTCAGCGCTGCCCCTCCACAACCTGTGAGGAGCTGCAGCCGCCATGAGGCCTCCCCTCAGCCTGCTCTGCTCTGGGCTGAGCACACCAGGGGATCTCAGCCGCTCCTCATACATCTTCCCCTCCAGGCCCTCTTCCCCATCTTCGTAGCCCTCCTTTGGACCGTCTCTAATAGTTTTACGTCCTTTTCGTACTGTGGCACCCCAAACTGCATGCAGTACTGAAGGTGAGGCCACACGAGTGCAGTATAGAGTGGGACAGCCCTCCCCTCCCAGGGGCATTGCTGGCCCTGGTGCATCCCAGGGTGTGGTTGCCCATCCTGGCTGCCAGGCCACGCTGCTGGCTCCTATTCAACTTGCTGTTGACCAAGCCCCCCACATCCCTTCCAGCAGGGCTGCTCTCCAGCCTCTCATCCTCCGGTCTGTATGTACAGGCTGGGTTGCCCTTTCCCAGGTGGAGAATCCGGCAGTTACCTTGTAAAACATGCTTATATAAACCCACTTCCTCTTATTTCATTATTTAGACCACCTGTCACATCTGCTCATTACTCAGGATCTCAAGGAAATAACTTCCTTTTCATTAATACTGTAGAAAACTTATAAAAACAGGGATCCACATTTGAGAGGCCTCTGGGCACCACTGGAACAGAAATGATAATGACAAAATGCAGAAATTGGTTAAAGCTGGCTGCGTGGTGTGAATGGTGAAAGGCTGAGTGTTTTAACTGAGAACCAAGCTGTGCAATTTAAAAATCTGTTCTTATGAACATGCCCAACCCACAACCATCACTTTTACTCAACTCCAAAAATCAGAACTTTGTTTTTTGCCCAATTCTCTTCCCCAAAGAAGTGAGACTTTGTCTTTCCATGTCATGTTGCCAATATGAAAATTTGGGACTTCCTGTTTTGACCTTTTTCCACCTCAAAAAAGTGAGATCTTGGGTTTCGATGTCATGTTTCCAATGCTAAAAAACATAACTTCGGGTTATGCCCGACACCAAAGATCAGAACTTTGGGTTTTGCCTAATTCCCACCCAAACAAGTGGGATTTTGGGTTTTGATGTCCCATCCTCGGTGCAAAAATGTGGGACTTACCAGAAGCAGGGTCCTTGGGAGTGAGGGCAATACGCGCCCCTTTCCATGCAGTTGTTTCCTCAGCTGTTGGGATATGATCAAGATGTAATCTGTTTTCTGTGTTAGCACATCGTTCAGTGCAGGTTACAGAACAGTGCTGGCAGCCAGTTGTTGGCCCGCTGCTTACAGAACCAGTATGTTTTGCCAGAGGTTCACAGGACGTGCTGCAGCGAGGTGTGGACAGCACAGTGGCTACCTCAGAACTACAAGTTATGCTCTCACAGCTTCCTGGTGTACTTTTATTGAAAATCTGATTTGCCAACAAAGCTTGCCTTTCATTTAAAGAGTTCCCATTGGTAGCAGTATTTTGAGGATGGGAAGAAGGCAGGGGCTGCCTTGCAGCTGGGCTGGCTCTGGTTTTGCCATGTTTGCTCCCCGGTGCAGGTGCAGATGGCGGCTGAGGTGCCAGCATCCTCCCCCGAGCTGCTCGGCCTTCAGTGGCTGACCGCAGTAGGACTGCAGTGCCACGGCCTCTGCTGCTCCTGGGCACAGAACATAACTGGTCTCTTATGGATCTTGGACTTCTGATTATTTTTGCCTCACTTTTGTGTTGATTCTCTTTGTGAATTTTATCATTGTTACTGGATACTGGGGATTTGCTTTCTTCATGTTTTGATACCATCCAAACTTTTTTAGGAAAAGAGGATCCAGTAGACATAAACATATTCAGAGAGGTGCATTCTTTATTTGATTTTGCAGAATTAACATTTGGTTTTGATATATGCGAATTTTCATGACGATTTTCTGTGACCACGGTGTTTGAAGGGTGAGCACCCATACATGAATTAGCACAAGGAGCATTACTCACAGTTTGAACACAGTAAAGCTGTGCAGAAGATATTTCACTGGTGCTTTCCTCATAGCAACTTTCATTATTTTCTGCTGTCATCTGGTTAATTTGATCACACCATTTTAGCTTTCTACTGTTTTTCGTATTTCCTGCACTTTTCTTTTTATTTTTTGCAAGTTCTAAACTATCTCTGATAGAAGACACAGGCCGAGTTCCAAAAATGATCCCGTGGTTCCTAACCACAGCTTTAGCCTCTTTCTTTAAGATACTTCTGACTAGTTTTGCTCTTTTTCTGTCATAAATGTTGTTTTTCTGGGAGTTGTGCTGTGCAGGAGTGCCAAAACCCAGCTCTGTGTCAGACACCAATGACACAGTTTCAACCACATTAGCCTTTTCTTCCTCTTTGTTATTCTGTTTCTTAACATTGCATAGAGCTGAGGCATTTGGTATGTCCTGAAGTAAAGAAGATCCTTGGTCAATGTCATCAATAGATTTAATGTTTTCTTCTTTTGTTTCAACCACTTTTCCTAAGGTATTTTTAAAAAAATCAGTGCTGATGTTTCTATCCTTTGGCACCACATCAGCTGGGCTGGAAATGCCAGAGAAACACCTCTGATTAGGAAATAAGATTCTGGATGTCGCAATAGGTTCAGTGGAGGTTTGCACAGATTTACTTCTTTTTTGTGGGGTCATTTTAAAGCTCTCATTTTGCGTCAGATCCTGACCTCTTTCTCCTGGAACAGAATCAGGGCTGGCCCAGGCTTTGCTAGAACTGAAAACAGAAGGACCGGTTGCTAATGTGCTGCAAACTCCAGAAGATGAATCGTTCCTTTCTTCTTTTATATTTTGCAGAAAAGGAAATGCTTTATTTACAGAGCTTTCTTGATTGCCAGAAGTAGAGAACTCTGCAGCTGTTTTTCCAGATCTGTGAGAAACAGGTGATTCCTCTTCTGTATCGTTTGTATGTTCAGCAAGAGTTAGAACGTTACGTCTAGCTAAAAGGTCCTCAGTAGGTAAGTCATTGTGGTTGTTTTGGGAATCTAAATTCCTCTGACAGTTATTTAGATGCATGTTTTTAGAATTATTTTGAGCTGCATAAAACATATTACTCCTAGTCTGTGACTTTCCTAGAATATATGGGGCACAGTCACAACTGGTAGTCAAAGGTGATTCACTCGGTAGAGCGTAATGTCCGTTTTGTTCTCCAGCCTCAAGACTGTCAAGACTTGATAAGCTTTCTGAATCGTCTGTCCTTGTGACTTCTTTATGAAAATTCTGAAATGCAGACATAAAACAGGACTGCGAAATTTATCAGAAATGTTGGTTTTTTTCCCACTTATACTAGCTTTTCATTAATGAGAGCTTAGACCAAAGCACAATCAATGGTGTACCAGGTGTTTTTATGACTTAAGGTCATAGCACCAAAGCTTCCATCATGTCAAAATTTAACTGCATTCAATTGCAATAGAAAATGATGTGCTTTGTGGATCAAACTGAGACAAGTAAGCTGCACAGTTCAGCAAGTTTAATTGCATGCATTATATCAATTCTATAATATAAACAATGGAATACTATTTGGAGAATCTAGACAAAACTACTGTTTCTGGATTATCCTGTGATACACAATGGTTCTTGTATTCCAACATGCAATGAAGCTTACAAAATGAAAGAGAATCCAATGTAGATTTGTTATTGAATTGTTCCCAAACTGGATTTTTTCTATACTATATGGCTATGTTTATTTTTATACAGACTGCCACAAGTGAGGAGGATTTAAACCTCATCATAACAAACATGGCAAGCATCTCACAGCTATCATAATCACACCGCTTAATCCCCTTCTTCTCATCTTTCAGAAGAAGGAAAGTACCATCTGCTCAACGAGAGCAGATCAGGTCTCAGGGTATGGGAGATTCCACCTGCTCCCCCAGCCGTTTCATCAGACAATGACACAGTGATGAATAAGAGTGACCAGCGCTTCTGAACTGCCAGTGCGAGCACTTTGTGTACGTACTATACAGGTATTTTCTTCACTAATACTTCTCCATCCAGACACTGAGATGCCTGACATGGATGAAAATATATGCATCCTAAGGTTTGAAAATGTACATAAACATCAAGGAAAAAGTGCATTTTATCTATTTTCAGTTTCCCGTATTCTCTCTCTCTCTGTTCCACACAGCTCAGCAGCTGAAGTATTTTGTACCACACACTGGAGAAAAAGGCCTAAGAGAAGCTGCCTTAGATATAAAGCCATGACAATTTTTTTATTAGTGACTTTAGAACAGAATGGTTTCAAATAGCAAAGTGTGTTCACCTCGGTAAGGGACGATATATTCCCTGGAAATAACAACAGAACTAACGTTTCAAAAACTTATTAAAGAATGCATAAAACTAATTAGTGCGTAAGAACATATTTTTGCAGTAAAACTCTGTTAATTCTACCAAAAATGTTATGCCATAATATTGCATAGTTTATAGCTGCACAAATAGTTTAAATTGCAGAATAAAAAGCTCAGTGAATCCTGAAAGACTTTTTATGATTGAATTAAATCGTATCTTGCACTAGGTATTCAGAGGTTGCTGCAGTCCTCGACTGCAGTTATGATCTAAGATAAAGAAACTAAATACAAGAACAAAGAACCAAGTGTAGAGAAAGATCCCTTTAGGGAATGTTTTCAAATTAAAGCTATACAAACCGGTGTCTTTCTAAAATAGAAGAATAAATAATGCTTTGTTGGTTATTTATTAACTTTCATGTTTGGCTAAATTATATTGCTAACCTCTGCTTGAATTTAACCAAACAAGGAAAAACCACATACCCAGAGATTTCGGTAACAGGCCAAATTTAAGAACTAACTCTGGAATTCTCAAATGGGAAAAGCAAAGCCAAGCAAACCAAACAGACAATGAAAAGAAGTTATCCATGTCAGGTTATTACTCGTTTAAACTAGAGATTGCACCTGTAAAGTGACTAGGTTAAATACAGGAGAAAACTTGTAATTGTTGAATAAAAAACCAACCCCGTATCTATAGCAGGTTAGCTTAAACTAGTACATCCAGAGGGTGCAAGAAGAGCTGCAACTGTCAAAAGTCAAAGCCAAAGCAATTCAAGCACTTTGGCTCCAGAGGTTGAAAACAGATTTTATTCTGCATTTATATGATTTTATTGTCCTTGTAAAACAGACCTCACGGGGACAAAAGTTCCAGCTGAGGCAGCCTCCGGAAATAAGTTCAGAACAAAGGGATAAAGAAGAGTCCTTGAAATGCACTACCACTTTTACCTACTTTGTGCAAATTTAGTTCACATACATTTCTTTTGTTGTATTGTGCAGTTTTATCATTTCACACATGAAAGCTCCTTATCATTCTCATTACATAATTATGTACTTTATTTTGCTTTTGTAGCTTACTATGCAGTGATAGGGAACGCCACATTTTCTGCTAAAAATGCACAAGAAGTACGATGTATATAGACCTCAAAAAGCAGTCCAGAATTATTCATTCTTTTAGTGGTCAATAGCTGCTCAGAAATAAACCTGAAAATCCCAAACATTTCATTAAATTTTATCTCTACGAATATTATCAGATGATAAGGAAGCAACAATGTTTGTAAGGTGTATTACCTCTGTGTTCTAGATTTGCATATCTGCTCTGTTACGTAAGTACAATTTATTGTATCATCTGCTGCCTCAATTAACTTGTGTCCCTTATAGATGAAATCTAAGCGCAGCCTATCCGCACACTTGGTACTTCAGGAAAGGGAATACTTATCAGGAGTTACAGAGGTCACTTGTATGTCTTAAGCCTTGGAACAGCTGTGTCAAACAATTTCATACTGGTGACACACTAAAACAAAGACAAAACATGACCCTGAGGAAACTTGCATGATGACAGTGGGAGAACAACGTTGCAGTAAGTAAAACTTTCAGAGAAGCTGGCAAATGAATTCTCTGCCGCCGCGCTCTGTCAGGACTCCATAACACAAAGGGCTGCTCTGTGTGCATTTGACATTTTCTGCAGAAGTGCTGACAGCTCACAGCTCCAAGAGGTGAATAAGGATGCTCGTCTGAAGATGAACGCTGCAAAAGCATTGCCTGTTCTGAAAATCCAGGCTCCTCGCTTCTCTCTTTACTTGCAATTTTTGGTGTTTTTGACTTTGGTTCTTTGTGTGCTTTATGAAAGTAATGCTCTCTTTCCCGTTCGTCACGAAGCAAAAGACATCCATGTTCATGACGATACAAAGCTCAAAGCCAGTGGGGTTCATAAACACCTTCACTGATTTTGAGCTTCCAGTAGTTAGTCCATTTTATTCAAAGGAGTTTGCAGTGCAAATGCCTTAGTGGCAATAATAATCATTTCATAGACACTTTTATAACCATATTAGAAAAGTGAGCATTAATTAGAAGCTCTGTATTTCCACTGTACTCATGAAATTGTTTAAGCTAGTCATACATTTACCACTCAACATTTGGCATACGTACTAAGGAAGAGGTTATCAGAGAAACTGCCTCTTAGAAAGGACAAGCTTCTGCTTAAAAGGAATTAGAGTTAACAGCTTTTCAACCTCAAAGTTCTGTTGTTGGTGAGGAGTAAGGAGTTCTTGCCACAACACAGGAAGGTAAGTTTCATTTAAATAAACTGTTTTAAATAAACTTTTGTAGTGGAATGTAGAAATTAAACTGGAATGGCAAAGTCCATTAGAAAATTAATAACGCTGCCAATGCACGTTTGGAAGACATGTAAAATTAATGGCACTACACAATGTCAATTTCACAGAAGATTTGGGCTGAGCCAATAAAGCAAATCCCATTGAGGCCGGATTTTGTGCTTATGTTACACAGGAGATTCAGAATACTCCACCAAACCCACCAAAGAAGCTATGGAGCACAGGATGACCAGAGAAAAACTTCCTACCAACGGCCTTTTCTTTCCTGGACTAATTCCAGATTTTCTCTCCCTCACCTCATCTAGGATACAGAAACTAGCTGTGAACTGGAGTATCTAACAGGACTTGATCTGATTGTCTGAAAAGCTATCAAAGGATGCTACAAACACAAGCTCTCAACTCCTTGGGATGAAAAGAACTCCTTTTGAATCTCTTAGGCCATGCAGCACTTCAGTAATTGATGCTGAAAGTGACCTGAATGCTCAGTATCAGGGCTTTGAATCTTAACTTACAGATCTAATGAAGTCCTGAGACAAATATACAAAATCATGTAGGGAACGTTTTCAGCCATATATTTCTCTCTCTTGCTATCTGTTAACAGATTCAGCATTCCTGTACTGAGTGCTTGTTCTCAGGATCCCTGCTCCAGATGCTCAGCTATCTCATGGACTAACACAGGCCTGCAGCCCCAGAAATGGAATTTATAATACTACTTTTTAGATATTATTGAAATTATCAAATGATTAAATGTCGAGGTTCTGGGGATCACAATGCACGAGTTCTCTTTTTATTTCTGACCCATCCATAAATTTTCTTTCAGTAAGTGGCATCTGCTGTGAAAATTTAAGAGAAGTCATATAAAAATTGTATGGAAAAGTAACCTGAAAACTATCATCAGAAGGCAAACTTTAGAAGAATTAAGCACACATATGCAACATGAATTGTAAGGGTACTTAATTCAATTGCTTTATAATTGTTTAAATGTTATACATAAAATGCAAGGACGTTGTTTAATGAGCAGATTCATAATTGTTTATCCATCTCTGTTATGTTATATTCCATGTCATCTTGGTTATCCCAAAAAGGAGTAAGAAAGAAATCAACTAAATCCCATCCACTTACACTTTTCTGGAATTTGCAGATTGCAGGATAAATGTTTTAAAAAAGGTTTTGTAGATAAAGCTATTTCCAGACAGTACTTTAAACAGAAATGAAAGCAAATAACTATAGGATTTGTTACCAATTTATAACACAGAAATAGTCTTCTCTCTCTCACTTACGTTTGAGGTTTCAATGATGAGACCCAAAGCTCTAAAATGATATTTTCCAGAAAATGTTTCCATCAAGACCTGATGTATGGTGAAAGGAGGGAAGAGCAGCTGATGGAAGAAAGCATTTCTTCATATTCTGTAAAAACCAGAATCCACCTTTCTGGTGCATCATTACTGAGATTTTGATGCAACACATACAAATAAGGCAAAGCTTAGGGCTGACAGATTTGAATGAACTGGAGCTGTAACACCAGAAACAAATATAATAATACTATCTATCTGAGCTCCTCCAAAAACACTCACAGCCTCACTGTGTGTGAATATCATTTTCTAAATGATTTGGAGTTCAGATCTCTGACTTGCAAAAAAATTACTATAAATTCATTATAAATTTTATTTATAAATTTAAATACTATAAAAATGAGAATTACCTTTTCTTTTGCAAATGTAAATTCATTGCAATGATAGAACAGCTTTGCACACACTTCCATACCATCTCGTGCACTTCTCAGCAGTAGCCATGGTAAGAGGTGAGTTTACATCAGCAAATCATGAAGGCCAGGCATAGAAATGCTTTCCTAGTAATACACATTTATACCTCTTCAGAGACAAATTTATCTAATTAAAATTTCATGTAATTGCCAGCATTCACAGCATGTTTCATTCATCTCATCACTTATCTTGAAAACCTATTTACTGACTGTTACACATGACCTGCTTTACAAATCCCAGGGTTTCGATCAGATATTTTTCAAGACAAATATTCCTCTTAAAAACTTTGCAGAATATGATTTATAAGAATATGTGTCACAGTTTTGGCCAATGAAATGTAAAAGATTTCAGCTTCCACCTTCCCCCCAAAAAAAGCCGACTGAATTCAAAAGCCGATATTTGTATGCTTATTTTGACACTATCTGAAAGCATAATTAAGTTGTCTGTTACCAGATCTGCCAGCCTCCTGGGTCCCAGCTGTTCTCTGCTTGTTCCTGTCCTCTGAATTCCGAGTGTCTGGTTTAAAGCTTTGTCTCCCAGCTTTGACTCGTGCTTCCTTATGGAGACGTGCAGCTACCAGGCATAAACTGCACACTGAGCTCAAGCTGCAAAGTCCTACAGAAGTGCTGCTAGGGTTTGGTAAGAATTAGTATAGTACTAAATTGAAAGAGGTGAGTAAGTTTCTTGGTTCCTAGGCCACCACGAGCCTACTAGGATAGAAGATGAATATTTGAAGAAAATGGTTAAATTTTACCATGCTTCCCACTTCACAAATAGGGCTTTATTTCAGTTAAAAAGAAAAACAAAAGGAAGAAAAAAGAAAACCAAAGCACAACTCTGTCATTTTCAAAGGGGATAGAAGTATCCAGACAGTGGTACTTCAATCTTGGTGGGAAAGCAATAGATTTCCCAACTTCCCCTTGAGACGCTGGTATGTACTCTTTCTGACATGCCCAAATTATCATCATACAGTACTCTGTCAGACCAGAATGCACACACTTCTTTATTTTCCACTCCCATCTTGAAAGCAATTGTTTTATTATTGCCACAACTGAAGTAAACTATAGATCAGATACTGATGTTTTTCCCTCTGTTCCTGTCCTTTAACTACATTTATGAACATTTTACTTCATTCCAATAAAACAAGTCACTTCAAAAAGATTCTGGGGTACAGGAGTAATCATTTAGTGCATTACTATATATATGTCTCTTATATATACCTATGTATAGATGGATGCATATGAATATAAAACCACGAAGGCATAATAATAAACAAGAGCTGTTATTTTGAAAAAGTACATGCATGGAGAGGAGGTGCAGGTATAAATGAGACGGCAGTTCTCAACTTCCCTCTTCCTGTGCTCTGCGATGAATGCTGTACTGTAACGATCGCAATGTTTCCACAACGTCCTATTAATGTATTAATCTACCACTGGAACAAAGCTTTTCTGTAGTGAGAATGCTGTTTCAGTAGAAATCCTCTATTGTCATCAGTTAAAGTAGGGCTCTCTTGAGGCAAGGTGTTGTTCAAATAACTGAACAGCCAGTTGGTTAGATATGAAGCTTGCAGTGTCATTTTCTACAGCACCAACTTGGAACAAACTACTATTCCTTAAAAAAGACTTCTTTGAGGAATACCTAACCAAAACAAGTCCGAGTATTTAGGCAGAATAAGTTAGTCTAGAGATAAATTTCAATGTGATTAGTAGCCCTTATAGCAAATGTGAAGTTGTTTTGAATTAGGTAATACTGTGGAAGATAATGGTATGTTGCAATACTGGTTGAAAGCCAATAAAAACTGCAGCCCCTGATCTTGCTAAAAGAAAACAAGTAGGGAAATCACTTGAGTTTGTCATAAAATTCAAGTAACCAACATAAGAGATGTTAACATTCACAGTTAAAGACGGCCAGAATGTTTTGGTTTAAGGTGGCTGCAGAAACCTATTTCAAGTCTTTGAATGGTCCACTCAAAACAAATTCTGAATTCTACTCAAATTCCACTTTATCTTAACCTTCCCTTTAGAAATGTTTTCCTGCTGACTAGCCATGGCCATTCTAGAATGTCTTGACTCTTGGGAGAGATTTTGTACACTGACACTCCTTTTTTCCATGCTGGTCTTGCCTATGCCTCTGAAGAATTTGAATGATACAATACATATTGCAAAAGGAACCCTTGTTTATCTCATTCCAGTCATAACAGAAAAGCACCTGAAAATGAATTCAGTGATTCTATCGGCTCACAGAATCACAGAATCACAGGGTTTGGAATGGACCTCAAGAGATCATCGAGTCCAACTGCTGCTAAAGCAGGTGCCCTACAACAGGTCACACAGGTAGGCGTCCAGGTGGGTCTTGAGTAGAGAAGGAGACTCCACAACCTCTCTGGGTGACCTGTTCCAGTGCTCTGCCACCCTCCCCATAAAGAAGTTCTGTTGCATATTACTCGATGCATTTTCATATCATAGACACAGTCCAACTTCAAAAGCCTAGGAACACATATAGCTAACAGTCTGCAGGGCAGCTCATTCATGCAAGCAGGGCTATGTCCATATCTGTGTGTTTGCAGCATCAATTGCTTTCACTCAGTGTAACATCACAGCTATTCTTCTGTATTTCCCAGATGCTTACTTAATCCTATACATGGCATGAATAAACACATACCACATAAAAGAATACAAAATGTTATTGGATTAGACATAAGCCTCATGGTACAGTTTGCAGTTTCTGAGAAATTATATCTGTGTTCTAGTCCCTGCTTCAATAAAATATAGTGAATATAAAAATAAATAATAAATAACAACTTCAATAAATAGTGAATAATTTACTCCAAGGGGAACCATAGGAAGACCGATAATGAGTACTTCAGTGGCTGCACAATATGTCTGAAAACAAAAGGAGAGCCAAAGTAAAATTTCTGTTTCAAATCGGTCAGAAGAGGAATTTACATTTGGATTTCACCAACACCACTTGAATAGCCTAATTGTAGCCGTGCAGACAAAGGAAAAGGAAAATGTAGTCACCATCTTGTAATCTATACCTATTTTGTGTGTGAATTCATTCTTACTTCCAAGTATTTTGTTTTAGAAGTGCAATGATAGAGATAAAATGTCAAACAATTTTTTCAACTATAACGTGCTTTTCTGGAATAACATAAAAAAATACTATACTGATCAAAGCAGTTTCAGATGGTCATTGAATTGGTGATGAAAAGAAAAAGACAAAAGATACATGAATCGTATTATTCCTTAGCACAGCTGAGCCATTCTAAAGGGAACTTTCTAAATTATCCGATCCAAGGCAGGTGCTAGAAATGGAAAATGTCAACACGTGCAGTTAACATTTGGCAGAATGCTGTGCAATCGTGGGTTATGTCTTCTAGACAAAAGCTGCAGGCAGCCTAGCTAAAGACAGTACTGTCAGATCAAACTTAAAGATTTTATTTATGCCTGAAAAGCCAACAGAAAAGTACTGTGCCATAAAACCTTTGATTGTGAATGAACATTAACAATATTAATTTCTTCAAAATAGAGCGTAGTTATGGACAAATAATAAATAATAATTTGATATACCGGCTCAGAAGTAACTGTTGCACAGAATACAAACTATGGCTCTCAATATTTTAAGCTCAATAGTTTTGGAGAATGGTGGAAGGGCCACTAAAAACCTGAGCTTACTGCTGAAACTGTACAAATCTTTAGGGTCAGAAAGCAGGGAACACACCAAATCTACTGGTAAGGTTCTACATAGAACTTTATTGCCCTTTAGGAAAGAGAAGAATTTTAGGAATCTTTATAATCCTGCTGGGCCTGTAAAAACAGAAACAAAGAGGTCAAAGGATCTCAATGGATGGTTAGACTGCAAAGCATGTGCACAGTGCAATACTTTGACATCCATTTTGGAAAGGCAAGCGCTGTTGAAATGACTTTGGACTACAGGCAGTAACAAGGCTGCTGAAGACCATTCGTGGCGGTAGCATTAGTAAGAGTGCTGTAAATAGTGCTTCAGTTTGCAGAAGGTCATAACATACACACACACACCGCCCAGTCCCAGTATCAGACGTCCAAACCTCAGACGTTAGAAAAAGGACAACAGCTTTCTTGACTATTTTTCTAATCAGATTCCAAAACATGAAATTTAAAGGAAGTCCAAATGCTTCAAGGATAAGTAGTTATAACTTGAAACTATCGGAGGGAAGAAGCTGAGCAACCCCTAGTGGTTCTAGACAAAATAAATTCCGAAAAAACAGCAACACTTTGTATAGGATCAAAGCATTTTCACAAACACACAAATGTGAAAACGCATGAATTTTTGAATTCCTGTATTACGTTCTGTATCTAAAGCTGATTACAGCGTATAAGAATGAACATTAATCAACAACTTTTCTAACACAAACTGTACCATTCTGCCGCTTCAACCTTTCTGAAACCTACTCCAGTTGAGTGAGATTTTCTCTATTAGTCATCAGCTTCTCAAGGTTCTCATGAACACCCACTGGAACAAAGTGGTACAATGTGCTTAGAAAGATCAAGATCAGAGAACTCCAAATATATGAGCTGCATTCAGTTCTTCAGAAGTTTTCCCTACAGGTGTATTAAAAGGAAAAGCCCTTGCTCTGTTGCTACTAAAGATCCCACACCTCCAGCCACTACCAGTGTAAAAATGATGGCTCCTCATTATGTTAAGGTGATTTCAGGTCCACAAATCCATACACCAGTAGATAATATTATAAAAATATGAGTGATTGTGTTTGCAAAAAAAATGTAACATTAAAGAAAATACTTCCAAAATCAATGACAACATTGACGGACCTAAAATCACACTTAAAAGCACAGTTGAAAGAAATTATTTTGGATCTCATTTCTTCTTGATTTTCACTGTGTTTCTAAGGTGGCTTTTGAAATTGATTTGCATTCTAAAAGTTAACTTAGGCACAAAGTTAAAGAGTATTCTGGGCTTTTTACTAGAGCACCTGCATCTGTGCCAAAGATGACAATAATAGACATACAATCTCAAGAGACATTAAGTGAATGCACAAGAAATCACCACTGATCACTGGGGGGAAAAAAATACTAACTTTGATCTGCCATAGTTGTATTGCTATAGCACTGTAGCAACCAGCCAAGCAGAAACTTATGTTAGTTTGTGGAAGCTGCCAGTTTAAGCTTGGAGCCAGCAGAGGACCCTGTACAGACCAATGCCTCGCTACTCCAGAGCCAGCAATCCTGACATACAAATCTTAGGTCCTTGAAAAAAAGACAGCATGACTCACATCTTTGAGGTATTTATGAAAAAATCCTTACAAACGTTTTTAAACATTTCTGAATTCTTACTGAAAACTTGCATAATCTTATTATAAATGATGTATTGGTACAGAATAGTGCAGAGCACTCTAATTGTTAAGGTGTGCTTAACATCTCTCATCTTTAATCCATTCAAGAAACTTTATATTATATTAAAAAAGCATCCTTTAATGAATCAGATGAAAATATCATACCTCCGAGTTGCTGAGATGCTGTTTTTCAAGCAGCTGCTGCATTTCTTTCAGGTTTTTCTGGAATAGAAGTTGGTTACTATCCACGCTTGTTCTGCTGCTCTCCCGCATTGTTTTGTCCAAGCCAACCATTGCTGAAATCTGCTCCTGATGCGAATAACCATTCCTTGATGCTGATGAGTGTGAAGTGTCATCTGTGGTTCTTGATGCAAGTGAAAAACTTATTACTTTGGCTTATTTCTATGTGCCAACTATTCACTTTCAAACATGTTCCTTTCCAAAAGTAGACTTCATCAATAAATGCCCGGCACGTGAAGGACAGCAGAACTACGTGTAACTACAGGTGGTGCTGTTTGTGCTGTCCTGCGTTAAAACTGTCCAGCACTTTCCATTTTAAAACTTCTCTAATTTATAAATTGTCAGAGTCGTGATTGGGTTGTTGGGTGACTGCCTCAGGCTGAATTATTCTGGAAAATGTCAGCCAACAGTTTGGCCATCTGCAGGACTGGAACATGGAAGTTTTTTGGGTTTTTTTCTTTTAAGAAGGAAAATGGCCTTTATTCTTTACTTATTTATTTATTTATTAAACGAGGCTGGTTTATATAGAGGATGGCTATATACTGATGCTGCCAGATATTCCCTTACTTCAAATAGCAAAAAGGTTTACTTGTACCTAAAGCGCCCAACTCTACTGATAACCTGTAATGTCGGTAATGCCTGACATTAAGGAATTCGTATTTGCTACCTGAAATAAAAGTCCTCAGAGTAACTACTGTAGATGGGTACTGTGGTAAAGGTGAGCTCAGATGAAGACTGAGGAAATCACAGGTTTACACAGGTTGAGAATTATCTAGAACCATGAGACTGGCTGACACTGAGAACTAAAACCAAGAGGCGTGGGAAACGAGATGACAAGGAAAATGTGCAGTCAGAGACTGGGAAAGCAGGGAGTCTATAGCAAGATACATTCAAGAACAAAATGTAGACAGAACTGGAACAAGGCTGGGTAAGATCACTAGGAAAAGGAACCGAGTCCTGGAAAATGAGAGGCAAGGACTAGGTAGTTATCAAGAATGACAAAACTAAGAAACAAGCACCTTTAGTGAATAAGAAATGCAGGAGTTGGACTTGGTGATCCTTATGGGTCCCTTCCAACTTGGGATATTCTATGATTCTGTGATAAGGCAATGTATCTTAGAAAAAGTGCTTTGGGAGAGTGAAGTATTGATTTCAAATGGTATGTGATGTAAGAAGAAATTACAGGGAAAACTCTTATATGCAAACTGCACTATCTTTGAGTCAAAAGAGTAAGATCAGGATGAGAATAAGAAAGCATCTTGACAGAATACTTTATACTTCATAGAATAGTTTGGTTACGATGGCAATCTGAGTCAGGCATAACTGAATGGGGACTAGGTTCACCCTGCCTATTCCCAGAATTCCCCTGAAGAGAAAGGTTTGTGTCATCATTTCTTCTGCTATTTTATGTAGTGGACGCAAACAACTTAACGATGTTTCATAATATTTTCATTGGAACAGTCCACAGAAGCACTTCCTTTGCCACAGAGAGGGTAATCATCTCCTGTTTATTGAACACAATAAGCAACTTACTTCTGTTTATCATCATAGTAAATGGTTATGCTTACCTGCAGGTAGTTTTGTTTCTGCTTGGCAAGCACAATCCTGATGTTAAAACTGATCCTTTAATTTGCTCAAGAGCTTCTTCTAACTGAAAAGCTGCTTTTGTCTGGGCTAGAGGTATTAACAGAAAAAACACATTGGAAAAAAATCTTTAAATTAGAATATTTTACCATGTATGTTTTGGTTAAAATTCTTAAGTTTGGAGAGCCTAAATTCAGACTGTTACAATAAACTCAGGGTTTTATTATTGTTAGGCATGCTGGAGCATCTCTAGTTTCTCTGAAACAAAGTACAGTCTGTTTAAATCTTTATAGTAATGAATTTATTCAGCAGTTCTGATATTTCCTTTTAGACTGCACAATTGGGAAAGTAGGTGGTTAAAACATCCAGCACTAACTTTGTTTTTACATCATGATTATTACGGTCATTCACTAAGCCAAAGTTATGGCTTGCAGGTATTTTACAGGGACCAAATTGTGACTTAAGAATTGAAGCAGTGGAGAAAGAAAAAGTCCAGACAGGCCCAAGGTGTTGCTTCTTACAAATAAAGAAAGGTAAGATTAAAAGGGGCAGAGACAGAATTACTATTAAGAAAACCAACAAAAAGGTTGTGATTCATCATACTGCTACACAATCTGGACTGTGAGTAGAGCTCCAAAGAAGCCCTAAAACAGTACTGTCCTATTTTGTTATTTTATTCTGACATTTGATCTTGAAGTCAGAGACATTACCTCACAGCTGGCACAACTGCAGTTGGAAGAGTAAATCTTGAAGAATTACTAAGTATTATACCATATCTTCAGAGTTTCAACACTGGAAAGTTGACTGGAAGTCAGACTTGGCTGAAGCTATTAAGAACTCCTGCCAATCTGCACTCATTCCAACGAAGAAAGCAGGAACTGAGTTGCAGTGATCACTACTTTCCAGCCGTGAAAGAACAGCTCAAAAAGCTGACTAATTCAGCAAAAGTTATATAATACATTAATATATGCTGGGACTGCCTTTTCTTACAGATAAACAAAAGGCATGTTCTTGAATATTTTGTATTCAGGGCTTCAGGTAGGGAACCATCCTAATAACTTTCAATGGCTTTCTAACATCTTACGCAAAATTCTGAAATTACAATGTTATAAGCAACAAAGACCCTGCCGTGAAACAAGTGGAGGAAAAATAGGGAGCCACAATACCTCTGGGAGATGACTGCATACTACAATTGGAACATAATGAAATACCTCACAGTTTTTAGGAAAAAAGAAACACCAACCCTTATTATTTCATTTCTTCTACCCAATGTTGTCATACATATCAAATCCGTGCTTCTTGTCGGTTATGTTCTGCTAACACTAATTAATTCAATTAATTTGAGTGAAGTTCTATTGTTCTATTTGGTTTCAATAATATTCTATTATTAAAAAAAACAACTGTATTGTGAATAATGGTTACATTTCCATTTACAAACCTATCTGCTTGTGTTGGGAAGCAGGGAGATGAGCACGCTGGAACTTCTCAGTTGTTTCCCAAAACTTAATTTTCCTTTTTTGTAAGATTTGTTCTCTAAATCTTTGTTCTTCTTCTTCTTTTTGCTTCTGTCTTTCTTCAAAGGCTCTGTATTTAAGAAGAAAAATTAGATGAAATCTATGCTTTCTAATTACATTTCCAAAAATATCAGCAACTTGTCTATTATCTGGTGGTTTTGGAACAAAAACTTGCTTGTCCATGAATTAAATGCTACAAACCTCAGCACACCTGAATTATTATAGTCAGTATGAACCTAAATGGGACAGTGGGTGATAAAGAAATGCACCACAATACTCTTATTTTCTTAGCTTCAGCCAGAGATGTAATGATTTCTTACACGGGAATTAACATGCAGACTCATACAGCTCTTGTCACTGATGTTGCTTTCACCACATTCCTTACATTACCACACAAATGTGTAACAGTGGGCAAACATATAAGATGATGAACTTCAACTACTGTGTGTACCTTTCAGGAGCTTAAGAGTTGTTATCCAGAAGCAACACACAAGAGCTAGAGCTTTAACCTAGAAATATGTAAGAATTGTGTTGACTTCCAATTGTTAGGAAACTTTCTGAAAGACAGTCAGTTCAGTAGCACAAAATGGGATCCAAAGCTCTAATTGACCCTATCAGTTTTAAATATCATATATGCTTAAAATGTCTCCTTCTACTGACTGGAAAGCAAAGCAGGATCCAGTTGAAAACGAGCATCACCACAAAGCTTACCTCCTGTGGGCACAAGCTTGATGAAGCTATGTGGAATTTTCATTCCTGCTGACAAAAGCATCAGCTTTTGCTGACAAACTTATATTGGCTCCTTGAGTGAAATCTACCCTCTACCAGTAACCTTACTGGCACAGCGCCCACATAGACAAACTAGTACATAAATACATAACTTATCAAATTCAACCTCTTTAAAGTCTGCCATGCAGGGATCACTACAACAGAGCTACTCTGTAACTCAGGCTATTTTATTTATTCTTCCTTTTTCTTCCAAGGGAAAAAGTTTAAACTGGGAAAACAAGCAGAAAAGTAATTTGAAACAGGTACTTTTTGTTTTTAGGAGCTTAAAGGCTGTAATTGCACAATAGTAGAAAAAATAAATAAATAATAGGAAAAGAACCAACTAATTCCCAAATACTCCCTTTTACAGGCATATCCTCTTTATTGCACTTGAAAGACAAAGTGTAGCAGACATTTTTGCTATTTTGAGAATTTCTGTAGATATGGTTGTCAAAACACACTGAAACTAAAACCAAATTTCCCAGTTTTGTGGACCAATTATTGCATTTCATTAGTAGAAAGTGATGACAAAAGATGTACTCCTATACAAGTGGAAAAGCGCCGTGAAGAGATTTGATGCAGCACTCAAACCTGAAGTCACATATTTGCTTTTCTGATGCTGTGGCTATAATTATAAATGCACCTTAACACTCCTCCCCATATCATGAGGGGAACAAGAGGTTGTTATGTCTGATCTTCCTTTCTTTCACACTACAGCTCCAATGTTATCAACACTCAGCTAAAGAAAGACAGCAGTAGAGCATATAAAAAGCTGAAAACAAGAAGAGATACAGAATATGTAGAAGACACTGCTTTTGCTAATGTATGTAGCACTCTGGATTAATGTTCTTCAAGATAGAATTCAGAATGCCATTGAACAACATAACCAATCACTACTTTTGCTTCAGAAGTACGTTTCCTTCAGGAAGGTCTGGGTCCCACCGCAGTGGTGTTCCTTACAATTGTCTTGGATCATAAGAACTGTGTAAGATGGTAGCTTTTATTGAAAATGACAATTAATAAACCTCCAAAAATCCAGGAGTTCAAAGTAACTCTTCTCCTGGAGATGAAGAATTATAAAGCCTCACAGTTCAAATGAAGGATAAGATGGAAGACTGATTTATACAAAGAAAAATGAATCACAGAATCACACCATAGCGGAGGAAGAATGGGACCTCTGTGTCCCTCAGGCCCAAGCCCTGCTCCAGCAGGGACACCCAGAGCAGGGTGCCCAGTGCCACGCCCAGGTGCCTCTGAAAGGTCCCCAAGGAGGAGACCCCACAGCCTCTGGGCAGCCTGTGCCAGTGCTCTGTCACTGCACAGCACAGCAGTGCTCCTGGTGGTCAGAAACAATCGTATTAAAAATGTTTCATTTGCAAACTTCTTTTCAGCAAGGTGGACTGATTTGACTTGAAGTGTGGCATGAGCCCCTAACAGTAGTTATCCAAGAACAGACCAAATCTGCAGAGAAATCCAAGCATAAAAGACACAACAATTTGGTTAAAGTTTCACAGGAGCTTTAATTGTTCATACACTCCAGAAGTTTCAGTAATAGAACTAGAATTTACTGTCAACTTTCAGTACTCTGATATTTCACTAAGGGTAAAAACAGAAATCTGCACTATTAAAACCCTTTATCCTGACTGAAAATATAGGAAAATCACAATAGAAGAAGCAGACTTGCTTATCCTAGGAAGTTTTAAAAACATTCTTCTACATCTCCTTAATTTTTCCAGAGGTTGCTCACGAAGGCCTTTAGTTGAACTGTAGCCGTTAAATTCAGATGTGGGAAACTCTACAACTTTGCGCCTGGAATAATTCCAGAGTATAACTCCAAAAAGGAATGAGTAAATTCTGACAGTCTTTTGCTATTTATTTTTTTAAAGGATTCTGGAATATGACATAGCTGCACTCTTCCACATTCCTTATAATTGGAATTAAAAAAAGATTCTTGTTCCACACAGCTGGAGATGGGCAAGGCCAGCTGCTGATGGAGGAGGTCTTTCTCACCACTACTCATCGTGATCTCTATTTGGCTCGGAGTAAGACACGAGGCAGAAAAAGTATTTTACTTAAACTGGAAGGAAATGCATTAGAGGTATTCTATGAAGCCTGCATCATTAACTTCTTGACCTCACAGAATGTAAATTGGGAAATCCAGGTGCATTATGTAAAATAAATAATTCTACAAATGCATGGTGACATCTTACAGAAAAGCACTTAAAACAAATGTTTGTTCATCCACTTGCCTTAAGCCACCAGATTAGGTTCACATCACAGATGTAACACTGGCAAAAGAGCGTGGCTTTAAGATGAGGAGTTACCACAAGAATTTCCTGACTGGTGTTCCTTTAACCTGCTTTTTTTCTGTACTGTTAACAACACGGTGGTGCAGCAATTTCTGCAATGGCTGCCCAAATGTTTATAGCAAATGTGGAATATGAAACTTAAAAGATTTAGCAGTTTCGCATATACAGACATTATGTGGAAGGTATTTTCATGCTAAAACCAGAATAACCAGATGGTGAAACTACTTCCTTGTTAATTTTACTAACTTATCTTCACAGTGAAGTGATGGATGCTACATCTGCAGGTGGACTGAATGCTTATTACTACCTAAATGCTTATTACTACACAGTGCACATGGAATGCTATGAAATGAACTTACCAGGACCATAGGAACATGGATTACTTGTATTCCCTCATCTCCTCTGATTATCGTATGCTGCATAAGGACAGCCTAAAATTGCTCTAAGGGCTTCAGAAAGACCAACCCTAAGGGCTCGCAGAAAGCTGTCCTCCAAAATGCCCTAATGGTTCACAGCAGAGTTGACCACACTATCCAGCAATTTGTTCCACTCCAAATCATATTTACTAGCAAAAAGAAAACACACCTCATGCAAAGCCAAGATTTTTGTTGTTGTTGTTAGCAAAATTCACATCCTAAGGGACTAAACAGGTCTCATTGTTACAGAAAAATAATTATTATTCTGGAATATTTCTATACGAAGAATGCCTCAATAACAGTTATAATAGTTTATATTTTTATTTGTACTCTTATTTTCTCCTCCTTTTCCTGATGTTATGCTCATTCTTCCATTGCTCTTCTGAGTCCCAATACTGGTAATTGCATTCTGATGGTCTTGGGGTGTTGCAGTGAGTTGTCAGCATCTGGAATCCCTTCTTCAGAAGCAATGAGATGTTCATATTAATGTTTCCTTCTTCCTCATCTCGGGATCCATTTGGAGTCATTTTTATGTTTCCTACCACACTTTTACACCTTTGCTCTTCTTTAACAGATCCACAGGTTCACGGTCCATCCAAATATTTCACACAGGGTGCCTTTAACAAAAATCACGCGCTATTTTGTTGTTCTCTTTGTTACCTCTGCAGCCAGTTTTGTCAGATCCAGGTCTGCACCTCCTTAGTGGGCTAGTAGTGCGTTGTCTATAGCTGTGGAGTCTCCAGTGCCAGACCTGCGTGCTGTCCATTATCACCAGTGCTTGCACTGCTCTATGCCACACCCTGTGCCTCCAGTTCTCGAGACCTCTGCTCTTGTACCAGGCCTGAACTACTCTACATCGATATGTTAGTCATAAATATTCCATTCTACATAGGATTACAGCCTGTAATTGCTACCTGTATAAAACTACGGTCATACAATAAAAGGATAAGTAACAGAAAATAAATTAGCCACTGGCACCTGATCAAATTAGAGAAATTGCTGTTACCACTAAGCCAAGGAAAACAAAGGTGTGGGCAGGTCAAGAAAAGTTCAGGCAGAGAAAAGACAGTACAGTCCCGTGGCAATTCTGGATTAGAGGTCTGCGTGGTTACAGCCACCCCTGCTTTCTGAATTTTCATTCTAATGTGGAAAGCAGTAACTGAATTCTTAATACTTTTCCTTCTCTGTTTACCAAGTGCTACCATCTTTCTCCCATCTCTGGCACTAGCCTGATTTTCGTCCTCTCTCAAAGGAAGATGTTGATTTAAATAATCAATGATAATCAGCCAGTAGGTGGAGCACAAAGCTTGTGCATATATATGTTTTTTATTTTTATTTTTCTTTAATAAAAAAGAAGCAGTGAATAGATTGAAAACTGATACAAACTTGGAAAATATTTCCTTCCCCAGTTACAACAGATGGATTAGCTATTCAGGTGTCAAGGTAATGCAAAACGCTCACCCAGGGCAGCTGACTGTTAAGTTTAAAAATGCACGCAGACAATCACAGGAGATCTTGTGTTTCCTGAACCTACCATCTACCTGCAACCAGTAACATCACGGTGAAACTGGATACACATTTAGCACTGAGCAGTAACAGCAGGATGGCTGCACTTCCAGCAGGGTGACAGCTGGTATTTAAAATGCACTGGGGTATATGAACACAAAATACGATACTCTATTCATTTGTATCAAGTATGTCCTTAGGCAGTGGCTCATATTTCATAGAATCTTAGAATCATTAAGGTTGGAAAAGGCCTCCAAGGTCATCCAGTCTAACTGCCCACCTACCACCAATACTCACTAAACCACATTCCTAAGTACTGCATTTACTGTTTACTTAAACATCTCCAGGAACAGTGATTCCACCACTTCCCTGGGCAGCCTGTTCCAATGCTGCACCACTCTTTCAGAGAAGAAACTCTTCCTAATATCCAACCTGAACCTCCCCTGGCACAACTTGAGGCCATTCCCTCTTGTCTTATCACAAGTGATCTGGGAGAAGAGGCAGACCACTACCTTGCCATAATCTCCTTTCAGGTAGTTGTAGAAAGCAATAAAGTCTCCCCTGAGTCTTCTCTTCTCCAGACTAAATTTCCCTCAGCTGCTCCTCATAAGACTTGTGCTCCAGACCCTTCACAAGTTTTGTTTCCCTTCTCTGGACATGCTCCAGGGCCTCAGCATCCTTCTTGTAGTGAGGGGCCCAAAGCTGGACACAGTATGCAAGATGTGGCCTTGCCAGGGCTGATTACAGGGGAACAATCACCTCCTCAGTGCTACTGGCTACACTGTTTCTGATATAAGGCAGGATGCCATTCATCCAGCCTGCCCACATCCCTATGTAAGGCTTACCTACTCTAAGGTAGATCAATGCTTCCCCCCAACTTGGTGTTATCTGCAAACTTACTGAGGGTGCACTCAATGCCCTCATCAAAATCATCAATAAAGATATTAAACTGGCTGGAGGGCCGTGCTCAACGGGTGGTGGTCAATGGAGTTAAGTCCAGCTGGCGACCCGTTTCAAGTGGTGTCCCCCAGGGGTCGGTGCTGGGGCCCATCCTGTTTAATATCTTTATTGATGACTTGGATGAAGGGATTGAGTGTACCCTGAGTAAGTCTGCAGATGACACCAAGTTGGGAGGTGGTATCGATCTGCCTGAGGGTAGGGAGGCCCTGCAGAGGGATCTAGATAAGCTGGATGGCTGGGCTGAGGTGAATGGGATGAGGTTTAACAAGGCCAAGTGTCGGGTCCTGCACTTTGGCCACAATAACCCCATGCAGTGCTATAGGCTTGGGGATGAGTGGTTGGATGACTGTGAAGAGGAAAGGGACCTGGGGGTGTTGGTTGATGCTCGGCGAAACATGAGCCAACAGTGTGCCCAGGTGGCCAAGAGGGCACCTGGCCTGCATTAGAAATAGTGTGGCCAGCAGGAGCAGGGAGGTAATTGTCCCCCTGTACTCAGCACTAGTGAGGTCGCACCTTGAGTACTGTGTTCAGTTTTGGGCCCCTCGCTATGGGAGAGACGTTGAGGCCCTGGAGCGAGTCCAGAGAAGGGCAACGAAACTGGTGAGGAGTCTGGAGCGCAGGCCTTGTGGGGAGCGGCTGAGGGAGCTGGGATTGTTTGGTCTGGGGGGGGGGGAGGCTCAGGGGAGACCTCATTGCACTTTATGGCTTCCTGAGGGGAGGCTGTGATGAAAAAGGGTCTGGCCTCTTCTCCCAGGCAAATAATAGGACCTGAGGAAATGGCCAGAAGTTGTACCAAGGGGGGTTTAGGTTGGACATTAGGAGAAACTTTTTCTCTCAGAGGGTGGTCAGGCACTGGAATGGCCTGCCCAGGGAGGTGGTGGAGTCGCCATCCCTGGCAGTGTTCAAGAGGCGCCTGGATGAGGAGCTATGAGATATGGTTTAGTAGCTTATGGTACTAATAGGAATGGGAAGGCGGTTGGACTAGATGATCTTGCAGGTCGTTTCCAACCTTGTGATTCTATGATTCTGTGATTCTGTAAACAGGATGGGTCCCAATATCCACCCATGGAGAGCACCATTCGTGACTAGTCGCCAGCTGGATTTAATTCCATCACCACTCTCTGAGCTCGGCCATCCAGCCAGTTTTTTACCCAGCAAAGACTGTGCCTACCCAAGCCACAGGCTGCCAGCTTCTCCAGGGGGATACTGTGGGAGACAGCATCAAAGGCTTTGCTGATGTCTAGACAGACTACACCAACAGCCTTTCCCTCATCCACCACGTGAGTCACCTGGTCATAGAAGGAGATCAGGCTGGTCAGGCAGGACCTGACTTCCATGAACCCACACTGGCTGGGCCTGATCATCCGGCTGTCCCACGCACTTTGTGTGAACTCACTCAGTACGTTCTGTTCCATAACCTTCCCTGGCACCAAGGTCAGGCTGAAAGGCCTGTCATTCCCCAGATTCTCCTTTATAGATAAGCATCACATCAGTAAGCCTCCAAACCTCTGGGACGTCTCTGATTGACCAGGACTGCTGACAGATGGTAGAAAGTAGCTTGGCAATCATGTTCAGAAGCTCAGCATCCTCAGCTGGGTTTCATCTGGCCCCATGGACTTTTGATAGTCCACATGGAGTAGCAGGTCTCTGTCTGTCTCCACCTGTATTGCGGGGGATTTATTCTGCTCCCACCATATTTCAGTAATGGCAACTAAGTCATAGTTTGCCTGCCATATAATGGCTTCCAGCTTCTCCTGCTTGTTGCCCATGCTGCGTGCATTTGTGTAGAAGTACTCTTGTGTAGAAGTACTCCAGCTGAGCCTTCAGCCTTGCACCCAAACCTGGCATTGTCCCACAAGGCTCATCTCTAGCAAGCCTCGTTTCACCCCCTTCCCCTTTCATACCTAGCTTAATTTCTGGAATGCTGTTATTTAACTGCATTAACCTACTGCCCCAGAGTATATTTAACTCTTAAACTGATCTTGAAATGGCAACTTCATGTATTAGTGAGACAATTAGTGAGACGATAAAGGAAGGATTTTATTGTTACTCAGGAAACTTGTGTAAAGGTAATCTGGCTAGTTTATAATGTTGAGGTGCTGCTGTTAATACAAATTCAAGAATTTTGTTCAGGATGCAAAGAAACTGATGTTATCAGATAGGATATGAACACAGATTCCTTTAAGCCTTGAAGAAGATCTCTGACTTTTGTTTTTGAGATTCTGCTTTCCAAAACGACACCTACTTTTTTTAAATGCAAGTGAATTTTTGTTTTTCACTAATACATTAATTAATTGAGAACGTCTTGTCAGAATTTGAGCATTTTTAATTTTGAAGCCATTGCATTTTAGAGGTACTGACAACAGGTCAATAGATTGAAAACAAAAGACTTCAGTCTGCATCCTCTCTGCATATGGAGTTCTCATTAGCTTAAAAAGTGCATAAAAGAAGATTGAGAACAGAGCAGAGGTTCTGCTATATCATCCCTAGGTCTGTTAGAGGAAATTCACTGCTATTACTTTTCAAGAGAGGCTTTGTAAATTTAAGGCTGACCTTAAATTTGGTCATGTTCAACCAACCTGGCAAGCTTCTATGATGAAATGACTGGCTTTGGAGATAAGGGGAGAGCAATGGATATTGTCTACCGAATAAGACAATAAGTCTAGTAAGGTAGACAGTAAGACTTTAGATACTGTCTCCCATTAGATCCTTGTAGAGAAGCTGTTGAAATATGGGCTGGATGTGCAGGCAGAAGGGTGGGTTGAAAACTGGCTGAATGGTCGAGGCCAGAGGATGGTTACCAGGGGCACAAAATCCGGTTGGAGGAAAGTAACGTCTTTTTCCTAGGGGTCAGTACTGGGCCCAGATCTGTTCAACATCTTCACAAATGACCTGGTTGATGGAGAAAAGAGTACTCAAAGCAAGGTTGCAAATGACAATAAACTGGAAGGAGTGGCTGATATGCCAGAGGGTCCTGCAGCCATCCAGAAGGAACTCAGCAGACTGGAGAAATGGGCTGACAGAAATCTCATGAAGTTTGACAAGATGTACAGAGTCCTGTACCTGGGGACAAACAACCCCAGGCACAAGTATATGCTGGGTTGCACCCAGCTGGAAAGGAGAATAGCAGAAAAGGTCCTGGGGGTCCTGCTGAACACTAAACTGAATATGAGCCAGAAATGTTCGCTGCAGCAAGGAACCCTAACAGTGTAGCATTAGACAAAGTACTGCCAGCAGGGTGAAGGAGGTGATCCTTCCCCTCTACTTGGCATTGGTGAGGTCACACCTGCAGTAAAGTGCTGGACTCCTCAGTACAGGAGAGACATGGACATATTGCAGAGAGTTCAGTGGAGAGCCCTCAGGATGATGAGGGGACTAGAGCACCTCTCCTGTGAGGAAGGGCTGAGTGAGTTGGGCCTGTTCAGCCTGTAGATGAGATTCTGGGGGATCTCATCAATGTCCAGTAATACCTGAAGGGAGGGTGCAGAGAGGAAGAGTCAGACTCTTGTCAGTGGTGTCCAGTGCCAGGACAAGAGACAATGGTCACAAACGAACACAACAGGATCCCTCTGAACACCAGAAGCACTTCTGTGCTGCGCAGGTGATGGAGCACTGGCACAGGCCGCCCAGAGAGACTGTGGAGTCTGCTCCTTGGAGACCTTCCAAAGGCACCTGGATGTGGTCCTGAGCACACTGCTCTGAGGCAACCTGAGTAGGAGTTGTACTAGATGGCCTCCAGAGGTTTCTTCCAACCTCAGCATTCTGTGTGAAGGTTAGAAGTAGCAATAAAATTGCTGTATTTCACTGAGTACCCATCTGTGCTGCGTATATTGAAAGAAAAAAAAATATTGAAAGGAAATTCCAGTTTTGAGAATATAAGGTAGCAGTGCCAAGAATAACTTCTGATGCTTGCCTATAAGCCCTGTCAGAGCATATTTAAGGTGCTGCCAGGTGAGATCTTGGAACTTAAGGAAGTCACACAATCCTTGAGAAGCCATCATCATGGCTAGCACCTTTACAATATGTTACAAAGATAACAGTTCTTGGCTCATAAGCAGATTTGAGACATAACCTGAGGGCTGAACCATTAGAAGACAAATCGCTTCCTACCTGCATAACTTCGAGGAAAAAAATATTCAATTTCAACAAACTTTTAATTTCCAAATTACTTTTCATTATACGTGCAACGGCTCTTGGTTTTGAATTTGACAGCTACCTCACTTGTAGTTAGTAGAATACTTGTCCTCACAGATTTCCATCTGAACTACTTATGATACTTATTCTCAATTATCACAAATGGAAATAATTTTCTAATTTTTTAACTGGCTCACCTGGGTAACTTGGATTTATACTGTCTAATACACTTAAGGCCATAATGAAATTCACATGGAAATGTATTTATATATCAACACGTATTAGTTTAGCTACTCCAGTCTGTCAAAAATATGCAGGTTGTCTGCTGTTTGCTTTTCCATCAGCATATAATATTTCAAGATCAGTAATATGATAAATAGTGTTCATCTGAGATATGTAGTGTTACAGTGGTGCTGTTCCATAAAACTAAAGAAGATATTTAATCTTTCAGCTGAGGCTTGGTATATTATCTGCAAAGGTTGCGGGTCTTTAATCACTCCCAAGTGATACTTCCTCTTCCATTTTTCTTTTTACTTCAAAATGTGTGCTGACAGCACAGCATATCAACCTTTTGTGAAGCTAAAACAGCAGTATAATTACTGTCTGCTGCCCTTGATGACTTATCATCTTATCATCCTATCATCCTATTTCAATAAATAAATGTTGTACAAAAAATCACCTGATATGGAACTATGGGGGAAGAGTGTTTCAGGGAGTTAACAATGGGAAGAAGCTGGTTGGAGGCCGAGGTCTTCTTCTGAAAAGACTTCAGCAGGAGCCCATCCATCTGTATGGTATACAGAGCCATTCTCCTGCACATGAACGTAGGATCTGAATGCTAGGGTGAAGCCTTCTGCTTATATCACTGCACTCAAACACCTCAGCGTACATTTTACTCAACCCATGGGTCATTGAATTTTTCATTACTTTGTACTTTCATATATGAGGAAATGCTGGATATTCAAAGCTCTGTTTAAAATATCAAAACACGTTAACTTGATTACAGACATACTTCTTTACTAGAGAGGCTTAGCACTGCATTTACTGGGAAGTGGGATCACCAAGCCCCATCACAGGGGAGACTGTGCACTGTCACTCCACGCGCTCAGAAGCGCTTACACTTCAGCAAGCAGTGACAGCTGCCTGCCCGCCCACTCCTGCTGGATATCTGAATTCACTTGTTACAAACCCACCGAAGCTAACAGAAGTGGAAGAGTAACGTAAATGCCGGTCAGAGCGACAACGTGTGGATGTGGTCCAACAGGTAGCAGCTCAGAATATTGCTCCCTTATAATTTATTTTAGGTTTAGTGAATTTTTAAGCCTAGGTTCAATTCTTCTAGGAAAAGCAGTGAGGCTGCTTAGCAAAGTGAACGTGCAAGCTGTAGAAACACAGTGACCTGTCTCAAACTTCTGACTTGGCTTTTTCTAACCTCCCACAGAACAGCCCTTGTTACTCACCTCCTTCTTCTGTTTGTCTCCATCAAATACTTCCGCGCTCTGCTCCGACACAGCCTTTGATCTTCTTTCAGTGCGCAGCGTTCCTCTTCTAAATCCCATCCCAAGGGAAATGCTAAAGCTCTGTCCCTGGTGCTGTGTTAAGGACAGTGCTGGCTGTGTCTCCAGCAGCTCACGACAGATGCAGAAGCTGCTGGATGGACTTCACATGCCTTTGTGAGCGGGAAAGGGCAAATTTTATCCCATCACATTCAAGACGCTGATAGACTGTTTGGTTAATTACACAACAGTTGCTCCCATAAATATGTATAATGGTCATAACTCAGTGTTCATCTGGAAAAAAATGTAGCTACATTTTACTGTTTACAGTAAATTTAACACATCACAGAATCATAAAATTGAATTGGATGGAACACTTAAAGGTCATCTGGTTCACCTCCCCTGCAGTGAGCACGGTCACCGACAGCTCCATCAGGTGCTCAGAGCCCCTTCCGGCCTGACCTGGAGCGTCTGCAGGGACGGGGTACCACTACCTCTCTGTGCAACCTGTGCCTCTTGCCATATAAATGGTGCCCCTTATGCCCCATGCCATCAAAAACGTTTTTCTTCTATCCAGAAGAAAAAAAAGGGGGGAATGCCGGCTTCCACACAGCCGACTCGCACCCCTCGCTCCACAGGGCCCCACCCCTCCCTTTGGCGAGGAGCGGGCGGCCATTCCCGGGTAGGCTGCCTGAGGGCGGCCCTACCGCCGCTCACGGAAGGATACGCGCAGAGATCCGCGCCCGCACCGCGTCCCGCCGGGCTCTGGAGGTGCCGCCGCCACAGCGCCGCGCTGCCCGTCCCGCCGGGCTCCATGCAGCTCCCCAGCACTGCCGTACGGGGAACGGCGCGCTCCTGTGGCCGCACCGCCGCCATCGTAGCAACGGGAGACGCCGCTTCCTTCGCAACGGGGCGGGGCGGCGGGGAACGGCTGAGGGGAGGGTTGAGGGTATGGCCGAGGGGTGGCGGTTTGCCCGGAGCCGCCTCGGTTGGGCTTCGGAGCGGCGCGAGGCACGGCGCTGGGGGAACGTCGGGGAAGACGTGGAATGAACTGGATCAGCTAAACCTGTATATAAAAAGTTCTGCCGTCTTAAGACGTGGAACAACGTGGTTTTATCGTCCAGGCGGAGCTGTGCGTGTCGCCTTGGGACGTGGCCACGCCCGGTGAGCTGTCCGGGCCGTGGCGATTTCCGCGCCTGACGCTCCCGGGCTGTTGCGTTTGAGCTACAACCAATTCTTCAGCGCGCAGCTGTTCCGTGTCAGTGAGCGGGAGGGCAAAAACAGGGCTCTGCATTTATAAGAGTCTGTTGTGCACGGACACCCCTCCACGTACTTCTAGAAACTCACCAAGTAGCTGTTCCTTTTAGCGTTTTACAGCCAGGATCACTGATGCTCCGATTGTCAGATGTGCTCAGTATTTATAATATCCACAGTTGAGATGCTAGAATGGAAGCCGTTCACCTCTAGTTCAGAGGAACAGCTCCAGACTCACTGCTTTGCCCAAGCTGAACTTCTCAGTGTTGCAGGCAGAAGGCTGGTTGTTACTTCTCTGCCTCGAAGCGGTCCTCTTCAGGTGCTTTTCACACTTCGAAGACCCCAGTCTGTCTGATAAATGCAGTGTTTCACTGAGGATCATAGAATCGTTTGAATCGGAAGAAAACTTTAAAGGTCATCTAGTCCAACTACCCTGCAATGAACAGAGACACCTACAGGTCCAATGTGTGCTCAGACCCTGTCCATGACTTCGAATGTCTCCAGGGGTGGGGCATCCAACACCTCTCTGGTCAACCCGTCCCAATGCCACACCACTATTACCATAAAAAACTTTCTTCTTATATCCAGTCTAAATCTCCCTTCTTTTAGTTTGAAACCATTTCCCTTTGTCCTGTCAGAAGAGACCCTGCTAAAGAGTCTGTCCCCTTCTTTCTTACAGCCCCCCTTTAGATACTGAATGCTGCTCTCTGGTCTCTCTGGAGCCTTCTCCAGCCTGAACAGCTCCAGCTCTCTCAGCCTGTAAAGGATGCCTTAAAAGACTTTACTGAGAACAGAGTCATGCAAATGGGACTGAATCATAGCTGTAAAACAGCTACCAAATTTGAGCTTATACGCTTAGAAAGAATTTAAACTTCTTAGGCTTACTGTAAATTTTGACCTTAGCTAGCAAAACTGATTGTAGTCATCTTCTGAAATTCAGTATTAAGAATAGTCTTTAAATCTTTCTTTCTCCTTTTTTTAACACCTTTTCCTCTTTGTTCTTCTTCATAGCCCCACTCTGTAGTCTCCTCCAGGTCATTAGCTGCTTTTCTTGGTGAATAAGCTGAGCACCATGTGCTGCAGAGCTGTATGGTTATTCTAGGACAGCAAACAGCCCGGTCTCAAGTGGTTACAAAATATTAGATCCCACTCTGGCAGCTGATTTGGAAGAAGTTTCATAAATTTTAATGTGAGCTAGAGACTGATATTCCAGTAAAGGATAAAGATCAACTTTTAAATCTTTGTGGGACAGACTGAATTTATTACTGATCTGATCTGAAGCCTGGAACACAGATATGCTGCTGCAGAAACACATTTTTTCTTTCCTTCTTGTTCCAGGGGGGATTAATCTGCTAATGCCCTTTAGCTTTCTTCCAAACTTCAGTTTAACTGTGTAGGGGAGGAGTTCAGCCAAGGTTCTGCCCATCATAACCATTCCTTCCTGAAATTTGCCACCTCTTCCTACTTCTATGTATAGAAAGAGGAGTGAAAACCATTTGTTGCTCCCTAGTGTCATATATAGTAAGCAATGAAAATCTTTTCACCTTAACTCCCTGAGACTGTAGTATGGATCATAATCTGCATCTTTGTTAGCACTAGTAACATTCCAGAATTCTTATCTTGGAAAGCTACAAAGTACTCCAGAACAGGTTAAACATTTGATGGCACCAGATACTGACTAACAGGTGGTAGTCAGTTAAAAATGTCACAGAGAACCTCCATGGGAAAACACTTTTCTGGGGAAGGGGCCAGTTAGGGGTGCTGAGTGCCCTGTAACTACTACTTTGAAACAAAACATTGCGCTAAAAAAACTGCAATAATATGTGGATTTAATACTGAATTTATCACCCTCTTGCAACTCTTTAAATCTCACTGTAGTAAAGGCAATTTCCAGTGTATGCCAGCTTCGGACAGGGGCAGAGGTGAACGCAGCATTGAGACCAATGTAGGACATTGGCTGTACTGGTTTAAGGCGACACTCAAGAGTTTGTTCTGAAGGTAATTCAGACATGACATGTCCCAGAGGTGTGGTACAAACTGAGGTTTGGACATAAGCTAAAATTGCTTCCACAGCCAAATCTAGTGTTCTGCCACCCCACCAATGAAAATACCTTCAGTTTAATGATAAAAGCCTTTTAAAAAGTTGAAAATTGATACCTTTTTTTCTTTCAGTGAGCCTAAATCACTCACTACCAAATTCAAACACCAGTGCTCAAAACCAGCGTGTAAGAAACTGTCATGCTTTTACCACAGTGCAGAGATACATTTGGAGTGTCATGTGCAGGTAATGAGCAGGAAGTGCTCTCGGGAGACAAGCAGTGCAAGTATATGAATCTATTGTGCAACAGAGCAGTGTTTTATTAAATGCAGGCTTTAGAGGAGCGATGTGCTGGCTGCTCTTGGTGCTGTACACATTCCCGAATAGTTAGCTCAGCACTTCGTAGTGTGCAATTGTTTCCGCAGAAATGTGAAACCCGTCAAAACATTTGCATTGCTGCAAGTAAAAGATGAACCGCTTTAGGGTAACTTCATTAATTTCTCTTAGTGTTCTTTTGTTGGGCTGGGGAGAAACTGTTAGAAGTGATGTCAAGCCTTGTTCATCTAAGGTAAGACTTTCAATTACTTTGCTGAGATAAGGTAATGAATGTAACTGAATGATTTCTTAGAAAAGTGACAGAGAAATAGACTGCTTTATTCAGGATAGGCATGGAAATATGGAAGAATTAGGTGTTTTCAGAGAGAGAAAAGAGAGTGGATTGAAGCTGTAGAAATTCAGTACAACAGGAAAACATTTTTGTTTTAGCATCTTTTATCACAGTTCAGTTGTTGCACTGTATTTTTATTGTCATCTGCCTCTCTGCAAAGACGCAGTAACTCCTGTTGTAGGCACAGCCCAACCTGTGACACGAATTCCCGAGGTCTGATTTAATTGCCTGTTTCATTTCGCCTTTAAAAAGAATTAACGCTGATTAAAGTATTTGCTTAACTTTACTTAATTGAACAGCTGGTGAGTAGCTGTGATAAAGCCCAGAACAACACTTGGCTTCAAGTGATCTATTTATAAGTTTGATCTTTTTATAACTGTTACTGTTCTTTTCTTCCTTTATTTTGTGCTTATTTCAATATCAAAGAAACATTGTTTTCATTCTCTAGCACTTATTCCTCTCCAGACGCAAAATGCAATCAAATTAATAACTCAGAAACTTTTTTTTAAATCCCCCTGTTAACAGTTTAATGCAATATTTATTTTCAATTTTAAAAAGCAAAAATCAGGAAAAAACTGTTCAGAGCTCTGTCATTGTAGTGCCAAAACCAGAAAGAGACATCTGAAGCTGGAAAGGAGAGCAAGTAGTCAATTTGGTCAAGTCTAAGTAAATTTTCTTTTTAATTAGAATCTTTAAGTTTCTAAGGTCCTATTTACATCCGGAAGTACAGTGTATGAGCATGCTGCAGTGCCTTGCTGAGATGATGGAATTAATAAACAAAGACTTAAATGAAAATTTGTTTCTTAGCCTTCTTACAGTGAGATTTTTCAGGGATTATTTCAGCATTTCTTTAAGCGATGAATCAGAAACAGCCCCGTATTTTCTGGCACCGTGGAAGAAAAATCGTTAAACAAGAAAACATTATTTTGAAATAACATTATTAGGTGTAGTAGTATGGAACTGCTTTTACTGATGCTTTTGTTGTTACTATTTCAGATAATTGTATCCCTGCAAATAGTGTCTCTTTAAACTTTCCCCAGCAAGAACATTTTAAATATTTTTTATATGTTGGATTTGTCTGCAAATCTGTTTGAGACTACTTGTGTGCCCGGATTAATAACGTGGGGAATTGTTTCCACAAACAAACTCTAAGTTCTGAATTTGGAGACTTTGCAGAGTGAAAGGGTTTTTGTCATACATGGTAAATCCCGAAGCCCTCTCCTTTCCAGGGAAAATAACTTTGTGGGCATTTGGGATGTCTGCTGGGTGTGGCATGTCTTAAAATGCGAGTTTCTTAAATGCAAGCATTTGCAAGTTTTGGCCTGCAGATCACTCACAGACATTTTAGCAGAAATTTCGGCGTATTTTAAAAATTTATAGAGGTTACATGCCCAGGGATGTGGTGGATGAGACTCGAGGTCAGGCTGGATGGAGTTCTGAGCAACCTGATGGAGCTGTAGTGTCCCTGTTCATTGCAGGGAAGTGGAACTAGATGACCTTTAAGGGTCTCATCCAGCTCAAATGATTCTGTAATTCTATGATTCTCTACTTCTGACACCCTTGCAAGACATGGCTAAGTAGAAGATGCCTAACAAGCCTTGACCTCAGCTCTGTCAAGTATTGCTATAAAGCTTTTAAGAAAACAGGTTTTAAAGGAAGATCCGTGGATTAATCAGCTTCATTTTGGCGGACTGAGCAATTTAAGATATGTTTGTGATCAATTTATTTCCCCCTCCATTGTTTGGTACAACAGGGCACAAGGAATGTTGGAGCTGTGGAGGAACCACTCAAGGCAGAAGAGAAAAATAAATCTGCAGATATTTCAAAACAAAAAGAACAATGCCTTGTACCATGTGATGTTCAAGCTAAAATTTTACGAGGGGAAAAACAGTATATGTGCAGTATGTATTCATACAGAATACTCTCAACAACAAGCTATGCAATGCCAATGCTATGCATTCCTCTGCTACGCTACGCTATGCTGTGCTAATTTATTTTTTAACCTTCTTGAGCACATGTGGCAGACTTTGACAGAGCTGCCCCCTCTGAATGTCGTTCAGATTTGGGATGCTGTGTGCAGCTGGGACAATGAAGTTAATCATGCTACTTTCTCTTTATAATTGCTGTTGGGGGCAGGCAAATCCAGGCGGTGGCTCATCCTGCCTCTCTGTGTTATCGTCTGAATGTCTGTAGCTCTCTCCATTAGAAAGAAGGGCTTGAGTGTCTGTTCCTTATTTAAACGTTGTACTTAAGTGTCCAAAATTAAGTGAGAAGAAATCCGTACTTGAGCTAGCCTTTTGTAGATACATATGCAGGACATATCCTCTGTTCATCACCTGGAAAAACTAAACAGCAACTGATGTTATCCAGCCTCAGAAAAAATGTGTCAAAATTCTTGTCTTTCTCATATGATTTTCAATATGTATTATTGATTACGTGGCAAGTTTAGTTTCTATATTTTTAGCATCAGGGCAAAACAAGGAACCTGAATAAATAGCACAGTGAATGGGCAAAATGCAGAATGGCAGGAAACCTTACGTATCTCTCCTTTTTTCAGATGTGTTTAAATTTCTGTGTTATCCATTAACTGGTTATCCCAGCAGCTGAAGGTTAAGATGGAATTCATCAAATCTTATGATTTGTGAGGCTGAAGTTCTTAGCGTCTTTGGGTTTAATCTTTGGTCTCTGTACTATGCTTTCACTTTTAGGTGCCTTAGATACTCTAAGGTTAAACGCTTTTAATATTCACTTAGATATCATAAATAGATGTGTCATTATTTGATCGAGACTATTTCTAAGTTTGTGCTAACAAAGTGAATGAACATATTTCTCTTAAAGGAAATTTGCAGAGCTCTCTTGTTGAATATGCAAGAAGCACAAAAAAACTGGTAAGAAACATGATGGATGATCAACAGTCTTCCTTGGATTACCTTTCTAATCAGGTACTTTTTTCTTTATCATAAATATTTTTATTTATTATTTAGCACTATGATTATTGTCTAACTGAGGAAAATTAATTATTTATTTTGTCATTAACACTGTAGGATTAGAGTCTCTGCTGCACTGACTTCAGGAGTGATGTCTTGTCCCCTGGCTAAAGTGTGAGGCCCAGGGAGCAATTAGCACCACCTGGCGCATAGCCTAGTGGCACATATGGCAGTAGGGCAAGTGTCTGTATGCAACCCTGTTGTACTTGTGCACATGACATTATATTATCATGAACTGGCAGTAGTTTATAAACACTGTGCTCACTCAATACAGATAAAAAGCCTTAATCAAATTGAAGGGCTTTCCTTGAATTAATTGGAGTTGTGCCTAAAAGTGACTTTGGATGCAGAAAGTAAAAAATTCGACAAATTCAGTAATGGAGTTACAAATCACTAACATATCTCAAAAATGACCTTCAGATTATGTTTACTAGGAATCAAATGACTATCCTTAGAACATAAAATACTTCTCTGCAACCTGTTTTAAGATATTTATTTAAACTTACAGGTGAATGAACTCATGAACAGAGTTCTTCTTTTGAATGCAGAAGTTTTAAGAAAGCATTTGGATCCACTTCCTTACAAAGCAGTTCAATCTCATGGTAAATATTTTCCGCATTTAATCTTGAGCTTTGTCTTTTTATCTTTGAGAGTATCTTAACAAAGAACAAATTACAGGTAAGCAATTATAACATGTACAATACTTATTCTGTGCCAGTATGCACACATAAAATCTGAAAAATTAGTGAACTATATAAGAATCACATTGGAAAGGGCTGATTTAAATAATTGGCAAGTGGATAATTTTGGGCATAGCATCTTGTTTATATTTATGCAAAATACTAAGCACAATCATTAGTTCTTAAGTGATTTAATGCATCTAAATAGCACTTTCTTTTGTAGTGAAATAAAGTATGCTCAATATTTGCAATATCTTCAAAAAAAACCAAAACAAAACCCAAAACAGAAGTCACTTGTGCACTGGGCATTTCATATTCTTTACAGTTCCCAACTCAGCTACAGGAAACATTACCTTTATCAGTCTTGTCAGCCTTAGAAACTCAAATCTAAAACACACTTAGCTTAACAATAGGCAAAAGACTTTATATATATTATGATGTAAAGGCTTTTATGAGTACAAAAACAAACATTTGCAGGAAGAAGACATCCTTCCCTGGGTAATATGTGTTTTTACTCTGTACAAATGTTAATCAAATAAAATCTATGAAATAAGACCTGGATATATGTAGGCTGCTCTGAAAGTAATGCTTCCTATGAAAACTACAACAGATACAAAGGGCACAATGACACTCTTTGACAGAGTAAATTCTTAGCTACAAAACACTATTTTTCAACATAGTCACCATCAGCCAACTCGTGCAGATGAGCTGATCAAGACACTCTTTAGTTCGTGGTGTGAAAGCTGAACATGGCTGTCTGGAACACATCACTGTCACCGCTGCTGAAATGCACCACACACCACTTCACTATGCTTACATCCACCATTTGCTTTCTATAAATATTCAGCAAGCATTGGTGAATGTCAATGGATGCCATCTTTTCCACATAGAGGAATTCAGTTCCACACCTTTGCTTCATATGCACTTCCATGTCAGACAGCATTTGTTAGACTGCTCCTCTGCTGCCATCTGTAGCACAGCAACAAAATGGAATGGAATATTGGTGGGAAGGTTTAACCTCTACTGCCGTACCACCAACATCCACCTCTGATGTTGTGTGCCAACAGAATAAAATAGGAGGCATTAGTTTTGGAGCAACTATCATATAGTCTTTACTTTCTGTATCATATCAGTTAAGATTAGAATGAACTTTCTCAATAAAATGCAATTTATTCTTCTTTCCAACTTAATGCATCTCAGAGAATTATCATTCCATAGAATCATAGAATGGTTTGTGTTGGAAGGGCCTTAAAGATCATCTAGTTCCAGTTCCCCCAAGGTGAGGGTATATAAGGTAAATTCCTGAAAACGCATATTTTAAATTTGCACAACAAGAAATTCTATTTCAGATCATTCGTAAGTTCCCACAAAATTTGTATTTCTCCACTTAAGCTGTATTTGTGCTCTTTTTAAAAAACATGTTGTGTTAATAAGCTTCATCAAATACTTTATTCTCCAGGGTTGGATTGCACTGATATTAAAGATACCATTGGTTCAGTTTCAAAAACTCCAAGTGGTCTGTACATTATCCATCCAGAAGGATCAAATTATGCTTTTGAGGTAATAAATTTCTCTCTCATGATAGCTGAAATTTGCTTGAGAATATCCACTTAGAATATATTTAATAACATCTTCCATGATAGTTTTCGAACCGATGAATAAGAAGTGTATTAAATCATCCAAATGTGTCTGCCTTTGCTACAGTTTTGAAGGAAAAAAATGAGTTTCTACATTGAAATTTAAGCTCTGATATAATATCTTATCATCAGTTTTCATATGTAGTGAAAAATGTACCAAAGAGGAAAACTGAAGAAACTCTCCAGCCCTGCTTTTGGTCACTGAGAACTGCTGTTCTCTTCTATGTTAGAGATGGAAACTGAAGAGACAAAAGACTAATCTATTTGGCTCCCTAATTATTCTGCTGGGGAAGCTTAAAGAGTTGCCTTCTGTTGAGAGGTGGTGCTGCTGGTAGCTGTAGCTTGAACCATGATTTTTCCTGGGCATCTAAATGTAGATGCAGATGTACATCTATTTGAGGAATAAGTGCTTAGCTTCATCTGAGCATCATTACTACTCAACTGTAGGGCAGAGAGCATCTAAACCTTCTTATTCTTATTCTTATTCTTATTCTTATTCTTATTCTTATTCTTATTTTTATTCTTATTCTTAATGTTATTCTTATTCTTATCCTTATTCTTATTCTTATTCTTATCTGTGGGACATATGCAGTTAGGATTAAAAAAAAAAAGAAAGAATGAAATTAACTATCATAGAATCATAGAATCCTAGAATGGTTTGGGTTGGAAGGCACTTTTAAAATCATCTAGTTCCAACCCCCCTGCTATAAGCAGGGATACCTCCCTCTAGACCAGGATGCTCAAAGCACCATCCAGCCTGGCCTTGAATGCTTCCAGGGAGGGGGCATACACAACTTCTCTGGGCAAGTGAGACCAGTGTCTCACCACCCTCACAGTAAAGAATTTCTTCCTAATATCTAGTCTAAATCTACCCTCTTCCAGTTTAAAGCCATTTCCCCTCATCCTGTCTCTACGTGCTCTTTTAAAATGTCCCTCCCCAGCTTTCCTGTAGACCCCCTTCAGGCACTAGAAGGCCACTATGAGGTCCCCCTAGAGCTTTATCCTCTCCGGCTGAAGAGCCCTGGCTCTCTCAACCTGTCCCTGTAGGGGAGGTGCTCCAGCCCTCTAATCATCTTTGTGGCCCTTCTCTGGACCTGCTTCGTTGGAGCTCCATGTCCTTCTTGTGTTGAGGGCTCCAGAACTGGACACAGTACTCCAGGTGGGGTCTCATGAGAGCAGAGGGGCAGAATCACCTCCCTTGCCCTGTTGGTCACGCTTCTCTTGATGCAACCCAGGATACAGTTGGCCTTCTGGGCTGCAGGTGCACATTACTGGCTCATGTTGAGTCTTTCATCAACTGACAGCCCCAAATCCTTCTCCTCAGGGCTGCTCTCAAGCCATTCTCTGCCCAACCTGCATCTGTTCTTGGGATTGCCCTGATCCAGGTGCAGGACCTTGCATTTGGCCTTGCTGAACTTCATGAGGTTGGCATGGGCCCACCTCTAAAGCCTGTCCAGATCTCTCTGGATAGCATCCCTTCCCTCTAGAGTGTCAACTGCACCACTCAACCTGGTGTCATTTGCAAACTTGCTGAGGATGCACTCGATCCCACTGTCCATGTTGCCTACAAAGATGTTAAATAACACCAGTCCCAGCACCGATCCCTGAGGAACACCACTTGTCACAGGTCTCCATTTGGACACTGAGCCACTGACCACAACTCTCTGAGTGTGACCATCCAGCCAATTCCTTATCCAGTGAGTGGTCCATCAACCAAATCCATTTTTCTCCAATTTGGCTACCAGGATGTCATGCAGGACAGTGTCAAACGCTTTGCACAAGTTCAGGTAGATGGCATCAGTTGCTTTTCCTTTCTCCACTGACGCTGTAACTCCGTCATAAAAGAACTCCAAGTTTGTCAGGCATGACTTGCCCTTGGGGAAGGTGTGCTGGTTACCACCAGTCACCTCATCTGTATTTTCCATGTGCCTTAGTAGGGTGTTTGTGGAGGATCTGCTCCACGATCTTGCCAGGCACAGAGGTGAGACTGACTGGCCTGTAGTTCCCTGGATCTTCTTTTTTTCCTTTCTTGTTAATAGGGGTTATGTTTCCCCTTTTCCATTCAGTTGGGACTTCACCACCATGACCTTTCTAATATGTTGTATAGTGGCTTGGCAACTTCATCCGCCAGTTACTTCAGAGCCTGTAGATGGATCTTGTGAAGTACAGCAGTCATGTTTCCTGTCACCAGATCCATGCAAACATTAGGAAAACTTTTTTTGTATGTTTATTTCCAATGCAGTCTGTCCATAAGCACTTCCTTAAGAAGAAAACAGATATGGCACTGGCTGATAAGGGTGAAGATGGATATGGTACTGACAAACCTTTTCTTTTGCAGTACATGCTGGGGTTATTACTTTTTGGAGGAAAAACATGTAGAGTTTTGGCCAGCAAGTAAATAGCAAAATATAATGACTACTTTTAAAGTCCTCCTTTGTATACAACAAAGGAAGAGTGAATCCCTTTATCTCTGGCCAACTGGAACCTTATAAAATGCTATGAAAAAAAGAGCTTGGTATTGTTATGAAAAGGCTTCAGAAGTATGCCGGGATCTCAAAAGTAAAAATAGATTCTGGTTCTGCAGACTCGTGATAGAAAATGCTGTTGTTCTCTCTGTACAATGCAGTGAGTTCAGGGAAAAAAATCTGTAACTCATCATCACATTCTTTCCAGGTAAAAGAAAGGCAAAGACAGATAGAATTTTTCACAGAGAACTCATACATATAGTATGAAGAAAATGCTGTCTGCCTCACTCCCAGCTAAACTATAGCACAAAATGCGTTTGTTTCAGAATTTCCCTTGGATTGAGGAGGATCCCATTGAGGAAATATTCATATCTCACCCAAATTACTTTTACTAGAGATGGTATGACTTCATCTATGTAAGAAAATGTAAAATGGTAAATCTCCTTTAACTTTAGAAGTATTTTTGACACTTGTCCACATTTGAAATTACTGCCAGTGTCCAAAAGAACTAAGAATCAGTTATGTGAATGGAAAGGTTCCTTAAGGAGAACAAGAAACAGAAGGAAAAACTGTAATAATTTGATTCAAACCACAAGGTAACAATAAATAATAAGAAATGTCTGCGCTCCTGAAATGAGCGTCTCATTTCTTGTCTGGTAGATGTTACACAGAAATGAAAAGGTAGTGCCAAAAAGTACTCAGGGAAAAATATCTAAAGGGTGTGTGTTCCCTCCGGAATGTTATTTTAAGGAAAACTGTTTAATGCAATTTTTCCATGTGTTGAAGCGTAAAAAAAGTGCCACAGAAATGATGGATGAACAAAAATAAATCGAGACATTAAAATAAATTGAAATGCATTCAAGAGGCAGATAGCCAAGAGTTTGGAAAAGTTTGAAGACTGGCAAAATAAAACAAAATTACAAAAAGGCAGAAAATTGTAGTAAGATAATTAAAAGCAGAAAACAAAGCCATATGAACAACTCATTTAAAGGAGGACCTTTTCAGCAATGAAGGAATTAGCTGCCCCTTAAGTGTATCTGAAAATATGACAAAATGTTTCTAGAATGATTTGCATAAAGATATCAGATAAATGAAGAAACGTATTTTAAAAGTCTCTCATGTTCTCATGTCTTGGTGTTTGAACCTTCGTATTTTCAAAAGCAAGCATAGATTGTGGATAGTTAATTTGAACTGATTCAAAACTAGATTCCAGGAGCTCTGAGCACATCCAGTTTCAGCATGAGCTTCAGATTCTTGTCGTCTCAGAAAATTAGTCCCAAATGGGATTTTGTGTGAGCATTCAAACATGAGGCAATTAAAAACAGTGCTCACTTTCTGATACATTTTTTGGTGAGTATGTTTAGATCAATGGGTTGGAGAAACTGAAAGGCTGTTTGGAATATAGGTCCTGTACAAACTAAAGATGGAAAGGGAAAAATACTCAGTAGAAGCCCCCTCATGCTCATTTAATTTTACACTGTCACACCCCTGGTACCTTGCACAATGTGAGACATAGAGCAAGTTGTAAAGTGGATCTCAAGGCTTTAAGAAAGGAAACCACTGCATCATTTACAGCATATAAAAGATTAAAAAATATAGCAGTCACTGTTTTTGTGTACCTGTTTCATATTCCTACTTAGCTGGTGTATGTTTGGTGCCAGATGTAAGTAACATGCTGATGACCTCTCATGTAGCTCCAAATCTTATTCTTCTGAATATTATGACCACTCCCACTGGCTCAGAGTTTGATGTTGTGACTGAGTGGGCTCCTCTTTGTATTTCTGGCTCATAGTCAGTAGCAAAGCATGCCATCATTTCGAGATGGTGACTGAGTCAATAGGATTATTTTTAATGCATTTTAGATATTTGTATCTGAATACCCATTTTGGAGCCACGGGTATTTCTTTTTATTCCAGTTCCACTCTCTTTGGGTGATTGAAATAAAGGTGTGACTCTCCAGGGAGAAAAGCCCACCATTTTCCAGATGCACTTGCATACACATGACCCTTACTGTGATTCCTTCCGTGTTTGGGTTGTAAGAATTGCTCAAGGCATCCAATGGCACCCAATGAGGATGAAAAATTGCCCAAGCTGTATTAATTAGATTGCACTGAAGCTCTGCAGTGCTGCTTCCTGTGCTTCATAGAGAAGATGTTATGTCACAGAAGTTCTTAGTATGAGGACAAGGAATTCCTCCAAGGAAAAAATCTTTGGTTTTGTTAAAAGTGTCAGAGTTGTACATCCAATGGAGGAGCAACATGTAAAACTCAGACTGCTGCTTGGGTGACTGTAATGTCTAAATGTGCAATGCACACCTTTCTACATCAGGATGCCAAGAATTTCTAATTTGTGTTACAGCTGGTCAAGCAGTGGCACTGCAGACACACTTGAAAAATACCCAGAGTGACCTGGATGCATTCCATTTAATTTTAGATCTTTAACTGACATCCCAAGAATGCAGCCAAGGGTCTGAGGGCCCTTTTTTTGCAGACAGTGCAAATAACATCTGCAGAGGGTGATTTAGATCTTACTTTTCCAGAGCCACACTGTGAGTGCACACTTCTCTCTATGAGGGGGATTACAAGGCAGACAAGGTCAATTTGATGCCCAACTTAGGGTGGTCAATTATGTGTCTAATGTTAAATGGGCTGAGGAGAAAATGTGCCATGCAATGTGATACTCTGTAGGAGAGCAGAGAGCAGCCAATCTGTTGTCGTTTGACATACCACTGGGCACAAATTTTAGTGGTCTCATAAAGCAAAGAATCTGAGAGGTGATCCTGTGTATTCAGTGGGACTGCTCAGTTGCAGGCTGCTAAGTGTTCGTATTGAGACTTCCCTGGATTGAGGCCCCCTTTTATGTCAAGTTTTCCACTGCTCCAGCATAAATTATTGTATACTGTGTTATCACTATCACTTCATCCATTCCCTCACCTGTATTAAATGCTCTGCATTTCTCAGGCATCACAAACAGTATTTCTGGGGGAGAGGGTATGATGGTGGAAGAGAACACCGAAGAAGCTTTGACTCTTTGCTGAAATAAACGTATATTCGCTATTAGTGCCCCCCAGCTGTGTTTCTTGCAGGATTAACACATGCTATCCCACGTTGCTTCCACTTCATGCTATTATTAATACAAAGTAAAATTTAGCAAAGGACATTTTTTATATTTAATGTGAAGAGGCATTTGCACATGACAGCTTACACTGGTTGAGGTAGTCTCCAAATTATACAGTCTCCATAGAACATAAAAGAAAATACTGCAGTTTGCTTAATTTTCTCTGAGCTTCTTGTTAAAATGCTGGAAGGGTACATTGTTTGGCAAGAACCTGAACAGTCCACTTTCATTTCATTTAAAAAGTTGTTTTGTTCATTACAGATGCATCAAGAGCGCTTAATTGTACCTATGTCTATTTTAGGTATTATGTGACATGGATTTTCAAGGAGGTGGATGGACTGTGCTTCAGAAAAGAACTGATGGAATCATTACATTTCAGAGAACATGGTCTGAGTATCTGGATGGATTTGGTGATCTTTCTGGTATGAGTTTTAAGTACTCTTAAGTGCTTTGGACGCAGTGTTCCTGCTGTATTTTCGAGAGCTACATTCCCACTAAATTGTATTGCAGTTTTAGTAGCATGCAGAGTAAAGTTCTTGTTTCTTAAAAAGTATTTTGTTCAATACTCACATACTTTGTTGCTTCCCCAAAGCTATAGTCTAACCTTCTCAGCAGTGACCATCACCCTACTGGAGTCCTTCACCATTGCCCATCCTTAGTCTCACAAGAAGAGTTTAATATGATGCAATATTTTATTCATGAAATTATGTATAAGTTGTATTTCTCTGTGGCTTTTATTTTTTGTGTTTTGGTATTGTTATTATTTGTTTGTATGTTTGCTGAGATTTAAGAAAAACTGAGTTGGTTTTAATCATGCTTGCAAAATATTTCCCTGAAGCAAAGAACAGTCAGTAATAGTTCAGCACTGGGAGTGGTTAGTAAGATAATGGAAATATGTCAGTAGCTACCACCAATTCAACAGCGGTATTATTTTTTACTGTCAACTTTAATCCATCAAGTCTAAAAGCAGCAGCTGCTTTTTCAGTTGTTCATCTGGAATAGAAATATAACTCAAACTTTTCAGATTTACGAACAAGTGCAGGTCATATGGGGCAACATTTCATGGAAAAAAAGGTGAGGAAGCAAATCTTTACAATTAGATTTGATTTTTGTTGTATTTTGTTGCATTTCACATAACAGTGACCTTTGTCATTTCTCAGTATAGTCTTTAGGAGCACCACTGAACTCTGGTTAGTTAAGTGGATATTCAGCACATCTAGGTTTTGCGGCCTTACACAGGATGTTAAAGAGGAACACTTGAAAGTGATTGTGTGTAAAATTTTCTGAAAATGTCATGAAGATAAAGGTGGTGCTCACGTGTGAGTTCTTTCCATGGATTTTCCCAGTGAAGTAAGGAGACAACTGTGTACCTCTGTTGGTCTTTCAAAGGAATATATGCCTATCAGATATTTCTATGACACTTAGATCAGGAAGGAAAGTAGGAAAACTGGAAAGCATTATACTTTCTGTTTCTGGATGTTTATTGAATGTACATTGTATTTTTGCTTTAGGGGAATTTTGGATTGGATTAAGGAAGATTTTTTCTATAGTAAACCAAAAAGCAACCACTTTCAGTCTTTATGTGGATTTGGAATCAGAAAATGACAAGCATGCCTAAGCATCATATGATGCATTTTGGATAGAGGATGAGGCATGTTCTTTTAAAATTCATTTGGGACGTTATTCGGGAAATGCAGGTAAGAACTTCCTTTCTTAATGTGTTTAAAGATACTGACTCCCTTTTTTTTTTTAGTGTATTCAAAACAGTAATGCTTGGGGTAAGTGTCTTTGAGGACAGAAATCTCTACCTTCATAGTTAGCAACATTAAAAGCACGGAAGCAACAAGAAGATAAAGATGTTCCATCATTTCTTCCATCCTTCTGAGTATTTTACTTTTTCTTTCCTATGTCTTCAACACGTACCAGCGCAGTGCTGCCTTGAGCTGCTTTTGAAGAAATCCATTTTTGTAATAATTTCAGATGAAATGTTTTTGAATTATGAAGTAAGCAGAAAATATTCTATTTCTCATGAGTAACTCCTTTGTCATCATTCTATTTCATCTCCTGTAATTAGGTGATGCATTCAGAGGATACAGAAAAGAGGATAATCAGAATTCGATGCCTTTCAGCACTTTTGATGTCGACAATGATGGATGTAGGCCAGTGTGCACTATTAAAGAACAGCCTGTAAAGAGCTGCAGTAACTTCAGTGATAACACTGGATGGTGGTTCAACCAGTGTGGCCTTGCAAATCTTAACGGTATTCATCGTTACACAGGTAGATTTCTTGCAACTGGGATTCACTGGGATACATGGACAGTGAACAATAAGCCAGTAAAAATTAAATCAGTCTCAATGAAGATTCGGAGGAACTACGATCCATATTTCCATTAACCTATGAAAATAGAAATATACCTATTCTTGCTGTTATGTGGGATGATGTATGAATGCAACATTAACGTCTTTCATTTTCATTTAAACAGCTCAGTCTTAAAACTTTATTAAATATTTCCATAATACAGTTAGTCATTTTTGTTATGAAATATCAGCATTTGTAGTGGTCCCACTTGAGTAAGAAGGTCCTAGGGAAAGGATTTCCAGGAAAACAATGAAGCTCAGTGTTTGCAAGCTTTTATTTAGCTGCCTCATATGTAACCACAGATCCAGCGGAAAAGTTATAAAAAGAGAAATGCTGACTTTTGAATGTATTTCTTCTATGCTCTCTGCATATCTAAATTGCCAAGAAATTGCAGGAAATTTTCTTTTAAAAAAGTAATATGTCAGTCATTCTAGTAATTATATTTCATAAAACTACTTTTTCTTCATGTTAATTTTCCAGAACCAGCTTTTTTTACTGTATTCCTTATCAGGCAAGATAATATTAACTTATGTCAGCACGTGTGTAAGGTCCTTACTTGTAAAACTTGTAATACCTTACTTGTATAAAAAATGATGCCCTGAGAGTACTGTATAGACCCTGAGTATTGTATACGCTCAGGGATTGATTTTTAGACAAGTAAGGTAGATTGCAATATGCAAGAGCTATGGTCTATTTTCTATTTAATTTTCATAGTCAGTGTATTTCATGTTCAGGTTAAGATTTGTCATTTCCACAATTCACTAAACAATGAATATTTTTTTTTCAAAGAAAATGAAGAACATCTCATATCTTTGGAGTTTTGATTTTTGGATGTATGGGCATGAAATTATCTTTTTCATTCGTACTGTTATCCACTTTGTGAATGTTCTTGTAATAATGAACAAAAGATTGGAGTTGTATAATTACATTTTAAACTATGCAGTGTTAAGTGTTTGAATTACTGTCAATAAAAATGGAGTAATGTAAAAAACACATGAATATTGTCAGTACAGCAGTGTTTGTGGAACCTACCATCTATTCTGTAGCAACTGGGCATGGTATTTCTCATACTTGCTTCTATTTCAGCGGATCAGGTCTGTAGCAATATGTGGTATTGAATCAGTTAAAAACTCTATGTTATTCATTTTTCCTGTCTCGCACTTTGTATAAGCATTAGGACAGTGAGTAGACTTAAAGAAGTCTTTCTTCTTGTCCTTCATCCTTGGATGCTTGAACAATGTTTCGGTATCCTTATCAGGCTATCCATCCTTGCTTCCACTCTCCCTATACTTCCTTTTTGCATTACAGTTCGGTCAGAAGCTACTTGTTCATTCTTGCAGGCCTCCTGGTGTTTTTGCCTGACTTTCTATTTGTTTTAATGGACCACGCTTAAGTTTGAACTGCCATGTTTTAGAACTTTCCAAAGACATAAATTAGGAGTAAATGAAGCTTCTGATAGGGTTTATGTTCTCTTAGAATGTTAAGGGAGATGAGTTAAAGACTAGCTTAACTAGCTTAACCATTAAATACTGCTGCACTAGCAACATCACAAACAGACACTGTGTTCACTGTGGCTTAGAGTTCCTTCCCTTTGCAGATATTTTAAATTAACCCTGGCAGGCATCTGGGCCTCACAGAGTTGCCACACTCCCTCAGTGGGATAGGGAAGAGAATTATAGAATCATAGAATAAAAGGTTGACAGGGATCTTAAAGACCGTCTAGTCCCAATCCCCTGCCATGGGCTGGTTGCCCCGCACCAGCTCAGGCTGCTCAGGGTCCCATCCAAGCTGGCCTTGAATACCTCCAGGGATGGGGCACCCACAGCTTCTTTGGGCAGCTGTGCCAGTGCCTCATTGCCCTCTGAGTAAAGAATTTCTGCCTATCAACAAGCCTAATTTCTCCTCTCTCAGTGTAAAGTCATTCCCCCCTCTCCTATCACTGCATAAAAAGTTGGTCTCCCTCCTGTTTCTAAGCTCCCTCAAATACTGACAGAAAGCAATGAGGTCTCCCCAAAGCCTTCTCTGAGCTAAACAAGCCCAACTCCCTCAACCTTTCTTCATAAGAAAGGTGCTCCAGCCCACTGTTCATCCCTATGGTCCTCCTCTGGACCCAAGGAGATGAGTGAGACAGACGGTTTGATAAATGAGGCAAAAACTATTCAGCTTTAAGTGAAACTTTGGTGTGTTATCAACTGTTTTGGTCACAATCCTAAAACGTAGTGCCATGCAAGCTACTTTGAATAAAATTAACTCTATCTATCTCCATCAAAACTGATACAGTGAGTCAATTTTGCTCCAAGTTTGACTAGTGTCTTAGCTGAGCTGTAGGAATTGGATCTGCAATGTAATCTCTAAAGAGGATTAAGTCCAAACTGCAAATACTGCTTACATTTTAATTCTTTTAAATCATTCAGATAAGATTTTTCAATGTAGTTCTCTTCAGCAAAAGGTGGACAATGCTTTAGTCCTTTTTCAGGTTAGAAACCATACACAAAAATAGACATGCCTATGAATTTCTCTTCTTGCACTTACCGTAGTATCTACTAGTCATGATCACACTTTGTGCTTCTCTGATGTCTTCAACAATTAATTAGATAATAATTAATAGCACATCCAGAGTGCTGTGTCCAGTATTTACACCTGATGGTTCCCAACCCCATTCATTAGATTTTCATTAACTTTTATTTAGGACTAGTAATGAGCCATTACTGCCCAAACAGACTTGTTTCAACTAAATAAAAATGAATATGTGTGGTGCAGGAAGCAGATAGAGTGTTCCAAATAAAAAGGAGCTTAGTTAAACTACATTTAGTATCTACTGCAGGAATGATACTCCAGACTGTGAAAAACTGTCTTTAAAGGATGAGTAATCTCCGATGTTATGAAATGGCATTTCTTTTGTTTTCTTTTTTCCAAGAGTGTCTTCAATGTGTAAATCCGAGTTTGCCAAACTGAAATGATTTGACCCAGTTCATGATGCTACAGAAATACAAACAAACGGCAACACGGTTTCCATCGCCTGAATACTACTGACGTGGCAGTACCGTGCATCAGACATCTGGAAATAACGAAACAGTACAGCCAAAGGCATTTTACTTTCCACTTGGAAAGGCCTTAAATGGACAGTAAAAAATTCTCTGAACTACTTAGATTACTTGTTTCTCTCTCTTCTTTTTTTTTTTTTAACTGTAAATTCTGGTATTGATTTAAAACTTTATAATCAGCTGTGTTTCATTTATTTTATTGGTGTCTGTTACAGAACCTATTTATGGAAAAAAAAAAATACACTTAACATCTATATATACTGTAGTTTTGCTTTGCTACAAAATATATGGTGTGTTTACGTAAGTACTCCAAGCTGTAAGTCAGAAAGTCAGATGCAGCGCTTAACTATTTAGCTGATTGCATGCAAAAAAAGTTTTCCGAGTTATTTAAGGATCTCTAATGTAATACACAATTAATATGCAATAATTTGCACAACTATCTCAAGAACTCTTGCATGAAATCTCTTATGGTGGATGTTCTGCAAATGTTGCCAGCTTGATCCTTGACACTGCTGCTTGTTTTGAGTGTCCAAGACCACTATTCTTTTAATGGAAGCTGTAAATTCCTATTAAATATAGTTAATCATGTGAATGCTCAATTCTGTAACTTCAGCTTCATATGGGAACTCTCTTCAGTGGCTGGCTGGTGTAGAGCTGGTTAGTTTTTCTATTTAAGTGAAAGTGTACAAATGAAGCTCACAGCTAGCCTAATACAGATGGGCTCTCATTCTCCTCAGCCAGAGCTGGTGGGTGATCCAGTAAAACAAAGACAGTCCTGACTCAACTCAATCTTCTGAGAAAACCGTGATCCTGTTTTGTACAAGTCATCCAGAAATACCAGTCCCAGCAGGTTCTGTCAGCCTTTATCTTCAATAGAAATCTTGAATAGGTTCTAGTAGCTGTGGTGAGATGATGTTGTTGGATGTATCTAGAGAACTAGACTCCATTCAGTCTTCATAAACATGAGAGAAATGGATAAGCACATGTATGTATTTTGGGGTAGTTAGATAGGTTCTAAAGCTCTTTGAAGATCGCTTTCTTACTTTCTTTTTAAATTTTTTTTAATTATTTTTAATTTTTTAATGGAAATTACAACAGAGCTGAAAACCATTACTACATTTCACCTACAAGAACTCTACTTTTCTAGGAATTCATTGCCCCCCTTGCTGGAGAAAAATCTGTTTGTGCATAGTATACACTAAGACTTTGATTAAAAAACCTCCAAGCTCACTCCAGTGCAATTATTTGTTGCAAAAGTGGTGAGGTCATCTTGGTTGCAGAACTACAGACCAACAGCACGCAACAACATCATTTTCCTTTGAAAAGTCAATTTTCTGCAACGAGTCTCTAATTCATAGGGAAATACATATGAACTCTTCCTGTCGTAATAGTGAAATGAATGTGTTTGCTGGGAATTAACCAGGAGAATAGGACTGTTCTTTTCAAATTTTAAAATAAATCCTTACAATTTCTTCATATAATTGTATTGCTTCCCTACTTCCAGATTTGAAAGATGACTAAAAACTAATGGGACAATGACAAAAAAAAAAAAAAAAAAAAAAAACAAAAAAAAAAAAAAAAAAACCAAACCTATAGCACAAAAAAATTAGCTCATAGCTTTTCCAAATTAAACTCTTCAAATAAGTACTAAAATTGCACTGTAGTGATTTTATTCATCCTTAATATCTGCCTAGATTAGAAATTAATTAGAATTAAGGAAAGGTTCAGCTGCTTAGTCCTGAGCAATGACAATGGCACTTTTTTTGTTTGCTAGTGTTTCAATTTCCCTTAAAATCAACTGAGAGAGATCACAGAATTAAAAACGTCCTGCTATATTTGAATGTCTCCACAGCTGTAGATTCAACAACTGCTCTGGGTGGCTTCCTCCAACATTCAACAACCATCACAGTAAAAAAGTGTTTTCCATATGCTAGAGATCCATTTTTTGAAGTCCTCTGGAGAGAGCTCCGATGTATTAGTCCCTTCATTGATTACACAGTAAAAAAGGAGAAGTATTAGTGCCTTCACTTGTTCACCATTCTTTTTGTGAGTATAAATTTAGATTTTCTAAAAAAATGATAATAGTGGTGGAAGTATGTGATCTGTGTTGGCACAATGGCTTGCAGTTTTCAATGTCTAAAACTCTGTATCAGGAAGGAGGGATTTAGGTCAGTTTCAAGTAAAGAATTCAAAACAAATCACTATAAGTAGCAGTGGCTATAAGCTCTATGGTAGCTTTTTTTGAACATGGGCACTCAACAGTTGTGACTGTAGGAATCAGGGGATGAGGAAACTATGTACAAAGGACATTGACTCACAGGAGGAACAGAAGGCTTGCTACTTGGATTTTAAGTGAAGGTGACTGTAGATAGACTCTGGGCAGATAAGAGAGACAAATAAGAAAGAGACACTAGGTTTCCTTCATTACACATTAATGTTCTGTTTCACGTTCATTTTCCAAGCTTCTGACACTTGGGTTCCTGGTGACAGTGTAATGCTGGACTTCCCCATCAGGAATAATGTTTCTTTTTGTTTGTTTGTTTGTTTGTTTTCCAGTAAGAAATCAGGCTAGTAGACAAGGATATTGTTCTTTGGACTTATGGCTGAAGACTGCCTAGAACATAGATGTCCCACTTCATGGGTGGCTCCTCTAATCATTGGTCTGTTAGGCAGAAGATGCCACCATGATCAGTGATGTCGTGGCAAAAATGCTTGAATTAACCTCTTAAAAGATGATAGGAAACACTATTTTCTGAGTTGACAGCCAGATCCATAGCTGGATTTTGAGAAAAACAGTTCTAAACTACAATAGGTGATTTAACTCCCAGTGGTATGCAGAATTGGGTTTTGTAAAACCATATTTTAAACCAAAGACTCAGAGAGCAAACTCAAATTATGTGTTTCTGCTCTGTAAATAAAACTTATAATTGGCTTTTGATGGTGTATGGGAACTGTTGAATCACAGCCTGAACCTCTGATTAACCACCTGAGGCAAGAGCTGAGTCAGCCATGGGAGCACAGGTGAGGGCAATTCACCTGTGTGCCCAGAAGGGGTGGAGCCAGGCTCCACCTCTCCTAGACCCCATTTAAGGGCTGACTTCCACTGAGGAAGGATCTCTTCCTGGAGTTTGCTCCTTGTGGAGTTTTGTGAGATTACAACACTGGTGAGCGCCCTTCATTTATATTTGATTATCTTTTCTAACATAGTAATCTTACTAGCCTGGCTCTCCTGTATACTGTGTAACGTCTGTATACTTATTAACCTTGCATTTGGCAAGCCAGGCAGACTATATATACCCAAATATTTACATCATGTCTTTTTTATGGAATTTCTATAAATGGGTGGGGGGAAAAACTGTTACCCCTCTAGATGAAAAGATTCTGGGACAGATCCCAGGATTTGTGGGATCTCCCTATTATGAACTTGCAGTTATCATTGAAAAATGGGGTCCCCTGCACGTTATGGGAAGCATCTCTCCATATCGCATGGCAGACTACTTTTGGGGACTTAGGAAAGATGCATTAATCACAAAAGAAAGACAGTTGGCTGCCTCCGCAGTGGCATGGCCATTACTAAATGGTCTAAATCAGGCCGAAATGAGGAATAATACTTTAGAAAGTGAAAACCAACTTTTGAGAGACTGCACTGAAAAGTTGGAGCAAGAACTTGGCATATTAACAGGGAAGAAACCAATTCTGCATTTTCCAATAGGTCAAGTTCAAAACATTTCAATAGACAAAGACCAGACTCCTGAATCAACGGACTTTGTTGATCAGGAAAATAAAAATTCTAAATTAGATCTTGAAGCTTCAATTATGACAGACCCGCTAGAGGTCTGTCATGTTATAACTCAAAAAAACAAAGAAAGTACAGGATAGACCGGCAGGGGTGCTGCCTGATCAATGGCCCCCTGCCCACACTCACTTGCATGTAACGGCCCGGCCATACATGGTAACGGAATTGATAGATTTAGTCCAATGATTTCGACAAAAGCCTAGAGAAAGTGTGCCAGCTTGGTTACTAAGACTGTGGAACCCTGGAGCAGAAAGCGTTATGGTGAATGGCCCAGGAATATCCAAGTTGGCTACCATGACTGTCCATCCTGCCCTTAGGCAGAGGCTATATGCTGGTGTCCAATATATCAATGAAAATCACTCTATAATAGATTGGTTGATGGTAGCATGCCGTGTGGTCTGGCCTAATAAATCTGATATACCCCTACATACAGGGATGTGGTCCTCCATGGAGGACATTCAAAATTATATTCGAGAACTAGGTATAAGGGAAGCAATCTATGAAGATGTGTTTGATAGCCCTGATATGATTTAATTTTCAGCAGGGATGAGAGACCTGATTCTACAGCAGGCCCGCTCCCATCTATATGGCACTCTGGTCTCTATATTAAATCCCCTGGTGGCCTCAGAAATAGTAGTCCAGCAGGCTGCCCAGTTAGTAGCCAAACTAGGAGAAACAGAATGCCTGCGAACTAGGCGCAACATTCGAACATTAGAAGAAGCTGAGGTCCTGCCAGTAATTAAAACCACGGGGCCAGCTACACGAGCTCCTCAATCGGGACCCATAAGGGTTTCCCGAAAACAAATGTTTAATGATCTAATTTGGGCTGGGGTCCAATTTGCTAAGATTGATCGCCAGCCCAACCGTGTCCTCCTTCAGCTGTGGAGACAGCTGAAGGATAATCAAAAATTTCAAAATTGCTCCAGAAAACCAACGGTAAGGGTTATAGAAAGAATGCCACCAACAACATGGAATTTAGAGGAATTTTTCCCTAATAGGAAAAAGAAACCTCCTCAGGTGTCTTGGGCCACGATGCTTGAGCCACCAGAGGCAAAAGATTTGGCCTTAGCTCAATTCATGGCGTGACGAGGGACGTTAGTCCCCCTAGGGCCTCCAGACGGGACTGGAGACCCTATGTGGAATTGACAATTTACTGGCCCCGAAAGAATATTCAGAGAGTTATGGCGTTGGTTGATACGGGGGTGGAAACATCAATTTATGGAGATCCAACTAAATTTGAAGGTGACAGAGTGATAATTAGAGGTTTTGGGGGACAGACCATTCCACTCACCCAGACCTGGTTGAAATTGAGAGTTGGGTGTCTCCCACCCCGGGAGTATAAGGTATCTATTGCCCCAGTCCAAGAATATATCCTGGGCATAGATACTGTGTGGGGTCTGGCTCTCTAGACAACTGTGGGAGAGTTCAGACTTCGACAAAGGTGTATTAGTGTCTGAGTGGTGCAGGCAATATTGAGAGGCCATGCAAAGCATGAGCCTATTTGCCTGCCGGCTGTGTACCGGGGGCTCACTCTTTGGATTGCACAGTGGGCTGCCCAGGAAGGGACTATCCACACCCGACCAATCTGGGGCAAAGATATGTGGTTAGACATATGGAATACAGTAAAACAGAACTGTACGTGTCTACCATGTCTCTGGTCACTAACCCTTACAATCACCGGGAAATGATGAAGCCGACACTGGCCCGAGTTCGATGGATTGAGAATTCACCATCCGAGAACATCGCCCGTTGGTTACATCAGAAGCTACGGCATGCTGGACAAAAGACAATGTGGGCAGCTGCTAGAGCATGGGGGCTGCCCATACAGCTATCTGACATCGCCCAGGCACGTCGAGACTGCGACGCTTGCTCTAAGACAAGACCGAGATCGTTGCCCAAAACAACAGCCCATCTTGCTAGAGGACACAATCCTCTCCAGTGATGGCAGTTCAGTTACATCGGGCCCCTCCCTCAGTCTGAGGGGGCGAGATATGCCCTGACCTGTGTCGATGCTGCAAGTGGGCTACTGCAGGCCTATCAGGTACCAAAAGCAAACCAGGCATATACCATCAAGGCACTTACTAAACTGATGTCTGCCTATGGGACACCTCAAGTCATTGAGAGCGACCAAGGGACACATTTTACTGGTGCAATGATACAGCGCTGGGCAGAAGAAAATAACATCGAATGGCGATTCCACCTGCCATATAATCCAACAGGGGCAGGCCTCATTGAACGTTATAACGGTGTTCTTGAGGCTGCCCTGAAGACAGACTCCCAGTCCTTGCAGGGATGGACAAAGAGACTGTATGAAACCCTGTGGGACCTGGATGAAAGACCTTGAGACAGCAGACCCAGTGCCCTGAAAATGCTACAAACAACATGGGCTTCCATGCTTAGGATCCAAATTATGGGCACTGATAATCAGGTAAGACCCCAGATTGGCAATGAAAATAATCTTCTGCTCCCTGCCCCTGAGAATCTAGATCCAGGTACCCATAGAATAAAATGGCCAAGGTGCAGGTAGGACCTAAATGGTGTGGCCTACTTGCACCTTGGGGGAGATTATTGGAGGTGGGAGGCTCAGTAGTCCCTCCGGTAATAGGTACATGGCCTACAGATATTGCGGTCAGCACTCCAATCTTTATTGCCAAAGGGACCCCCATCATGTCCCTGTGGCAGATCAGGACACCCCCATTGGTGCCTGATATAGCTATGCAGCCGCAGACATCTGGCCAAAAGATATGGTACAGACGGCCGGGGCATGCCACAGTACAAGCTGAAGCGTTGACCCAGGATAAAAATACAGCCTGTATCTTGCCCTGGAGGGCAGACCTTCCCCTCCTGGTACCCTTGAAACATCTGTATTACTCCCCATGAGTCTTTGAGCCTCCAGGACCACCAGAAGGAACAAAACATCATCAAAATGTTACAGTGTTGCTGCCAGACCACATGCGACACCCAGTCATGATTTACATGGGACTGATGGAGCATAAGATGGACCTGCACCTCACGACTGCATGCCTCCAGTAACAACATTGAGCACTGGCCCAAGAAAGAACATGAACTTTCATCAATCATCACTCGCCTTAAAATTATGATAACATACATTGCGACGGGGAATTGTATAAGCGTCGTGATCTGTTGAATCTCTGTAATAGGAAAGACTCACTCTTAGTTAACTCAATCATTGGTTCATGCTGTGAAGGGGTGGAGTGTGTGGGAACTGTTGAATCATGGCCTGAACCTCTGATTAACCACCTGAGGCAAGTGCTGAGTCAGCCATGGGAGCACAGGTGAAGGCAATTCACCTGTGTGCCTGGAAGGGGTGGAGCCAGGCTCCACCTCTCCTAGACCCCATTTAAGGGCTGACTTCCACTGAGGAAGGATCTCTTCCTGGAGATCGCTCCTTGTGGAGTTTTGTGAGCCTACAACACTGGTGAGCGCCCTTCATTTATATTTGATTATCTTTTTCTAACATAGTAATCTTACTAGCCTGGCTCTCCTGTATACTATATAACATCTGTATACTTATTAACCTTACAGATGGTAAGATGAGTTTTACCAGTTCATGTCTAGTTGTAACTGAAGCTCAAGGAGAGATTTATGTATGCAGAGTGTTCTAGTATGTAACGTTTCCATGCTGGAAGCTGAAATGTTAGGTGAGAAAGCTGGCACATGGGTGAGAGGGATAACTACAGAATTCCCATAGATGAAAAATATTAAAGAGGAAAAATGTAAAGATGATGTTGGCAGAATAAAAAAGATGCCAGTATTAGAAGAACACTGCCAGTCTTCCCGGTTTATAGATGATTTTGAGACTTGAAGAGACTCCAGTGCATAAAGGAGAAAGTGCAGACTTAAACTACTTCAACGGACATTTAGTAAATAACTGTTCTGGGGCTTTGCACCTATTTAATAGCACTGACAGATTATCTTCAGCTCCACCGATATAAATGAGAGTGATGTGATGAAAAAGGAAAGAATGCATGCTGACTGTGAGCATTTTGCTAGTCTGAATTGAGACATGAGAATGGTGAAAAAAGAAGCCTAGTTACTGTAGAATATGTTGATGTGATTTTTGAGAAATTAAACTAATTTTCTGTTGGCACTGTAGTTCTTGATATTCAAAAATGCAACACAGCCCCAGACAATTGCATTTTGAAAGTTAGATTACATCTGCTTTGAGCTTGTGAAATACTGCAAAATGGACTATGGGCATAAAACTTCAAATGTTCAATAACATCCCCTAGGCGGGATTATTTCCATTGCTGAAAGCATTCCCCACTTGCAGATGAAGCACAAGTGTCTGGTCTCCTTTTTGAGTCACTGGGAAATTGAAGACAAGACTCCAATAAAACACAGAATTGAAGTTGTGTTGCATGGATGGGAATTGAATAGAATACTACTTTAAATAATTAGGCTGGATGTTTTGTAGCTCTGTGCTTAAAAGAAGACTTACAGGTCAAAGATGCTAGAGTTGCCCAAAGGAACCTTTATTGGCCTGTGAGCGTTGGCCTCAGCTTCATGGAGAAGCTGGAAACAGGCTCGGGGTGGAAGAGCAGTGGAACCCAAGAGAGGCTCTAGGGCTGCAGTCCTGGCCAAGGACAGCTCTGTTACTGCCTCTGGCAAGGGGAGTGTTGCCAGCAGGTAGAAGGAGGCAAACTGTCCTCCCCGCTTCATGGCCAGCAGCAGGCACCTCACTGCACTGCCTGCAACAGCGGCCATCTTGCTTGGGTGCCGAGGGCCCACGCCCTCACCC
>JACDJE010000678.1:0-53017 GCA_016647715.1 Pavo muticus
CACACCGCCAACCCTCCACCCCCTGATGGAGGGCGGGTGTACCGCCCTTTACTTGCGTCACTCCCGACTCCGCCTCAGTCTCCGCCTTTGTCTCCGCCTTCATCTCCGCCTTCATCTCCGCCTTCATCTCCGCCTCCGTAGGTGTAGCAAACTTTTGCAGAGACGGATACTTTCGAAAACGAGACAATTCAAGGTCGGAAGATAAGTTTGTAGTGTCTAACGGTGGGGCCGATGGAGTGACCGACGGGGGGGCCAACGGGGGAGCTGATAGTCGCTGGTCCGTTGTTGTTTGAGCGGGAGCGGTCGGCTCGGCCGGCGCCATCTTTGCCTCAGGGGATCTGAAAGAAAAACTTTTCCCCGGCGAGCAACCCTCTCCCCGAACCGGTAAAGTACCACCCCCCGAATCCCCCATCGCATTCGCGCAGCTGTGTAAATCCTCTCCTGGAGCTACCGAGTCAAGACCGAGAAGCTGCCGAGCTTCTAACAGCAGTTTCCCTTCTTCCCTTGCTGCTTTTAACGCGCCGACAATTAAACCCCACGTTTTCAACTCTGAACCGTTTTTCTGAGTGGTCATTACGTTCTGTGCAAGCATATAAGTTAATTCGTCCCATTTTTTGTAATCAATAATTACATAAGGAGATTTGAGCTCTGCCTCTCGTACAAACCGAGAAACAACACTTGAATATTCTCTTTACAAGGCGCGAAATTATCAAAGTAGCTTTTACAAAGCTGAGCAATTACCTTAATTAGCATTTCTATAGTAAAGAAGCTGTTGCCTAAGAGAAGCTGCACCAGATCACCGGTCCTCTACGAAAACACTTTGAAGTTTCAGCGTATCGTAGGATTAATAGATCAATCAATACCTGATCTCTTCTATAACTTCCCAGCAGCTATAGGATAAATTTTGTCAATTCCTGACCTTCTACAGCTAGTGGCTTAATAGCTGTAGGCTAACATCAATCCCCAGTCATCTGCAGATGAATTTGCAGCCTTACAAACTTCAAAATCTGCAGGATAAGCAAGCGCCAAATTCCTGGCCCTCTACAACATTAACCCCTTATGTTGCAGGATAAGTTTTACCAATTACCTGGTCGTCTGCCGCTCAACGACAGGATAAAAGCGCAATTCTAAATAAGCAAAGCGTTCAGTATAGCAAATAAGCAAAGCATTCAGTATAGCAAATAATACAACAAATAGCAATATAACAAAATATATAACAAAATATAAATTCTCAAAAAGAGCATACACAGCCTTTTGCTTCAGAGAGGTGCACCAATATGTTGACGTTATAGATCTGATCTGGCTGTATTAACCCTTTGTGAGAATAAACAATTACCTGATCAGGGCCAAGAACTGCATAAGACACCAATATGATGTGCAGAAAATGGCAAAATGGCGTTTAATCACACGTGGCATTTGTTTATATACCTTTTGCTCTACTTCGTCTACACCCCTAAAGGTGTATTGTCCAATTACTGAGCTCGGGGGGGCACTGTCCCGTGACATTCTGAAAAGCCCCGCAATCGCTTAATACAACATGCAAGATATATATGTACAATATTCATATTGAAGCATTGGGGTTTGGAGGGACGAAGGTGTCAAAGTCTGCCTAGGCAGTCGCCATTGAAAGTGGCTTACTGGGAAGCTGCTGACCATGTAAGGCAGTTGTCTCAGTCACGTGGAAAGAGCAGCTGTGCTAAGACAGACCTGGGCCAAGCTTGTGTACCAGATAACTACTGGGAAGTGTGGTCAGATAGTTTCTCAGGCTGAGCTGCTATGTCCACATGAGGCCTGGACCATGCCTAGGGGAGCAATGGAAGGCTAGAGCTTATACGAGCACCACACAGCTTTGTAGATGTGGCTGGTTTCTGCTTCACGAAAGTCACCAAAGCTCTGGGTGGCTGGCATCTCCATGGCACAAATTTCCCATCCTTAGAGTGATAACATCCTCCTGTGTTTGAGAGCATATTTTCACAGTCAGTAACGGGATCACTGGTGAAGATGCAGTGGCCTTGATCCCAAAGAGTCCTCTTGGGGTGTCCCAAAAGGCAGTAGGGCTTCTGCCCTGCCTGCTGCGTGATTGCCTGAAGGTGCTGTCCCCAGTTTCAGCAGCTTCAGCTCTTGCGGCCAAGCTCTTTTCAAAGCCACTGGCACCAACTAGGTGCTAGCAGGCAGCTGGAGGACAGGGCAGGGTGTTTGCAGCCTGCCAGTGTCACCTGGGCAGAGCTGGGGAAGGGAGCACAGCTGTGCGCTGCTCCCTCAGCCAGTACTGCTCCTGCTGCTGGGAACAAGTGCTTCATCTGATTCCTCTAAGTACCTCATTGCCTCTAATGATGAATGGCATTTACACAGCAGTTCCCTGGTCCTGAACCAAGCTGTGTGCAGCTGCTGCATTTCCTGTTTATGCTCGGTTGCTGAATTAGTCACCTCCACAGATTTTATCTGAACAGCTTCACTCTTGCTTTTAACCAACCTCTGAACATTTTTGTGCTTGTAGGGGAAGGATTTAAAAGAGCCATGTTTCTGTGAATCCAGCCTCAGGTGGCTGGTGCTGAGAGCTCTTCAGCATGCAGGTTCCCTTGCTGCTGTCTTCAGTCAGGGCTGGGCTGCTCACCTCCAGCCTTTTCCTCCTGTCCTGCAGCAGCAAAATGCCCATGCATACTACGCTCTTGCCCAGTCAGGACTTGTTAAACATTCAGTTAAATAAGTGAAGAAAAGATTTAAAAACAGGAGAGGATAGGAGTGTGTTTCCAGGACACGCTGAATTTCTCACTTTGATGAAAATGTGTTGTTGTTTCCTGGTTTTTCTGTTTTGTTATGTTGTTTTCCATTTTTTTTCAGAGAGCATTAGAACACACCATTTATTTTTCTAGGTTAGTGGGTGAGATCCCACGCAGACTGTTCCTGAACTCATGCCTGCTTTCCTGGTCCAGGAACAGCCTGCCTTTCCTTCTCTATATTTAGCCTTCTCAGAAGCATGGACAGTTCCTAAAAAACAGTGTCTTTCCCTTTATGCAGCCAAGTTGCCAGAAACAACTCCAGAGAAAGTAGTTTCGTTTATCACACTTTTTCTCTAGCCTTACTGTTTTTGGAGGTGTTTCAAAAGGCAAACACACAGAAAGCAGTAGCTATTTCAGTACCAGACTGAATCAAGTTCTCCAATGTTAGCAGAAAGATGAGTTTCACAACATGTCATACCTGAAATGATTTAACTGATGGCTGTAATTTAAATCAAAATACTGTGGGCTTAGTTTATGAGAAAAAACTAGGTGAGATTTAAATGAGAAACAAATATAGATGAAACTTTGAACTTTTTTTTCTGATGCTAATTTTCTTGCTCCATCTTGATTCACACAGGCAGATAGTGACAGGACAGGAATGACTGGCTTTAAACAAAAAGAGCGGAGATTCAGATTAGATGTTAGGAGGAAATTCTTTTCGCAGAGCAGTGAGGCGCTGGAACAGTTGCCCAGAGAAGCTGTGGATGCCCCATCCCTGGAGGTGTTCAAGGGATGGGGCCTTGGGCAGTCTGTGCTGGTTGATGGTAGAGGCTGGGGCTGGGTGGGCTTTAGGGCCCCTTACAACCAAGTCATGCTGTAATTTGCTGACAGTGAACTCCAGTCCCCAGGCATAGTGCAGTGCTGGTGTCACAGTGCTGGTCTCAACATGGCACCACTGCCATCACTTGGAGAGGAAATAGGTGCGTTGCCAGCAGAGCTTTCCGTGTGAAGGCAGCCTGCCTCTGGGTGTGTAATTAAGCAGGTCTTTTCCCACGTGAATGAATACCTGCACGATTATGAAAAATCTAACACAGAAATTAGCTAGTAAGACTGAGGTGAGCAGAAAGACAGCAAGCATTCTGTGCATAACTATCTGCTGCCAGAAAAATAGCAGGGCAAAGCTCTCTGTGCTGCAGGGCTTTCTCATTAGAAAAGTCACCCGCGGAGGGGAAGCCTGCCTTCCTTCTGGCTTTGGGAAAACAGCCATCACCTCACAGCATGTCGGCACCTGCCTGCTTCTGGCTGCCTGGCCCCGCAGCAGGTGAGCTCGCAGCCCTTCCTCACCAGCCTGCCCTGAGTCTTGCCTCAGTGCTGGCCGAGGCCTTCATCTCTGCCCCCTGCTTCACCAGCAGTTAGCTTTATGTGCCTGGCTTCATTGCTGTGAGCAGCAGTCATTGCCCAGGCCTCTAGCATATAGAATGTACAGAGGATCAAGAGAGAACCTGGCATCCATCCATGTGCAACTTTGGGTGCTGAGAATCACGCCAAGCAGGGCACCACAACAAGCTTCATGCAACAGAATGAAGGAAAAAAAAAAAAAAAAAAAAAACAACGAAAAAAAACAAACAGAAAAACAACAAAAAGAATTGTTTTATTTGTAGATTTGAGCAAATAACATGTCAGCAAATAGTTGCATAACTCATCTGTTGTATGGTATTTATCCTCGCTGCAAGGATATTGTGCAAGAAAGCTATGTGAAGTCATGCCTGTGCTGGGCAGAGCGAAGCTGAAGGCCCCAGGGCAGGACAGCATGCATGCCAGCAGCCATACACTCCGGGTGAAGACAAGGTGCATGGGAAAGGCCCGAATCATGTCTGCCAGGATGTTCCTCCTGCGTTTTCTCATGGTGCAGCAGGGCGCCACTTTGGTTTTTACAGGGCTCAGAACTATGGGATGGTTTTTCTTCACACATATGTTTGGTGGCGGGTAGAAACAATGAAGGTTTTGTTAATCATGGAAATGTTTGTATAAGATGAGAAACTATTTAGTCTCTGTTTCTGTGTCTGCTCTACGACAAATGAAACTGAAGTTTCCTGGTTGCTTCTGGAGGGAAGGAACCCAAGATTCCCACGCTTTAGGTAACTTGGGGCTTCTTCTCAATACGCAGAACTGAACCAAATGACTCCAGTTGAGTTATGTGGACACCTTGTTCCTGAATGGAAAGGAACTTCTCCTAAAGTGTCTAGTGACCCACCTGGTGGATGAGGGAAAGGCTGTTGATGTAGTCTACCTAGACTTCAGCAAAGCCTTTGACACTGTCTCCCACACTATTCTCCTGCAGAAGCTGGCAGTCCGTGGCTTGGACAGGTACACTCTTGGCTGGGTAAGGAACTGGCTGGAGGGCCGGGCCCAGAGAGTGGTGGTCAATGGAGCTAAATCCAGCTGGCGACCGGTCACGAGTGGTGTTCCGCAGGGGTCGGTGCTGGGGCCTGTCCTCTTCAATATCTTTATTGATGACCTGGATGAGGGCATTGAGTGCACCCTCAGTAAGTTTGCAGATGACACCAAGTTGGCTGGAAGTGTCGATCTGCCTGGGGGTAGCGAGGCCCTACAGAGGGATCTGGACAGGCTGGATAGCTGGGCTGAAGCCAATGGGATGAGGTTTAATAAGACCAAATGTCGGGTCCTACACTTTGGCCACAGCAACCTCAAGCAACGCTACAGGCTTGGGGCGGAGTGGCTAGAAGACTGTGTAGAGGAAACGGACCTGGGGGTGTTGGTTGATGCTCGGCTGAACATGAGCCAGCAGTGTGCCTGGGTGGCCAAGAAGGCCAATGGCATCCTGGCTTGTATCAGAAATAGTGTGACCAGCAGGAGCAGGGAAGTAATTGTCCCTCTGTACTCAGCTCTGGTGAGGCCGCACCTTGAGTACTGTGTCCAGTTCTGGGCCCCTCACTGCAAGAAAGACACTGAGGCCCTGGAGCGTGTTCAAAGAAGGGCAACAAAGCTGGTGAGGGGTCTGGAGCACAGGCCTTATGAGGAGCGGCTGAGGGAGCTGGGATTGTTCAGTCTGGAGGAGGCTCAGGGGAGACCTTATTGCTCTCTATAACTACCTGAAGGGAGGTTGTAGTGAGCTGGGGGTCGCCTCTTCTCTCGTGTAACTGGTGATAGGACTAGAGGGAATGATTTCAAGCTGCGCCAGGGAAGATTCAGGCTGGATATTAGGAAATACTACTTCTCTGAAAGAGTGGTCAGGTACTGGAATGGGCTGCCCAGGGAGGTAGTGGAGTCACCGACCCTGGAGGTGTTCAAGGAACATTTGGATGTTGTGTTGAGGGATATGGTTTAGCGTGTACTATTGATGATAGGTGGATGGTTGGACTGGATGATCTTATAGGTCTTTTCCAACCTTAGTGATTCTGTGATTCTGTGATTCTGTGATTCTGATTCTAAACAACCACCTCATTTGCAAGCAGAGCATTCCTTGGGGAAGATTTTCTGGCAGAGCTATAGAGGAGCCTGTAGTCGTCACAGTGGTGGCTGGAGCTGAGCTGTTGAGTGGCCAGCCAGAACAAGTCTGCTTCAGCAAGGCACTACGGAATGCATCCACAGGCAGTCTGCTAGATCGGGGTAGATAATGCTGACTTGGTAGCCTTAGTGGTAACAGGTTATTATGCATAGATATACACCTGTTGATCTATCTGCTTATTATCTTCCCTGCTCCCTGATCCACTTAGACGGAGGAATATTCTTCTCAGTCATATATGTCATACATCTATGCTAGAGGGGAGCAGGTGTCACAAATTGTTGCAGTGCTTAGTTCTTTGTTTGGAAGAATTGTTTTCTTTTGTCTTAAGTGTGCTTTCATTTTATTGTGATATATTGTGAATAGGTTTTCAGAGAGCAAAAATAAGCTCAGTCTGGGGTTTGCAGACTTCATCTGAGGAATGCAATTCTCTTACTTTGTTCATGAGCAAGAATAAAGTGACAGGGTTATGTGAGAACTGTTTTAAAGTTCTCCCGGTTGGTTGTTGCAGGGCAATTAGTCTGGTATCAGGAGGTTAGATCTTCTTGTGTGCTCATGTCATTTGAATTTGCAGCTTCTTCTCAGAAGGTGCCATCCTGGCTGTGTGTGCTGTTCACTAACTCTTGGCATGCAAAAGTAATGAACAGTAAAAAAAATATTTCAGTAATGACTTTGGTGTGATGTGGAGGAAATTGAAAAGTGCTAACACTATTTTTTGCCCAATGTGAAATTTAATTGTAGTCCCAGGTGCACCCTACTGTACACGGAGGAAGAAGAGGAGCAGGAGGTAGTTGGGACAGGCAGCCAGAGAAGAGAGGCAGAGTGAGAAAGAAATACAGGAGTTCCCTGCTTAACTGGGGCCAGCCTCAAGTGGAATGTGCTACAGGAGCGCCCCAGCTCTGCAAGAAAACATGTTCAGCATACATGCTGGCAGTGCTCTTCTTGCCAGCGCCAACACAACAGCTGCCTGCTTGATGGGAGCATGGAGGGCAGTATCTCTTCCCAACCTAAGGTCATTATATTTCAGTGAAGAGAGTAAGTAACATGAGGAGCAGCTAAGAGAACTGGGATTGCTTAGTCTGAAGAAGAGGAGGCTTAGGGGAGACCTTACAGCTCTCTACAACTACCTGAAAGTAGGTTAGTGGTGAGATGGGGTTCAGCCTCTTCTCCCAGGACGAGAGGGATTGCCCTGAAGTTGCGCCAGGGGAGATTCAGGTTGGATGTTAGGAACAATTTCTTCTCTGAAAGTGTAGTCAGGTGCTGGAATGGGCTGCCCAGGGAGGTGGTGGAGTCACCGTCCCTGGAGGTGTTCAAGAAACATTTAGATGTGGTACTAAAGGACGTGGTTTAGTGAGCAGCATTGGTAGTAGATGGATGGTTGGACTGGATGATCCTGGAGGTCTTTTCCAATCTTGGTGATTCTATGATTCTGCAATTCTAGACCATTGTTTAATAAGTCCAATAGTAGCACAAATCCTTTTTAATTTCAAATATGAAGCCTCTGCCAGGAGAACATCAGCTGAGGATCTCGAAAGATAAGCAAGGCTTTCATAGACATTTATTTTTTAAAAATAATTATTTTTGTAAAGGAAAAAAAAACTCTGTATGCCTCATCCTTCCTCTGCAACCCAGAAGTGATTAGAAACTTCCTGTGAAGCAGCAAGCCACTATACTCAGATGGTAGAAAAGATATGAATAACCATATCATAGAAGAAACATGTAAGCTTTTTCTAAAAAAAGCTGGCAAGGAAAAATCTACCAAAGATGTAACTTAAAAAAAAAAAAAAATTAAAGCCTTTAATCATTTCCTAGAAATGAGATCCCAGATGTAACCTTTAATTCATAAAGCTGCCAAAGACTCCTATGCCTGTGGGAGTCAGACTGGCATCCGTGATTAATGCTAACTACAGGTGTGTGTCTGAGTTTCCGAATAACCAGCCATAGGGGAGGACTCAGAAATTACTTAACCCTGCCCACGTGGGCTTTCTCAAGAGACCCCCTGAAAATAGATAACAAGAGGAAAATTGTAATTTTACAGCAGTTCAACAGATAATGTCGAATGCCTCTTGGGGCACCTTTTGCTTTAGCAGAGGAAAAGCATTAGATATGATTGGAGGGCCCTCTCCGTGTTAGAGAACTGAAGTGACTCAAAGCCACCCAGTGAGTTGGTGCCAAAGGAATAACCCACAGCTTCTGTATTTGCTTGTCCTGGGCAACTTCAACTGGGGAAAAAAAGCAGAGAAGAGATGACCGTAAATGCATACTTTTTCTTTCCAAGGGCTTACTGGAAGACCTAGTGGCAGCAGGAGGCTCAGGAGATAGGTGAGTTCTGGAGCTCAGCGAGCTGTGCAGAGGGACCTAGCTCTGTCAGAGTGCTGGGTGCCCGCCTGGGCCTGAGCAATTGATCCTTCTTCTGGGGGAAGAGTGAGGGTGTACAAAGGGCCACAGAGCATGGTTATCCTCTTCTGAGGAGGGAACAGCATTCCATTAATGAGAGGAAGAGGCTGCTCTAAGTTTACAGTAGCATGACTAGACTGAGGGTTAATTCCTGTCTCATATGACTTTTGTAAACATGTATCCACACTGTCTCTTTTGAAAGACTTTTGCATTTTTTTACCTTTATGGACCTTATTTGTTTTTTTAAGATAAATGGATGAAACAAGACGTTTTCCTTTTTTGGATAGCAAATCTATGGGATAGTTCCTATAAGAAATATAGCAAGCACCCCAACTCCCCAGTCCATCCAAGGAGCTAAACTGAGGAAGTGTGGTCTGGACGTTCGGGTAGTGAGGTGGACTGTGAACTGGCTTAAGGAAAGAAACCAGAGAGTTGTGGTCAGTGGGACAGAGTCTCATTGGAGGCCTGTGTCTAGTGGAGTCCCTCAAGGGTCAGTTCTGGGACCAGTACTGTTCAATATATTCACCAGCGACTTGGATGAGGGAAATAGAGTGCACTGTCAGCAAGTTAGCTGATGACACAAAACTGGGAGAAGTGGCTGACATGCCAGAAGGCCGTGCTGCCATCCAGCGAGACCTAGACAAGCTGGAGAGTTGGGCAGGGAGAAATTTAATGAAATATAACAAGGACAAGTGTAGAGTCTTGCATGTAGGCAAGAATAACCCCAGGTACCAGTATAGGTTGAGGACTGAACTATTGGAGAGCAGCACAGGGGAAAGGGGCCTGGGGGTCCTGGTGGACAGCAGGATGACCATGAGCCAGCACTGTGCCCTTGTGGCCAAGACAGCTACTGATATCCTGGGGTGTATTAGAAGGATTGTGATTAGTAAGTCGAGAGAGGTTCTCCTCCCCCTCTACTCTGCCCTGTTGAGACTGCATCTGGAGTATTGTGTCCAGTTCTGGGCCCCCTCAGTTCAAGAAGGACAGGGAACTGCTTGAGAGAGTCCAGTGCAGAGCCACAAAGATAATTAAGGGAGTGGAGCACCTCCCTTATGAGGAAGGGCTGAGGGAGCTGGGTCTCTTTAGCTTGGAGGAGACTGAGGGGTGACCTCATTAATGTTTATAAATATGTTAAAAGGTGAGTGTCAGGAGGATGGAGCCAGGCTCTTCTCAGTGACATCCAGTGATATGACAAGGGGCAACGGGTGCAAGCAGGAACATAGGAGGTTCCACATAAATATCAGAAAAAACTTTGTCCCAGTAAGGGTAACAGAACATTGGAACAGGCTGCCCAGAGAAGTTGTGGGGTCTCCTTCTCTAGAGACATTCAAAACCCATCTGGGCACATTCCTGTGTGACCTGGTCTAGGTGTTCCTGCTCCAGCAGGGGGATTGGACTAGGTGATCTTTCAAGGTCCCTTCCAATCCCTGACATTCTGTGATTCCGTGAAACCTCATTGTGGCCTTCCAGTACTTGAATGGGAGCTTATAAACAGGGAGGGGTGTGGCTTTTTACATGACCTAATAGTGCTAAAGGACAAAGGAGAATGGCTTTAAAGTAATAGGGGAATATTAGGCTAAATGTTAAGGAAAAAGTCTTTACTCAGAGGATGATTAGACACTGAAACAGGCTACCCAGAGAAGCTGGGGATGCCCCATCTCTGGCCAGATTGGATGAGGCTCTGGGCAGCCTGATCTGGTGGTTGGCAGCCCTGTCTATGGCAGAGGGGTTGGACAAGATGATCTCTAAGGTCCCTTCCAACCTAAGCCATTCTATGATTCTGTGATCATTGGGTGAAGTACTTCACAGCACTATGTGTGCAACCTCTCCTGTCCATTTTCATTCAGCAAGAAACAAGCCCCTTGCTTTTTCAAAGGGGAGGCTGTGTGGAGCTTCAAAGCCAAACTGTAGGGGGTGGCAGGCACTTCTACATCATGTTTCAGAAAAGCACAAGCACTTTACTCTGTTTGTTTCAGTGTCATGATGCACTTTGACAGAAAACAGAAGCTCTTCTTTGTGAGAAGAGACCAGGGAAGGAGTGCTTGTTGCCCTGGCTCACATGAGGCTGTAATTTATACTATTAAATGATCAGCTGAGAGAGGCCAGGGAAGTTCGAGTAGCATGGCCAGAGCTTGGAAAGAGAAGCAAATTGACGACATTTGTGAAAATGTTGCTAAGAATGAAGAAATGCAGGGCCAGGAGTAGTGCTGAAAGGAGTGCCAAGAGCATTTCAGGTGAGAGTTTGGATTTTGGTGTGGCTGCCAGCATCTACACATCTCCATGTATTCTGCTGCTCCTTCCTGCTTAAAAGCTTTAATTCACCGTATTCTGCTTTATTTGAAAAAAATAATAATAATTTAAAAAAAGGCTCCTGTGTGTCACCACAGACAGCTGAGGATTGTGCAGCTCCTGAAGGAAGTAATTAAAAGATTTGGGGTGTTGATGGATTCCCTTCAGAGGGAACAGCAGTGGACAGAAGGCAGGCATCTGAAGGCGAAAGGCAAGGTCTGTGCGGGGCTGTGACATGTATGAGGATGCGTGACAAGGCCTGACATGTATTGTTTGCATAATGAGCTGCTTCAAACGAGGTCTGTCTTCTTTGATTCATTCACTGAGAGAAGTAGCCTAAGATTCCAAAGCTCGCTATATTGGTTTTATTTTGGCATAAAACAAACCTATGCATAGTTTTGTGTTTAATACATATATTAAATGCACTGTGATTATGGAGCACTATCTTTTTTAGTCAGTCTAACCTGAAAAGCTTCAGAAAATTTATAAGAAATAATAATTGGAGAAATACTTGTTTTGGGTAGTTTTTTTTTAAAGCATCAGCAAAATAAAGAGGCTGTCTTCTGTTGAATTTCTTTCTGTGTGACTCAGAATTAATGCCTGCTAAAATAATTCTGCTATGTCACAGATTAGGCTAGAATTGTAAAAATGAAATAAAAAGCCAAATGAATGATCCACTTCTGAATGTGCTGAAAAAACATTCCTGAGTAGAAATAGTCTAGACACCAAATAATTAAGTTATGATGACAGATGATGGTTTAATAAGACGATCTGCCTGAGACTGCTTGGTAGGCTGGCGATCTTGAGCACTCCTAGCAGCACTGGCTGGCATATCTGGTGGGAGGTGGCAGTGGGGATTTGAAAAGAGATTTCTGTCTGACGACTGCCAGATGTGCAAGAGGACTGCACAGTTTGCCTTCTGAGCATTGTAGAAAGTTGTGTTGTCTTCACATTACATAGCTGTACTGGGTTTCAATGTGTACTTTATTTTTTATCTCTTTTATAACCAAATTTGTAATCTAAACCAATTCTGCAAGTACTGAACACTTTACAATCTGACTGTCGGTGTCTGAAAGTTGTCAGATTGATGAAAGAAACACAGTGCAGTTTGAGGATTTATCTCAGAAATAGTGAGTTCCCATGTAAACAAACCTTTCCTCTGATCTGGGGTGATTTTCACTGGAGAAAATGAAAATGCAGCTGTTGGCCTTTGGACAGACAGGAGTGTTTCTGCAATGTACTAATCTATTCACCAGTGTGTTTGCCAGAGGCAATGAAGACGCTAGACAGCAGCAAGCATTAACTATTTGATATCTAGGCCAATGCATACAATGAGATGAGAGTCAGAAGGTGTCCCACTGTCAGCATGCAGTTCACACTGTCGAGAGTTTCCTTTTTGGCATAAGATGGATCATAGAGCACAGGTGACAGGGTGAAAGGGAGAAACTTGATGTCACAAAGCAACCCTGACCCCATAATATTTCCTCTTGGGGAAGAATCCAATATTTTAAAAATAAACAAAGCTGTTTAGTTGGAGTCTCGTGTTTTCTTCCTCTGTCTTTAAAAAGCAGCACATGTTCAAACTGGCAGAAGCCAGTTTACTGCAGGAGCAGTGCAGAGGAACAAGTTGGGAGGCACTCCAGGAGGTCAGTGTGCTTGCATTAGGCTAGCACAGCAGCTGCACTTGTAGCTTCTCAGGAAATAAATTTCATGCTGAAGAGCCAGTTCAGTTCTAGAAGCACACTGTTTCCCATCAGAACACAAACCAAGAAAGGACAGGTTGCAGCAGAGGCAGCTTTACGGCCCATAAATCAAAACTAAGTGTGGTCTGGGGTTTGTAGATTCTCTGCTGTCCAGTCAGAGGAAGATGGGAAAGAGGGACATCACAGAAAGTATCCAACTCATGCTAGAATACTACACTGCTGAGCTTTGCTTTTACAGGAGAATTTATTTAGGTTATCCTATTGCCTCTCTTGATCTGAACTTAGTAGACATAAGTATACATGAAGACAAACGTTGCAGCCAGTAGGGAGCCTCTCTGTTAAATGCAGAATATTTATTACTGATTTTCATGAGCTATACTAATTTGATAGTAGGACTTACTAGCTGACATCTCTAACAAACCATAGCATTAAAATTCATCAATACAGTCTCTCATATGCCAATATGTAACAGCAGGTGCTGCTGTAATTTAGTGAAACATTCTTATTTAGTGAATCAGTTGCCATCAATGCTAATATTTAATTTGTGAGTTAGTGCATCACCCACCAGTATAAGAGGAATGAGGCTGCAAACATAACATAAGATATAAATACTGTGACTCTTGCTATTCAGTACATCCCATATGTTAGCTGTTGATAGCTATGATTTTTCTATAAATACAACAGTGTACTTTGACCTTTAGAGGGATGAGAGGAAAATTGAGAAATGTACTGTGAAAACTTTCTTCTAGATGAAAAAAGTGAAAAGAATCTAAATTTAGAAATGGTCAAGGAGAAGGGTTATTAAAGATAAGTAGGTGGTTCTCTTAACATGGTTATTCACCAAGATGAGTTCTTAGGATTTGACTCAGGTTAAACAGGAAATTCTGGTCAGGAACATGCATTTCTTAAGAAGGGGGATTTCGTCTGACCTGAGCAAAAATGTCTTGATTTAAATGCATTTGGATGAGAATTCAAGAGCTCCCAAGCATATGAGAGTTGTCATCCAGATTTAAGTTTGTGGAGATACCTGGCCTGTATCTGCTGAGCTCGAGTGACATGGCACATACCTGCAGGTCAGCAGCATGCCTCTAGCAGCACTGACTTCATGTATCTCTCCCCAAGGGTCTTGGCTGAGTGGTGAAGCTTGTTCTGTGATGACTGATTGCTGCTGCCCATGCTAACTAATTTGCAGCTAACTCAGGTATCTTTACATGATACTCTATCATACTCCTAAATCGTGGGGGAAAAACATTTTGTGTGCCTGGGTTCTGGGAGTATGATTCAAATAACTGGCCAGACTCTGTATGGGGAGTAATTCTGCGCCTCACTCCAAAAGAGAGCAGCAGCAGCGTGGCCAGTCTTCGGCAGCAAGAAGGTGCAGGTACCGGGTAGGTCCAGGAAGAAGCCGGGGGGTAAGTCCGGAAGGAAGCAGCAGGTCTCCGGTAGCAGGCCCAGGAGAGTCCGTCAGCATGCAGGCATTCTGTAGTGAGGAATCTGATGGCAGACACCTTTCTTTGGAGGAGGAGAGCAGCAGCAGCATGGCTGGCCTTAGGAAGCAAGCAGGTAGAGCGCAGAGCAAGTCCAGGAGGGAGAGGGGCAGGTCGTGAGGCTTCTGTTGTCAGAAACCCCTCATGTTCTTCATGAGGAATCTGTTGTCAGAAAACCTAAAAACCATGGTTGCTTGTCCCTTTTTTATCCTTCTTCTTCTGCCAACGTGGCATTCCTGGGCGCTTTGGTAAGAGTCATGTGCAGCATCTCCTGAGAGGGCTATCTCCTTTGAGATAAGCCCACACAGAAGACTGCTTCCTGGCCATTTATCAGGGGCTTATCTCTCTTTTGTTGCCCCTGGCCTTGTCCATCTGTGCCCCTCAGACAAAAGATTTCTCAACCTCTGGCCAGGACTTGCCTGGACTTGTCCATCTCTGTCCTTCAGCAAGCTTTGAGGCAGTGGTATAAAATAATAATCTCTTACATTCTGCCATCTCATACTTTCTCTGTTCTGTGGTCTGATGTGCAACAGTCACATGACAGATATGTATCATCTGCCTTATCACATAATCCGAGCTGCAATTGCACACTGCTTTCTCATGTCCACCATCTTGTTCACAAGGACCCACAAGTCCTTTGCTGCAAGGCTGTTCTCAATAAGTTCTTCTCCCAGTCTGTATATGTATCTGAGATTGCCTCGACCCAAGTGCAACGCCTTGCTCTTGGCCTTGTTGAACCTCATTCGGTTCACATGGGTCCACTTTTCAAGCTTGTCCAGGTTCCTCTGGGTGGTGTCCCTTCCTCCTATTGTATCAACTGCACCACTCAGTTTAGCGTCATCTGCAAACTTGCTGAGGGTACACTCAATCCCACTGTCCATGTCATTGATAAAGATGCTGAAAGAGCACCTGTCCCTGGAGGACACCCATCGTGACCAGCTTCCACCCAGACATAGAGCTATTGACAGTAACTTTAATTCCTTAAAGAGACAGAAGTTTGTTCTCCTGAAGTCCTGACTCCACTCTTTGCCAGGCCAATATTCTTTGAGATCACGAACTCAATCAGGGCATGGTCACTATAGCCAAGGCTGCCTCCGATCTTAACTACTGCATTGGTGAGCACCAGGTCCAGTAACACTTTTCCTCTGGTTGATCTGTCCAATATCTGGACCAGGAAGCTATCCTCAGCAGGCTCAAGGAGTCTCCTGGTTACCTTGCAGCCTGCTGTGTTGCTTTCCTAGCAGACGTGGGTAGTAGAAATCTCCCATGATGAGGAGAGCCTGCAAGCACAATGCCTCTTGTAGCTGAAGCAAGAAGGCCTCATCAACAGGGTTCCCTTGATCAGGCAGCCTGTAGTAGACCCCAGTCTCTTTGTCTGGTCCCTAACGTTAACCTACAAGATCTCAACCAGATCATGGCTGTTTCTCAGATGATTAAGATTTTTTTCCTGTTTGTTTGCAGGTAATAATATTAACGTAATCTGGAGGAGCTTACTTACGATCTTCTTGTTACTGCTCTTTTTTAAAATTTTATTCACATAAGAGCAACAACATATTTGCTAAAATTCTTGGCTCCTGAGCACATCATCTTCCTAGCTTTCTTTGGTTAAAGCCAGAAATTAAAGATGCTTCAGCGCTGCTATTCTTCATATCAATATACACAAGATATTAGCAGCTTCTCTTAGTCTGAATGTTTACTAATGACATACAGCTCTTTTCGTATAAGCCTTCAGTTGATGTTGACAGAATCCTATTGTCTGTGTAATTCATCCTTTTCTCCAGTTCCTAAACCCTTATGCAGAGAAGACTATTTCAGTAATGAACCCCAGCACCAGGTTGTTCTCCCATTTGACTTGAGAATCCCATGTTAAAATCAGTTCTGTTTCTCCTCAGGAAGGGCTGTCTGTATAATCCTGGCAATATGAGAAATTTCAACCTGACATGCTGTCTGTGATGAGTGGGAATGACATTAGGTTATTCCAGAGAAGTCAGCTCACCATTCCCTCTTCTCTAATTCACAGTCCCTCACAACTTGTCCTCCCAGAGAACTATCACAGCAAATGTTAATAAAATACTACTATTATTTGGCAACTGAGCTATTTGCTGTGCTTAGTATTTTACCAAAATATAACAATATTAGACTGAAATTGAAAACACCTTCACCAGATTAAGATCTTATCATGGTAGAGTCCCCAGAATGCTGACTTATTCTGATTGATTCAGTTCACCCCATTTGGTATGTCACCTGCTGATACAGGAGCATGAAACAGCCTGATCCCGGGGGAACGTGTTCTTTTGCTCTGTGTCTTCTTCTGCCCTCAAGACAAAATTCACAACATATAATATGGAAATGCTAGTTGCAGGGACATGTTTTTTACCACTATCCAATCTGGTTACAATTTTAATATAAGCATCAAATTAGCAAGTGTTTTATTCCCTTAAAATATCTCCTTAGCTTTTTTAGCGTAGTTCAAGTATGTGCTATATTTTTTCTTCCCATCTCCTACCATCCTCGCCAGCCTGACAGTGTTTCCTTGGCCCTTTGGTGCCTGAACTTTCTCTTGCTGGTACAAAATTACAGTTCAGCCTGTTTTCTTCTAATCATGGGAGGCAGGAAGAGGCATCACATATCATGAGTAAGTGACATTTAGCACATCGAGTATAATCAGTTGCAGCTCTTCTTGAGCAGGCAGTGGTAGATTTAAGAAGTCAACACAGTAGGAAACGTCTTACCCACAACAGCTTGCCTACTCAGAAGCAGTGAGTTGGGCTTTATTTAATCTATATCTCCTTTAAAGTAACAGTGTTAGTAAATGGGACACTCATTTGCATCTTGTTTTCTGGAAAACCTCTTACCAATTCTGCTCTGTGGCACTGCAGATCTGTGTATCTGGGGCTGCAAGGATAATGTTATTACTGCAACTTGCACATCTCCAAGGACATACTACCCTGCATACACCAGTTGATACCTATTTCTCTCTTCACTTGATGGTAGCAGCTTTTACAGCAGGTGCTCATTAAGAAGACACAAGCTCGGAGTTCCATTCACAAAGCATTTTTTTGATCTGCATAACTCCTTGTGCTTAATATTTCCTAGGAGAGCAAATTGAGACCATCAGTGAAATGGGCGTATGTAAATTCATCCAGGAGACATGGCTAAAGTACAAATAATGGCTGAAGAAGATGGGTCAGGAGGGGTTTGAAAGGTGGTTTTGGCAACTTCCATAGCAGCCTCATCTCCAAACACGTCAGGCTTCGTGCTACTCTAAATTATACTTATTTCACAAAAAATAACGGCTTTGGAGCTTTTACGATGCCATCTCATGTAGCTAGAAAATGAGAACAATTAAAGGAACAGGAAAGGACATCTTTGCTGCATTTTGAATTGCATGCCTCCATACAAACAGGTTCACAAGTGGCAGCAGCATGAAGGAGCAGAAGGCATGAGAAAAGACAGATACAAATACTGAGGGCCGGAAGAGAAGCGTTTTTCCTTCCACTGACATCACTGTAGACATTGTGCAGTTTGTTATTAATATGTTACTTTCTGTGACAGTTCCTTTGGTATTGGGATCAGGCATATATCTGTAGATCAGTATGTTTAATAGCAGAGTAAAAAAGTGTGGGCTTTAGAAGTCAGGGATAAGCCCTACTTTATTTGGACTCTCATTTAAGCTACTGCTGTTTCTCATCTTGTTTGAAGGCCAGATGAGGTACTGAACTGAAGTCAATTTAAAATGTTAATTAGGATGATCAATAATTAACATGTTTAAACGTCTATTTGTGGACAACGTGACAATGTTACTTCTCACAAGTCAATAAGAAGACACTTTGTTGAACATATGTGAAGATCACTACTTATTTTTCAGTAACTTGTGGAGCTCAAAACCTGAAGATGCCATCAGGTTGCATTGAAAGTCCTTCTAGAAATCACAGGCAAGAGCAGTCATACTGCTGCTCCCTGACTGAGTCAAGTAATTCATTTTTTCACTGAAACGTACCTTGCGGGAAAGGTTAAGTGCATGATGTGGAACCAGCAGGAGGTGGGGAATATGCACTTCTCTGGACATTCAGTCCTAGGATTTGTTTATACTCATTTTGAACTCTTAGACGTAGCTTTTTATTTGAATTCCTGTTTTCAGTTTCCCACCATCAGGATCAAGTTTTCTGGATAGCTGAGAGGTTCAGTACTGTCACTAGTTTCTCTCTAGGAAGATACAGCTCCACTGGAATCAAGGAAGCCAATGAGTTTCTTTTAGTAAACAAAAAGAGAGCTTCTCCAAATTTCCAATATTTATGTATTAAAAGGGGCTGACAGTACTAACGTAATGGAGTTCCACTTTCAGATCTGCAGCAGCATAGGATAAAATCAATACTTGAGCCTGGCCACAGCAGTGCACAGCTACTGCTCAGGCTGAACCTGCCTGTCCAGATTTACTTTATGGTTTTCATTGGTTGTGTTTTGAGCTATAATCTCACATTTGATTCCATTACAAAGTATTTAGAGAAGGGAGAATCTGAATTCCTCAGCATAAACTACTCTTTTTTCTTCTTTATTTGCCTATGACACATACAGGTTCTAGTAGCAGCAAAAATTGATTTGCATTTGTATCATGATGAAAAGTGTTGAAAAGCACAGGGAGATCAGTAACAATTTGTTACAAATCCCCCTTAAAAACATCTTGTAATGATCCTCCTTTCAGCAAGCTAACATTTGAATTTTTTTAGTTGACTTGCTATTAATCTCTTTTTAACCAGAATATTCTGCTGCACTAAATCCAACTCAATGTAAAAACCTATAATGAAATAGTCATTATCCATTAAATAATTGATCTTGTTATTATGGAGCAAAAACAGAGGGTCTTCTTTGTATTTAGTTTGTTGACAGGACCTACTTTCTCTAAAAGCATTAGCAAATGTTAGTTGTACTCATCTACTTTACAGCTTCATTGGCTGGATTATTTGCAATCTTGCAGGTTGTCTGCAGCATAAGAGAGACACTCGCCTTCATAATCTAATTCAGTATCTAAGAGCTGACACCGTGTTGTGCTGCTAAGAAGGATGCTTCTTAGATAATTGTTATCAAAGCGAGTCATTTATTTTTCATGAAAATCTTATCTGCCGTTATCACAGGAAGTGAGATATTCTTTACTGGAACTCAGTATACGCTTCACTTGTTCTCTTATTTCTGGTTTCTTTAGTTGCTCTATGATTATACCAATAGCATCTCTTACTGTGTTGTGTTTTCTTCCAAGTGTGTTACATATGAAAGTAGAAACAACATATGAGAACAGTGAAAAATAATCTGTAAATCATATCTTAAGCAATATAACATTATCAAATGGGATGCCATCCGAACTTGCAGACATGGGATCAGGGAAGCCAAGGCGCAGGCAGAACTGAACTTGGCAAGGGATGTGAAAAACAATATGAAGACATTCTACAGGTACATTGGCCAGAAGAGACAGGCCAAAACAAACGTACCTCTACTGAGCTAAAGCATAAAATAAAGATGTAGAAAGTAGTTTCAGTATGTATTTTAAGGGACTTTCTGAAAATAGGCTCTGAAATGCATTGTCCTTGGGCTTACAGTTAGCACTGTTTCCAGTCCTAGCCTTACATGGTCAAGGATCTTGCCTTAGGGTCATGCTGTGTAACTCAACTATATACCTAAGGGGCTAAAAAAGCTGCAACCTGATCGATGTGGGTTCGGTGGCACTGACAGTAGGAGTTACGCTTATTACATGATATGAAATTGCTTTCTTCCTAAAATGTTGAGCTCTGCTTGTTTTGATTTTCCTTAATGACCTGTTTCACTGATTTTGCCAGGAGAAGTTCATGTAAAATGCTCTTTTCTTCTTTGGTGGTGCGGCAGCGCTCATACCAATGTACATGGAACAGTGGTAGTGCTGCTATTAAGTGGTCTTGGGCTTCAGCTCCACTTCAGATCCCAGCACCACATTTTAGGTTTTGTCCAGTGTCTAAGGAGAATTACCTGCCTTGAGGAAGAGGCACTTGTCCTTCTGTCATAGGTGCAGCATCAAGCAAGTTACATTTGTGTTTTGAAGCTTAACTGTAGCATATGTATAGGGCTTATTTATACGAAAAACAAGTATCTCTATCTTTAGAGCACTTTCCAGCTATTTGTCTGTAAGGAGAGTGTACAGTCAGAAGGATTTCTATGTGGAACCTCGTCAGAACATTGCCAAGTGAATTATCAGCATATAGTCACATGTGAAATCCCTTGACTTTCATTTTGAGCTGTTGAAGACACATTTTCACCACCTATTCCAGGAAAGTGGCTCTCCCTACACTTCCCAAGTAGACTCTGAATGACAGGAGAATCTGTGTTCCCGCAAGGTAATTCAGAGAACTTGAATGAGATCCTGGCTCTGAGTTACCTTCTGGGCTACCTTCAGAGCTATACAAGGCACTTAAGAAAAATAACTCTTTACTGCATCTCTAATTCCCCAGTTCTGTAAATATTTAATGGTGCTAGCATTCCCTCTTCTGAATTTGAGCTATGCAGAAATCATTGAAACCATTACCTAATAAGTAATGTATTGTAAAATATGACCTCTAGAGATTACAGAATGAAGTCCCAAATTTGAGCCAATTCACTGCTGGTAGTTAACAGATAGGCTACCTTAGCAAAATAGAATGTTTTCTACCATCTCTTTCTAGTACTTGGCTAAGACAGGATGGTATGTGCAAACCAACAAGAAACAAATCCTTTGTAAAAAATATTAAGAGTAAATTGCACTATCTTCTGTCTGTAGATATAAGTGAGAATAATTTGAACAGGAGGAACTGCTGTTTTTAAAAAAAAAAAAAACAGTCACTTGTTTAATCTTCTATTAAACATTTTGACACTTTCACTATAGAAACAGCTGGTAATTTTTCATGTACAAATTTGATACTTCACAGAGAAACTCAGATTTAACTGTGAAATGGTATGCATAGAACAAATGAGATAAGAACAGTCGTGGTGGAAGCTATGTCCAGTGGCGAAATCTGATCCTCAGTCTAGCACAATTGTTTTATTTTTCATGCATATAATTATTTTGCGTGGTTCTTTTTTGCGTTTCCAAATGAAGTAGGAGGTAATGAAGTGCAGAAGGATGGAAGTGACCCCTGATTGCACCTTGTCCTGTTGTTTTATATTCTGGCACAGCAGTGAGTAACTTGTTAATGTGGAGTATTTTGCATCTCATTGCTGACCATACTAAAAGTTTTTATGTTCTCTAATTCTTCGTTAAACGTGTACTGTATTCACTATTATCTGTCCATTTCATTTATTTTACTCATTTTTCTCTTTGTAATTAATTTGCTTCCCTTTATCCTATGGTAATTCTAAACAAAGCCAATTGCAGTTGTTTTAATGATCAGTTTTTATTAGTTCTGCAGGCTAACTGCACTGCAGCGAGGTGTCATTTGAGCCCAGTATTATTATACCTCTACCTAAATGATTAATTTAACCTTTTTACATATTGCAAGAATTAATAACGTAATAAATCAGCAGAGGTTTATTATATTAAGTGATGTATGTAACCTATCAGTGATTTTGTTTGTTTTAGTTGTGCTGTGTTAGTTTTGTCACTGACCGATCTCAGCTGCTCCCATATGAGATTCAGAATGAAGAGAGGAAAGTGGGAAGGGGCCAAGATCTCAACAAATAAGTTTGGATTTTCTTAATAATGGCACTAAGGGAGGTTGTTCGCTGGTTTTAAATAAGTAAATATAAAAGCCCCAGTATGCACATAGTATTATATGCATTGAAGTCTACTTGTTTCTCAGATCTCTACTGTGATGTGTGTTGTAGATGAAGCCATGTGGACTAATGGCTTCACTGCAGAGTGCAGGAGCTGTAATAATGGATCAGGGCAGAGAACAAACACCAAGTGAAAAAGCAGTCCCTTCTCCAAAATAGAGCTTTTGTCAACTGTAGTAACTCCAGATCAGCAAACAGCATTACCAGCATGAGAGGCAGAGGCTGAGGGTTTGTACATTTGGGCACTGGGACTCTTGGAGCGCTATGAGCATTTTGGGCTCAGCCATGTTCTAAGGCAGCCCCTTTGGCCAGCCCTGAGGGAATTGTTTTGGCAAATACAGGCTGGTCATCAAATAATAAAAGTCAGCAGGTAGATCTAATAAATATATTGCTTCTCACATGAATAAATACAAAGGCATTCCCTGAGTTGCAGGGATACTGTTGAAAGACCCAAGAGAAGACTCACTCCAGTCCCACCAGCCTGCCAAGCACAGAGCATGCAGCTGGGAGGGATCCCCGGCAGGCAGAAGAGCAGGAGTGGCAGTACTGTTCCTGGTGGTATTCCCATCCCGAGCAGGGCAAACAGAAAGCTTTACTTGGCTTGTGGTTCCAAAATACTGCACAAACACCAGACGGTGGAAGCATTGTAGTGCTTCTGAAAGGCCCCAAGCCTGGCTGCCAGGAGGGAGGCAGGGTGGTTGCTGCCTGGGTGCCGCAGGCCAAGCAGCACACAGCAGGCCTGCCTCACTGCGCCTGGCACCAACCCCAGCAGGCTGGCAGTAGATCGGTCAGCAGCTCACCTGCCTAGCTGGGGGCTATGGGGAGGGTTTTACTCATTCTGTTGGCATGGCCATTCCTTACAAAGAGTACTCATTCAAGGGTGTCTGTTGAGCCCATCTCTTCTTTGTTCACTGCACCCAGCTGCTACTAGTAGTGGCTTGTCCCACATGAAGTGGTTTCTGCAAGGGACGGGGGATTCAGGCCCTGCCTGTCTGTGTGCTTTGAGAGCTGTGGGCAGCTTGAAGTTCTGTTTTTGAGAAGGGGGTGTAGTGAGGAAGCAGAGAGCTTTTCTGGGCCTGTGGGCAGTGCAGTCTGGAGCAGGGTAGGTGAGGAGAAAAGGAGATGGAAGGAGAAGACCCAGGCAGGGCAGTCAGAGGGGACAGCCCTGTGCTTTGTTAGCTGCAGTCCAGGGGCAAATATGCCAGAGGGACCTTGGCTTTTGGGAACAATGGACTGGGCATGAGCACTGGGAGCCTGCAGGGAGGTGGCTGAAGAACCCTCAGCATCAGTGCGTTTCTTAAAGCACAGAGCAGAACTGAAGGGATGTGCAGGGTTTCCATTCCCCAAGCTGTGAGCAGTGTGAGAGCTAGTGGTAACCTCTCCCACTGCTTGTTGGGAGGGACTGGAAGTCATCAAAAGGGTGCAAGAACTTTGGAAATCCTCATGAAGGACAAGAAAGCCTTGAAAGGCGTCTGCTGTGAGAGGAGCCCAGCTTGCAGCCACCCTGCAGTGAAGGGCTTCTCTGCCCTGCCATGTCTTCACATCTGGGTGGACAGCTGGAGAGGTGTGGGGCAGTCAGAGGAACACAGCTCCCAGGATGTCTCCTATTGCCTTGCCTTTCCTGGAAATGAAAACTGTTTGTTTGTTTTCTGTTTTTTGTTTTTGTTTTTTTGTCCCTGTTCTCTTTCCTTTCTCTTCATCTTTCTTCTCTGCCTGTAGCATTGGGGTAACCCAGGTGAATGCTGCCAGGAACTGTCTGCCAAGAACTGAGAGGGTAGTAGGAAAACAGGAATCTGTGCTCCTCTAAGGGGAAGTTAGAAAAGAAACAACTTGATAATAGTGAGAGGAAAGGTAAAAGCCGTCAGGGCTGTGGCAGGAGCAACCCATGTGGTAAAGCAGGGACACAACAGAGCTCAGCTCCAGATCTGCTGTGCCCTGTGGTGAGTAAATGATGCTGTGCCCTGTGGTGAGTAAATGAGAGCTCAAGGAAACACCATGTGGGAGCAGGTGTTGATAGCGATGCCAGGATGTATAGCAATATATGTAGTATTAAAGACTATAATGTATATAAAGATTTTGTAAAGATTATTACAGTAATGTAATTAAAGACCTGCTGGCGTGTGTGCTCAAAACTTGAATAGATTTCAAAGAAACAAAATGAGCTATAAGCAATATATGACATTTGTGTTTTTTTCTTAATTGAACAACTTCTGTTGAATGTTGAGAAGCAAAGAAAATTCAGATTGATTAAAAATTATCTTATTTTCTAGGCTTAACAAACAAACAAACAATAACACACCTTTGAAATCCACCTTTGGGAGCTTCAATCCTTCATTCCAGTATTTCATGCCTTTATTACTCAAAATGTGCAGCTTTTTTCAGCCAAAATTTGCCTGGTATGATGTTCCACTAATGGGATTGTTGCATTTCTGCTAGGATGAACAGCCTGCTCTTATTCTCTTTCCCCAAGTAAGTATTTATTTAGTGATCAGACATGCCTTAACCTTCTCTTTCATAAGCTAAATAGAGCTCCTTGAGATTGTCACTGCAAGATGTGTTTTCTCATCCTTTAATCAATCTTACAACTTACAGTCATATCCAGTTTATCAAGCTCTCTTTTAATGCATGAACACCAATGCTGAACATAATATTTTGCTTTCAGTAGTGGCAGTAGATGTTGTGATAATGTACCTTATTCGGATTTCCCACTTCACACCCAAAGAACTTTAGTCTCTGTAACCGTATAGTTACTTCCAAGCCCACAGTCAAGTCATGATCTGCCAGGATGCTCTAGTCAGCCTGTGCACTTTTTTCCTGCGTGCCTAGGACTTGCTCCATTCACCTACCACCAGGCTGGTCAGCTGACGCAGCAGTCAGGATTGCTGTTTTTCCCATGTTAATTCTTCTCTTCTTACCATATAAATGATTCATCAGACAACTTCCCTTCAGTACTGATCACAGGTTGAATGAACACAGGAGAAAGTCCAGGTTTACCAACACTGCTGTGCTTGTAGCTATTCTAATACATATCAAAAAGATCACTCTGTAGCATAAATACTGATTTTACCCAGTGAAGGAAGGCTTTACTCTGTCAGCAATTTCTAAAGGCTCGGTTTCTTCCTTCTTATGTTGTGCAGTTGTCCAGAAATGACCTCACACAATCATAGATAGAGCTGCCTGAATAATGCATCTGCACTTATTGTGTCATGGGAATTCCCAGCCATCTTCTTTATAAAAATCCCTTCCCCATGTTCTTGGCTTTAAGAGTGAGGAAGGAAGAGATTAGATTTTTTTTCTTTGGAGGCTTTTTTTTCAGCCAGTTTGTTTGTTTTCCTTTGTGCAAACAGAGTTTGGGGTTGGAGAGTCTAGGTTAAAAGGTAATTACTTTTATAACAATTAAAACCCGAAACTCATTGAACCAATTTCTAGTACAAACAGGATCAGCATTAGCTTTTAAAGGATTGCTATTATCGTTTCAGGACTGCAATGTGATTTAAACTGTAATAGATATAGATTTCTGTATTAGTGTTCTTGCTCCTTGTATTGCATTTCTGCTGCCATCTGCTAAAACAGGGATGGCATTTTTCACTTTATTGACTGGACAGTGAATTGGAATGCTGCATTCCTGCACTCTGGATCGCTGAGATGACTATAAGCTTACAGGGAGAAAGATTTGGGACAATTCTGCTGCTGTGAGACTTGCATTTTTAAAATAACAGGTACTAATTATTAATTGAGTATAGATAAAAAGGACTTTTGACTCACTCATGGTAAGGTAGAATTTTACCCTCAAGAGCACCACAAATGAACAAATGTACCACCTGTCTTCTTTCTGGCCCAGACAAGCTCTTGCTGCTGCTTTCTCAGGACCTATTTAAAACGGGCCCTTCCCTGTGTTGCTCAGGAGCTCTCTGCATTCAGATTGGCTGCTGCCTCTTGCTCCAAGCCAGGTTTTCCACTGGTGCTACATGGAGCATTTGGAAAATGATTTGTAACGAGTTGCTCTATAAATGGACTTCATTGCAAAATGCTATTTAAAATTGGAAAATATGAAGTTGCCTCTTGATTATGACTTTTCCCAGAAAAAAACGATTTTGCCTAATGATAGAGAATGGTAACAAGCAGCACTTAATTAGCATAAATTAAGTTTAACGGGAACAAATTCTGCTACTGCCAAGTAGCTAAGAGGTGTTTAATAGAAATGAAATTCTGAAGGCTGATCTTACAATACCTGAAGATACCAACTACGTTTTAAGATCTGCGTTCTCCAGGATGTTCAGGAGGCCACTGCCAAGTGTGCAGCTGATGTTCAGTGGCCTTAATTCAGGGATGTTTGGCTCAAATTGGTCAGGTTCATGAAACACACAGTCTTATTCTATATTTTCTTTAGGTAAACATGGAAGTTTATTTCCAAATTTAGCATCTGAATGTATTAACATAAAAACAGCTTAACTTTTGCCAAGATCTGAGTGTCTCTTCAATTTATCTCTAACAAAAATCTTGCAGGTATGTACTTGCTGACTCCCTCAGTGTATTCTAAGAGTTTCCATCAGTCTCTGTTCTAGGGACGTCCTTCACCATTTGCTGCTTTTGCATTGTTGAAAGAAGTTGGTTTTTTTCCCATGTCTAGCCATTCAGGGGTTTTTGCCATACATTATCATTTCTTTCCAAATTACAGTCTGGACATGAAGATTTCCAGCCTCTATCAATATTTCCTGATCTCTGAATGCTTAATTTCTCAATCTGCACTTGCATTATTGTATGTAGCTAGTTGCAAGCATGACACAACTTAAGAGTTTTCCTGTAAAAGGCTGCACGCTCAGGGAGACGTGCCATGCTCATCTTCTCTGAGAGCGAGGTGATAGGTTTCCCAAGACACAGAGTAGCAGAGCTAGGAATTTTGAGGAAAGAAATCCCAGTCTATGGGTGGACCTGACCAACATGCACAAGTCAGGCTTTTCTGTGTTAGGATGGAGGCCAGTCACAAGTGGTGTCTCTCAGGGGTCAGTCTTGGAACCGGTGCTCTTCAACATCTTCATCAATGACATAGGCAATGACATTGAGTGCACTCTCAGCAAGTTTGCGGATGTCACCAAGCTGAGCAGTGCAGTCAATACATTGGAAGGAAGGGAAGCCATCCAGAGGGACCTGGACAGGCTGGAGAAGGGGGCCCATGAAAACCTAATGAGGTTCAATAAGGCCAAGTGCAGGGTGGTGCACTTGGGTCGGGGCAATCCCAGGTATTTATACAAACTGGGGGAAGATATCCTTGAGAGCAGCCCTGCGGTGAAGGACTTGGGGGTCCTGGTGGACGAGAAGCTGGACATGAGCCAGCAGTGTGCGCTTGCAGCCTGGAAGGCCAACTGTGTTCTGGGCTGCAATAAAAAAGGGGTGGCCAGCAGGGAGAGGGAGGTGATTGTCCTCCTCTACTCAGCTCTTGTGAGGCCCCATCTGGAGTACTGTGTCCAGGCCTGGGGCCCCCAGTACAGGAATCATAGAATCACAGAATGATAGAATGGCCTGGATTGAAAAGGACCACAATGATCTTTGTGTTTCAACCCCCCTGGTATGTGTAGGGTCTCCAACCACCAGACCAGGCTGCCCAGAGCCACATCCAGCCTGGCCTTGAATGCCTCCAGGGATGGGGCATCTACAACCTCCTTGGGCAACCTGTTGCAGTGCGTCATCACCCTCTGTGTGAAAAGCTTCCTCCTAATATCTAACTTAAACCTCCCCTGTCTCAGCTTAAGACCATTCCCCATTGTCCTATCACTATCCACCCTCCTAAACAGCCGTTCCCCTTCCTGTTTATATGCTCCCTTCAAGTACTGAAAGGCCGCAATGAGGTCTCCCCGGAGCCTTCTCGTCTCCAAGCTAAACAAGCCCAGTTCCCTCAACCTTTCCTCACAGGAGAGGTGCTCCAGCCCTCTGATCATCTTCGTGGCCCTCCTCTGGACTTGCTCCAAGAGCTCCACGTCCTTCCTGTACTGGGGGCCCCAGGCCTGGACGCAGTACTCCAGATGGGGCCTCACAAGACCCGAGTAGAGGGGGTCAGACTGGGTGGTCTTGACCATTCATTCTCTAGGCTATGCTTACCTAAAGCAGCCTGCTCTGCTTGGGGTCAGTCCTAACCACACATATTCAAGTTCCTTCTGTGGCTTCCTTCTTTTGTATGTTTTCCTCATCTGCTGTCCTGGGCTAAAAGTTTCAATGTGCCATGCCTGAACTCAAAGCACCTTCCTCAAGGCTGGCTGCAGGGGCCTGCTGGCATTACCACAGCTCCCCCAGGATTCTCTGAATAAATCCCTTATTTGTTCTTCAGAGTAGCATCAGGCTTTTATGCTCCATTTGTAGAGCATGTAAGCTTGGTGGTGTTTTGCCCAGGACTTGGCCTTCTAGCTGCTATTGGAAGTCTGACTTGAGCTCTTTGTGGGTAGTAAATAACTTGCCCATGTTTTCTGTAACAGTTTTTAATTTACAGGTGAATATATTAGTAAGTTCATATTTGGATTTTTAAGTAATTAATTCAAGTTCAACACAATTGGAATGAATGCAAGGCAGCTGAAAGCTACATGATTTTTGCACCTCACACTGGTCATTTAGAGATGAGGGCTGGCTTTGGGCCATTGCAGGCTTCTTTGCTTCTTTGGAAACCAGAGGAGTTGCTCACAGATTAGTGTGCAGCCCTGACCTTGGTGTGTCTCTGGCAGGCCAGGGGTGAACCTGGTGCTGTGGGGATGGGTGGAGGGATGGGCATTGATCCTTTGTGCACTGGGCCATGTCACAGTCTAATGAAGCGAAGCCCTCTGATTTCAAAATGTAACAAGTCCACAGCAAACAGCTCCACTTCTCTTACCCATGGCAGTATCTGTTCACACCTCTAGTGGAGCTAATAAAAACTCTTAGAAAGCAAGGATTTCAGTTCTATTCTGGTATAAATCCTCACAATCCTGAAGATACTTGCATGAGCTGTTGCTAAGATAAAAAAGAACCTCATAGTCCTCCTCCATATTTATTCTCCCATTGTAGCTGCAAAGTGGGGAACTTAGCAGGTTCCTGTGCAGGCTTGGAAGGGTCAGGCAGAAAACCTCTTATTTACCACAGCTGCACAGCAGACAAGGCCAGGGAAGGGAGTCACCTCCACGAACACCAGCCAGGAGCCTGCCCTGCAGCTGGGGTGTCCTCAGCACACAGAGAGGAGAGAGCTGCAGCAGTGCAGGCTTGTGTTTAGTAGCTGCTTCAGGGGGAGCCTGCAGTTGACAGTGTTCATCATCTCACTCATAATGAAGCCATGACACCGCAGTCACAACTCGGAATTGCAGCTAATAGATTTTCATTTTGTTTTCCCAGTTAAGTTATGTTTGATAAATGCAGAAATGTGTAGGGAGCAGCTTATCTCAAGTTGGCAGTTTCTTTTTAAATGGGCAGCTTGGGTGTGTATTGCATGAAGATTTTTTGAATGTAAAAAGGGATTCTGTAACAAGTATCTACAGGTATTAGGTGGTGAACTCAAAGTATCCACTTGTTGAGTGCAACTCCTATAGGTTTTAGGCATCCTTCAGCTTGCAGCTGCTCAAGATAAACATGATTTTATAAGTGTGTGTACACACACCTGTACTTGAGTATATGTGCAAAAATTTTGTCGTATTAGATGTGCAATTCTTTGTAATGCTGCCTATGTTGTCTTAAAGACTGGCTTAAATTAATCTTAATAAAATTCTTTTGTAGGAAGTAAACAAAATTCCATTACTGCTTCTCTTCAGACAAATGCATACGGATGTTGTTTGTTTAATTCATTATCTGCAGCTTTGAGTTTAAGTGGTGCAAGACAATTTGCTCATAGCCTAACAGTGGTCTGGGAAGTACCAGTGGCAGTGCATGGTACGTCCTTGCCCTGGATTGTCCATTTCGGTATTATTCTTGAGAAGTTTTCAGCAAAAGGTACCTCAGCATGCTTGGCTGGGAGATGGAAGTCATTCTTTTTCCTGTCTGGAAAATTTTTTGCCATAATAAAGCAGCATTCTTGGAAATGTTGAAGCTGAGCCAGCCTCCCAAGGCTATCCCAGGAAACTTTGTCGGCATTTTCCAACTTGGAAGCCAGACTACAAGCCATGCAAATATGCATTTTAGGGCCAGATTTTCAAAGGCATTTTATAGCTGCAGATAAGGAGAACTTCTGAGAGTACCCAAGCAAATCCCACTCAGGCGCCTTCTGGCAACCGAAGGACATAAAATCATAAAGAAGAAATTTTCCATCTGGTATTTCAGGTAGCACTTCTCCCAGAGGTGAGATGCACCACATCTCAGGAGCTGACTTGGCTAAAAGGGGAAGCCCAGCCCAGCCCAGGGGATGCACACAGCAGTGGGCATGAGGACCCCCACCTGCTACCAAGCACCATTCCCAGTCAGGAAACTTAGCAAGTATGCAAAGCCAGGCCTCGTGTGTCTGTCCTGGCCCCGTGCCCAATGCTGTGTGCATAAGGCAGGTCTCTGAATGCCTGTAACTGAATCAAACTGCTGAAGAGTTCGTCACAGCTACCACTCAGCAACAGTCACCCTATTGTTGGTGACTCGTCCGTCCCTCCTTTTTTCTTTTGCCGCCCTCCACCTTTGTCCCCTCCATTTGCCTTCTAGGTCTCCTGTTCTCACCCCAGTGCTGCCCTGCCTTCTTTCCCAGGGTTTTCTTTCTCAGTTCTTTCTTCTGCCACTGCCACTAATTTCTTGCTTTGACACGCTCTGCTGTGCTTCCTGCTGCTGGATGAGTTTGAAAGTACATCTCCCTTTCTCCAGGCTTCAGCCATCCCGTGCTGCCATCACTTATACCCACATTTGTGTTCTCCATTCAGTTGTTCCCTTACCCCTGTTCCCAAGGTTTAGTCTATATGTCTGCAAGCATTCTGCTTTCATCTGTCCCTCCCCATTGCTAACTGCTACTGTAACTGCACCCCAGCCCCAGGCTGACCATCACCCAGTCCAATTCAGACATACAAAACAAAATTAGCAAGTATTGGATAATTCGATAAACAAGCCAGCCAGCAAATCCTGTAAACTGCAAGCTGTGCACCCACTGTAACATGACCTCAGACTATTAAAATCACATACTTTGCATCTGTTTTAGGATTTGTATAAAATGTTGTACAGAGAGACTTCATTAGAGCTTAGTAAACCAAAAGCTGGTCTTGGATTTCCATCTGTCAGGAGTTATTAGATTGAATGTGCCACAGGGGTTAAGAAGAAGGAATTAGAAGTTTGAAACGATGTTTGTTGAAACTGCTGATGAATTATACAAATCCACGTTGTTTATTATACTACTGTCATCTTCGTAATGCAAAATGATGGGGAAAAATACACTCAATGTAGAATCCCATGTCAAGAAAAAAATTGGTTATGCAACTAAACTGTTCTTGGAAATGTTTTACCACAGCAAGATGTAAACAAAACATCAGTGTGACGACATTGCTATGAACTTCAGAGAGCTCTCACTTACCTGAAAGCTTCCACAGTCACTGCCAGTAACCCACACTCCAGTGCTCTTACATGGAAAATGATGTGTTTTCATTCAAGGAGATGATACAGAAATTCTGGTGGCTTTTTTCAGCAGGTTCCTCAGCTCAAGTTATATTTCTTTGTAGTTGTGATGATAAAAGTGAACAATAGCTGCACTGTCTGTGCCATATGATTTCTTTACTTCAAACTGACGGCATGGGCTTGCAAAAGGGAGCCATTTCCCAAGGCAGCTAGCCGAGTCAGCTACTGCACTTCTGCCAGATTTGTGACTGAACTCTGAACTGCTATTTTCTAAGTCACTAGAGACCAGCTAAGAGAGGTGATCTGTTACAGATGTTTTGTTGGCTTACCCCATTTCAAAATGTATGGGCCCAATGCAGGGAGACGCTGAGCCAAGGCATCTCAGGACAGGCTGCTACAGCAGTGTACATGGCAGCATCACGGGCACCGTGCAAGTGCCATTCAGTCAACGTGAGAATGGGTGAACCCAGTGGACATTTAAAACTGGCTCGAAACAAGTGGTGGTTGTCCAATGTCCCAAGCTGTCCGGTGCTTCTGTTCCTTCCCACATACAAACCTGGCACTAGCTTACTAACTTTTGATGGGAGAGCAGTTAAATGCCTTTTATTTCTGTGTAGCAGAAATACAAAACAGAAGTAAACATGTCTGAGAGTTATATTTAAATAAATATCTGCTGCCAAGGGAAGCACTTTCTTTTTGCTTGCTCAGTGTCACTAGCACTCCGAAATGGACATCGGAGCCCAACACAAGCTGTTTCTGCTCAGGCTGTCCATGAGGATCACCTTACTGCTGATGCTGGTTGTACCAAACAGGTGAAGGAATCCATGGTCAGGGGCCCTATATTGTCTCCTTCCTAGACAGGATGGCTGAGATCCTTTTCCAGCTCCCCTACAGAGACATAGCTGAGTTTCAGCTGCATCAGGAAATCAAACCACCTGTTGTCATTCAGAGTCTCATAACCCCAGGATAGAAATAAGCCTTTCAAGTGCTGAGTTCCATTCTCTTTGCGCAGGCTTTTCCAGAGTGTGGAGGCACCTCCAGCAACACAACAATGGGTGGGCAGCCTTTGGGTACTCCTGGTAGCCCTTGAGTACTGTGACAATTGTCAGCACACAAGTTGTCTTAGTGGAAGCTGATGCTTTACAAATACATCCTATATTCAGCAGAGCATCTCTGTTTGGGAAAGCATTGAAGTGCACCTCTTCAACATTAATAGAATTTAAGTATTGACTTGAAGAGTTTGGTGCAGTAAGGATTTTAATTAAAATATGCTTTCTTCAATAATGTGCTTTAGATAAAATCAAGTCCTTTGAAAGCTTCAGTAAAGAAATGTTTCCCACAGTATTTGGAGATATGTGGTGGAATGCTCTTTGATTTTAGTGCGGATGTGACCCTTAATTTATTTTTCTTTCTTTCAGTACGTCTCTAAAAAATAAATTTTTGAGGAATTTTCTATTGCCTCCATTCGTTTATTAAAGTTTATCACTTCTTTGATGTCTTATACAACAAATAATCAAATTCATGAGATTTCTGGTGCCTTGGCAAATGCTTACTTTCAGTTAGTAATTATTCCAGAGATAAGACTTTCTAGCTAGCGGGTCTACTTGTATATACTAAATATGCTGCAACAACATTTTCCTGCATAATAGAACCTAACAAGACTTTAAAAAAAAAAAGAAGTTGCAATATACCAAACTTTTCACATATCCTGGAAGTTTATGAAGTTGCTAGAAACTGTATTGAGTTTTCTCTTGGGCATTGAAGAAGCCCCCCTTACATTTCTCTATGTGTGGAGTTACAGAAGTTGTCCCATTAGTTGAGAAAACCAGCACTTCGATCAAGTGCTAACATGAAAAATTTGAGTGGGGATTCAGTCAGACGGCAGTCTTACTGGGCGGGCATTGATGAAAACTTCAGCAGTGCTTCCTGTGCTTTCTGTTTTATTTTCTTAGAGAGGAAAAGGAGCACTTCCTGCATTAGTTCATAGAAACCCTTCAGGGACAGTTGGTCAGGATTAATCTCTTTCCCACGGGCACGATGTAGGACGTGCTTGCAGAACTATACAGACCCATCACTGCAGTGTATGTACATCCATCAGTTACAAAGTGATTCTGTTGTCTCTGGAGGTAAATTCCCTCCCCACTTGCATGATGCTGGAAGCGGAGCTCAGGGGAGCCAAGATTGGCTGGGCTGTGTCTGTGACCCCAGGAGCTCTGCGTGCTCCTGTCCCCGCAGTCCCTGAGCTGGAATGCCTACAGGTCACTGGCAGACACCAGCGAGACCCAGCAGGTCTCCTGTACTTTCTTTTGAAGTGTTCACCAAATCAGCATTTAGACTTTATTTTAATGGCACTGTGTAATCATATAGTTAAGCAGAACAACTGATTCCCAGATCACAGTGTTAGGGCCCATCCAGGCCGCGGAACTCCCAGTCATCTCAATACATTACATCCTAAAGGGGCTGGAGGGGAAACTTGCCTTTAGGTGTTTAACTGTTGGTCCAAAGCAGCTTTGGCTGTATGCAGGGCTCATTCTCCATGTCTTAGTATTTGGCAGGAGGATATGCTTGCGACAGAGGTCATTTCTTTTGGGGCAGTGCTGTGTTTTGCCTCCAGTCTCATTTTCTAGGAAAGTGTCAGCAGGTTTGCAGCTTTTGCACATGTTGTATGGCTCTGACAGTGTGCCCATGCTGATAGCTTCCTGCTACCGGAGGTGTCATTTTTGTAAGTCCATTTATTGCACAGTATGCATTAGAATTTGCTTCATAGTTTGGCATTTGCTGAGACACTGCTACCCATGTTCTGGGGCTTCTGTTCTCCAAGAATGAGAAAGAGCAGAGAGCTCCTCTTCAGGGGAGCTGCAGTCAAATGGCAGCAGGAATAGTAGCATGCAGGGAAGGCAGCAGTGGGCCTTGCCAGCTGTGACTGCAGCTCTGTTACTCTTCAATTCTCTGCTCTATCTGCTCCTGCAGCACTGCAGTGCACAAGGGATCCAGCACAGCACGCAGTGTTACATCTGTCAGCAGTTAGCAGTATGCACATTGCAGTCTGCTGCTGAAGTGACATATCATCCCCTTCATCTCTGAGGTTTGATGACACTACTATTTCAAATACCAGTGTGAGTTTTTGTGTCCTTTCAAATAAAAAGGCATATTTGAACTACCAGAGAGGAAACGATTGGTGTCAAGTCAAAGTACTGATAAGTTTGTTTCTAATGAATGCTACTCATGTAGCCAAGTTTGCTTCAGAAGGAGATGGCAGATTTAGGACAGAATATAATCCCTGCTATCAAAAGATAATTATGAGAGCAAATACCTGTCTATATTAGTTTTCAGCTAGGTGCTGAGCAGAAAATGCCACCGTGCAAAATGCTGGGTAGGAAATAGAGAGGATTTCAGTATCTTGTAACATATTTTCTTAGAGGTGATAAAAATGAAAGGCACGCTGTTTGCTTTTATAGATTTTTTCACTTTGAGCCAAATGGAAAAAAAAAAAAAAGTTTCAGATGTGAATTGTATCACTGATGGAGGCAAATAAGCAGGTAGCAGCAGAGGTTCTTAACATGGTTGACGGTGATTTTTGTTTTGTCCCCCTGTACTTTCAGTCATTTGGCTCTTTGTAAGAGGTGAAGGCCAGAAGCAGTGCTGGGCATCCCTGCACCCCAGATGTGGGGACAGCTGTGCTGGGCACAGGGCAGGGCTACTGCTGGGCATCTTTTGGTGCATGTGCTCCTTCATGGGCCCAGTCTTTTCCTTCTTGTCATCACAGTTATCTCTGAAGAAGAATTAAGTGCAATGGACTTTTTGCAGGGGGGTTCTGAAGGCTTATTTCCCCACAGGGAATCTTTTGAGCAGTTACAGTGACTAGTTCAAGAGGAAAAAAAAATGTTTCAAATCTCTTTTTGGGATTTTGAGGTTGTGTTAAAGGACTGTGCTCCTCTGTGCTCTTTTTATTGTACACATGCATAACAAAATATGATCGCCACCAGACCGCATGGAGAAGTTGCTGGTTACAAGCAAAAAGTGCCTTCAGCTTTCCTCTCAACAATGCTGTTAACTTCATGCGAGACAGAGGCCCTTATTTTTCCCCAGATTATTCCAGGCACTTCTCCAGTATAAATAAGAGTAAGTAATTCATATCCTGAGGTGTCAGAAATGTTTAGGGAAAGATTTTTCCCATCAACCCATTTTGTTTACGCATTGGGCTGCGCTCTGTTTCCTTCTCTGTGGCTTGTGCCTTGCCACCAAGAGGAAGAGCTGCTTCCCTCCAGCCACCCAGCTAGAAGCAAGCAGAAGATTATCAGAGGATAGGGTCAGGTATCATGAGACCTTCTGTAATTCCTTTGGTTTGGGAGTGGGGAAAAAGCTTCTGATGCTCTCGTACAGTGTGCAGCCATCCAACTGCACATCTGTGCCGAGAGGCAGCCCAAGCACTGCTTGCCATGAGTGTGCTTCCTCCCCATCCCACATCTGAATTCTGGGCACTTTCCATCAGACACGGAAGGGCAGAGAGCTGCCACTCCAGCTGGGACAAAGTGGGCGCAGTACAGGCACCTCCCTGTCATCTGGCAGGGCACAGCTGGAGGTGGGCGACTGATCTTGGGTCCCTACGACAGCCTGCCTGCGGGGCTGTACACCTGCAGAGCTTTGGAACAGCGCACTGCCTGCCTCACTTCTGCCGCTGCTCGGTGTGTGTGCTCAGCTCTGTCACCCCTCTACTTAGCGCCCTTCTCAGTTGTGGTGTGAGTTCCAGCCTTGCTTCCTGAAAGTGCTAACAAATCCAGTAGCCAGAGAAACTAGAGCAAAGGGGACAATGGCAGCAATGCCATGATCTGTTCATTTGATTTATATTAGAATGGGTTTATAATGACCATAAATGATCGTTTTTCCAAGAGGTACCTAAACAAGTAAAATAGACTGCTCTGCGTGCTCCCACACATCCTAAAGCTGTGTTTGTATGTGTGCAAATGAATTCCTTCACCTCCACTAGCCAATTGCTGCCATAAAGGGCCAGTGGCTGTGCAGGGTGGCAGTCCCACCTATAGCACTTGGAGAAGCCCACTCCATTCACTTCCCTATAGAGCAGACTCTGAAGGGAGGTTCCCTATAAATCTTAACCACCTTTTACCTTCTAAACCAGATGATGCTTACATTTCTGTACACTAATCAGTCAGACCACATGTCTCAGGTGCAAGATGAGTGCAAAGGTTTCACGTCCAGGCAGTTTCTTGAGGTCTCTTTGAGCAAGAACTTTGCACACCAGCAGAGCTCCCTGTGCCAGCACAGCCCATCAAAGAGAAAGGCTGAGCTGTGTGGGTGCTCTTGTTGGTAGTGTAGGCCTGGAACAGAAAGAAGTGAGTATTAGCGAATAAGGGAGTAGGGAAAAGTACAAAGACAACAGTAATATTAGATATATACCAGATGGCTCTAAAATGTTAATTGCACTGTGTACTGAGTCAGGCATAAAGTTATCTGAACGTGACCATTTCATATATCCTGAGGATAATAACCCTCGAGATGTAGCAAGAGGGCAAAGCAGGTTACTCCCTCTCTCCATATTTGCAGACCACATTTGTTGCATATGTTGCATGGGAATCTCTAGATGCTGAGGCATGTTGTCAGTGGTGCCTTCACTTCTTAGAGGGAGGTCAGGTGGCTCTGTGGCTTCTTACAGAAATGGAGAATTTAGGAATTAAATAATAACTGTCCACAATAAGCCTGAAGTGCTTCAGGAACCTGGCATCATTTGTCTCCATCGTAGGAAATACTAAAAAATCACCACCCACATACCAAATACCAATCTCATCCAACCTTCTTTGTAACCTGTGTCACATCAGATAGGAAACTTCCAGTTGCTGCACAATGTGGGGGAGGCTATTTTATCTTACGCTGCTCAGTGCCTGTTTGCTGACAGCCTTCCCCAGTATATCACTGCTTTTGGTACTTTCTACTTGTAATTCACTGCACCTCACATCAGCAGAAACTGTTACATACTTGTATATACATCTGATCTTTTTTTCTTTTAAGAACCATAACATCATTCAGCAGTTCATCCTTTATGAGTTTGTTACCCTAGCCAGATCAACCATTCAGTTTTGCTACTCCCCAAGTAAACAAAATAAATGATTGTTTGTGGGCCAGATATTCCCGGTTCTCTGTAACTCGTGATATGATTGTGCTTTAGAACTGTAGAACAGAAAAAAGACACCCCCTCATTAAATACTGTGGACTAAGAGTCGTGATCCACATGTGAGCTACTAATCTGAAATCCAGCATAATAGTATTTATGCAATTTGTGTTGATTTGGGGATAAGGCAAATTACTTTTTAGTAAATATCTGGATTTATAATGAATTGACATCTGCCTATGTCAGCCCGGGGACTGAAGGATGCGGATATATTGCTGACTCGGTGTAATTGCAGGTTTCCTCTGTGACCACCACCTACATCATTTTAGCCTCTTTATTGTCTCAGTTATCTGATCTGAAAAATGGGAACAATGCTTCTAGGAGTGCTGCCACATTTATTGTTTGTAACATCTGTTAGGACTCTGGAATGAAGTTGTTGCCGCCTCTTCCATTCATTTTAATGGAATTAGTGTCAAGACAGCGATGCTTTGATATAAGAACTCCCATGATCCCTCAGTATCTGCTTTAGGAGGCCAAAATATTTGGCAGCTGCCGAAATGGTTTTCCATCTGCCCAGGTCTTTTCTCTTCAACACATGTTTTATAGTGCTGAGTAACTGTATTCATTTCAGCTTATGTCATCTTGGATCTTTCTTCAGGCCAGACTGAAACGCCTCAGCTCACAGTGAGTGGAACCAGGCTGCTCCCTGCAGTCTCATTGATTTCAGAAGGGCTTTCACTGATAACGTTGTACTATTCATTGTTGAGGAAGGGAACAAATACCACAGCCTGGCTCTGTACAGCGAAAGCAACAGAAACTGGGGGGTAAGGAGTAGGAATTGCAGAGACAAGGAAACCTTTCATGTAAAAAAGATGCAAAGAAACTGATTCATCTGAATGCCTTAACTCTAAAGAAAAGCTTTGACTGGCAAATGATAGAATATAATATAGAAGCTGGCATCTGTAGTAAGAAGGCAGAATTTAGAAAGCTCATTCTAAATAAGACCATAAATTATTTGTCTGCGGTACCATAAATTTTACCCAAACACTGTGAATTCAACTGAAGTATGACTTTAGCCACTAAAGAATTCCAGGATTTAAGGGATGTGGTGTTTCTGGGAGGGAGGCGGGGGCTGGCTTGGTCTTGTAGCATTCATTTTTCAGTCGTGTTTTACAGGCAAACCTTTCAGAAATCATGTGATGCACCAGCAGCACAGCTTCAGAGCTATTGAAAAAGAGTGCAATTACACCTGAGTTAAAAGATTAAAGCCTGAAAATGATGTTAAGGTTTAAACCTGGAAATGTTTGTATGTCTGCTAATCTGTCTGCAGGCTTTCTGTCTCCATGCCCACGCCAGGTGCGTGTCCCTGTTATGCCATCCAGCTGGTACTGCAGGGCAGCAGTGGACCACACTGAGTGCAAACGCGATGCTGAAGGTCTGCTTTCCCCAGCTATCTTGCTACCTGAACCAAAGAGAAGCTTATTAATGGTCGAAATGGGAAAAAAAATACTGGTTGCTGTTCACATCTGTAGTAAGTACTGCCGCTGGCCTGTTCTTGGTGCACTGGTGTAGGCTGGGGATTCTTCCTGGTGTGCACCGAAGTGAAGCTGCCGCAGATACTGACCTTGCTGAAACAAGTTGTGTCCAGTCATCTCCATGCCAGCTGCTGTATCGTGCCTTGGTAGCAGATAGATTGGAACTCAATTATGCAGAGCGTGGCTGCTCCTGTCATTTGGCAGTGTGCTGCCTGGAAACCTGAACAACTGTTCTGCCACAGCACCACAGTTGGGTTTGCTCTGAGCTGCATTTCAAGGGCTCAGTTTTAGTAGGCGTTAGTTGGACATTTTGCCTGAAAGTAAGACAGCTTACTTATACGCTCCCTTGGAAAAAGCATTAGGCTGATGTTTGCAATTGCCCATTTCCTATTATTTCAGCTGTGAAGAAAGTAAGCTGGTGGAAGTTAAACAATCGAAATCTTGTGCTTGCTTTATCATTTCCAATACTTTACCACTCAGAATTCCCAGTTGAAGTAGTCGTGTCTGCAGTTTGAGAGGAGAGGGAAGAGGGCATTTCCTTTTCAGCGTGTACACAAAAAGTTGGTAATGATTTTTTACCAGGCTGCCACTGCCTGCTCTGCTTTCATTTACAGTAGAATGTCTCATAACAGGGAAGAATTAAAGCACCAGTGGTGTTCAAATTGGCACATAAGTCACACTTTCGGTCACATTTGGGATTTTCCTACATCTTGAAATTTTCCTGGATAGCAGCTAAAGCAGAGAATAAGCTCCTAGTACAATCCATAAGCATAATTAATTGTTTTATGACTTTAAGGGAAGCTCAGGTCTTAGTTATATCAAAATCAGTCCAGTTCCAATAATCTTTCCCTAGAACAACATATTATTATATTGGAGACAAAGCTCAAATAATTTGTATGTTTTCTTTAACAGGAAAAAAAAATAGAGACTGCTTAGCTGCTGCATGTTGCTACCTTTTGAACTACTGCAGGTCCATAACCCGCATGCTTATGCAGAAAGACATATGTTTTTTCTCTAGTTAGAGGGTGAAAGAGCAGGATTTCATTGTAGTTAAATAGAAAAAAAATAGGAAAAGGAACGTCTTAAGGAAACCCATGAGGAGAAAAGATGAATAAAAATCTGGTTTCTGATTTTAAGGAAAAGAGCAGCCCATGGTCTTGTGAGGTCTTAGAGTTATCATCTCTCCCTCAGGTTACAGCTGTGCAGGATAAGGTGCTCAGACAATAAAAAAAACAGGACAGCAAACCTCCAAATCTCATGTGCTGGAGGTGCCGGTGACACACAGTGCATCCAGCCACATGCCCAGCTCATTTTTTGCTGAGGAATTCAGGAGCTGGGCCTTTCAATCTACCCTCCTTGGCAGTACTCTAGGATTACTGAGGTTTTGAAAAGCAGGACTGTTCTGAAAGGGGGGTGGCAGTCCCAAGCAGCTATTTGCAGTGGTATTGCACGTCCATTGTCTCCTTGTAACACGGGGCCACGTGCACACTCATCACAGCCAGAGCTCTTTTCACTGGCTGAGCGCTGGAATGGATGCCAGAGAATTAGGAGGAACTGGCCATCCTTCAAGATTTCTTCACAAGGATTTCTGAATCAGCTCCTGTGCCTCTGTACTCTCATGTCTGTGTATCTGGTAGTTTGCTCTACTTTATATATGCTCTGTTCATCATACAGATCGGCTTTTTTCTTTCTGTGGTAGTTCCTCTCACTTTGCCAGCACCTTGCCATTTGCAGCTTTAATGCCTATTGACAGCATTTTGTCAGCCATAGCTACCAATGTATATTCCTTTTACAAGTTGTTCACCCTCAGTTTTTATAGATAGCTACAAATTTCATCGCAGACTGATTGAATAGTTTGTTTTCATTTGCTTTTCATGTGGAATGGATTCAACAAAATGAATAGATCATCAGAAGATTGAAAACAGAAATGAGGAAGCTTATCTAGTGTGTACCAAAGCTATTCCTGTGCATCTAGCCTGGGTTGTATTACCTTCAATGAGGGAGTTTTGCAGCTTCCCATAGGCAGCTCCCTGGGCAGTTCTAATGCTGTGCTCAGCTCCAGCACACACGCACGAAGATTATTTTCTTCTACTGTTGATAACACTTTGCTTCCCCAAACTCAGTCACAGGAACACGAGCAACGAGCCTGTCAGTAAAGCTCCAATTACAAATTTATAAGTTAACCAATTTGTTTCTGCTTTTGTAGTGGAAACTAGCAGAAATGCAGAAGAGAGCCAGCCTCAGCCCCTACTGGATTGATCCTTACAGAAACTAGACTCCTGACCCTTAGTATTGTACAAGAAAACTGTTTCTAGTGTTGCATTGGAAAGCACTGTCCCACAGCATTTTTTTTTTTTTTTTTATTTACTATTATTGTCAGAACTAAACTGTTTCTTGATATTCAGTGAGGTTCCACAATTTCTTGCATAGGAACAGATGTTTCTTCTCCCACGCCGCGGCTGGAAATAAATGCCAACTCTCATCTTGCAGTATCTTCTTCTTCACAGAACACCTGTGTCAGAACCTATGGATTGTTGTGGTTCGGTGACATATCACAGGAGTAGCTATGTTTCCTGTTAAACAGCTTATCATGACTTCCTCTAAGCTCTGAAGATGTCATTAGTTAGCATTGCTTGAGTGTGCCAAGTCAGTGACGGAATGGCATTGTTTAATGCATATCCCAACACAAATCAGTTGATCACGGTTCAGCAAAATGAATGGCCAGAAATCCTTCAGTCTTACTGCTCTGAATGTTCTTGATCTCCATTTGTAACTAGATGGGTATAAATCTGTGGCATTTCTAGCATAACATTTGATTGCAGCTTTACTGTATAGATGGTAACTTGATAACTGCTCCAGATAAATGTTGGGTTTGAATTAAATCTAAATCACCCACTGTTGTTCTTTACTGTCCTATAGTTATCAAGGTAAATGTCTTCCCATGTTTGATTTACTATTAGTCTTGATTTGACAACAGTGCAGAATACCTCATTCAAGATAGCAACCCTATGATCCTTGGCTACTGTAGACCCACATATATTACTATTAATGTTTTCAAGTGCCTAAACAGGTTAGTAAAGAAATTGGAGAGGTTGCAAATATGTTCTGAGATCCTTGTGCTTTTTAGAGGAACTGGTTAATCACTCAGAGAACAGCACTCAGCCAGAAGTGATTAGAAAGACTCCTCCATTCACACTACACTGTCTCTGCCAGTGTGAGAAACTGTTACCTCTTCTTTGTAACACACCAGTCTTTATGAACTTTACTTTAGATCTCTAACCTATCCTTAAATTAGGTCACTTTTTCCCCAGCTAGCTCAGTAGGCAACCCTTTTTCCATCAGCTGGCTCCAATTATGTGATCCTCATGTGCTATCTCTGACTAAATGCTCTTTGAAGTTAGAAAGTGGAAAGATCCCCTTGGTAAGCTACTTTGATTCAATTGCTTCAAATAGAAAGATTGCTGTTGAGATATAAAGGTTAATTTTACCCATCCCAACTCAAGTTAAACAAGAATTTAATGAAGTCCAACAGATGCTGAGTATACTACTCCTGATATCCCTGTTTTTCCAAATTCTTTACCCAAATTCTTTACCTTGATACTGTTTTCTAGCAAAGTATATGTTGCTTGGCCTAGATTTTGATAACATCATAGAAGCCAGGGATGAGCCTACAGAGAGCAATCCAAGATGCTTAGTATGCTTTGAAAAATATTAACTGCTTGCTTTAATTCCTCAGTGGGAGACCAGTGTTCCTAGTACATGCTGAGCACTGCGAGGAATTGTCCTATACCTGGTGTGACGGACATGCAGCCAAGCATGTGGCCAAGCCCAAAGACCTGTTTGTACTGTTTATGTTTTGGCTTTGACTGAAGTCTGACTCAAGGGCAGGAGCAGCACTGCAGAGGTGGAGAACCGGGGCTCAAACCCTTCCCCCACAGAAGAATAAGCAATGTGGTATATACACGGTTGGCATGTATCAATTAAAAATACAAAGTCTTTTATTAAAAAGGAAACCCCTTGATAATCCCAAGCATATAACTGACTTTCAGATCAGATCATCCAGAATGCTGGTGCCATAGCAAGTGAAAGGGTCTCTGACAACCTACAATGTCAGTGATATGCTGCTTAATTAAATTGTGACGGTCAAATTTACAGCAAAATTCTATTACACCAAGATTGAATCTGCATGCAGAATACAGTTTGCTAGGCCTTAACTTCCAAAGGCTGTAGCATAACAGCCCCTGAGAGCATGTTCACATCAGAGATGTTAATTGTTCCCAAACATCAGGCAAGTAATCTGCATTTTGAAGAGGCTTTAAATGGGCATTTCCATAATTTATGTTCTACAAAGTCCACTGATGCATATTTGCATAATAGACCACAACATTGCCACCAGATCCATTGCAGCACATGGTGTCAGCTCTCATGATGTTCCAGTGAGTTTTTTCCCTTTATTGGAGCTCTTATGATACAAAGAACTTGTCAATAACTGATACATCTCAAAGAGAAGACTGAGTGCCTGTCAAAGCTTCTTTGGCTGGATTGGCAGCATACGCAAATCAAGCTACACGTGCAGTCACCTAAGAAGTGTTTTGCATATATCCATGCCAATTCTGTGCATAGAAAGAAGTGAAGATGATTTATATATTTACTGTATTTAGGACCTTAGCTGACCTAGATAGAACAGTCCATTCCTTCTCCTGGAGTCTCCCATTACACTCCACTCACTTGCAGAAATATACTGATGCTTTCAGGCTCTCCAAATTCTTCCTGCTTAAAAACTTCAGTTATTTTCTCATCACCACTCTCAGCACCTGGGCACAATCCAGTGGAGAGGTGCTGGAGGTGCCAGGAGTAGGTCTTTGGCAAACACTCGGGCTTTATCACTAGTCCCACCTGGGAAGTCAAGCGTGAGCACATCTGTATAGAGAGAAGCCAGCTGAAAGCTTGAGGTCCCAATGCAATATTTATCACTCTCAAAATGGCATGGTTGATTTTTTTCATTTTCATGATGGAATTAATACCTTAAGGAGGTGCTATTAGATGTGTGGGATTGTGGCCAGAAGTTATTCTTCCACATGGCTAAATGGGAGAGAGAAGTGGTTTCCGCTTTCTCACTGCTTACCAATGTAAAGTTTAGCAACATTGTAAATCTGGAAAAGGGAGAAGGTTTATAGCCCTCAGTCTGTCATGTACCAGGCTGGGCTGAGCTAAACTCAGTGCTGCTACTTTTGATGTAGATGTCTCTCATTAAATTGGAAGGAACATTTCACTTCACTCACCCGGGACAGAAGCAGAGAATGGAATCAATGCCAGCCCTAGACAGGTATTTCCTTCCCTTAATTTGATGCATAGGCTGAGTGTAGTCTTCTGCATGTGCTAACAGATTCTGCTTCATTTTGTAAGACATTTTATTAGAAAAGTTTGGTTTTTTTACCCTTGGTTGTGTATATCCTTTATATTTATGTCTTTGTGGATATTCTTTATTCTGTTAAACGTGATAAGGGTTTATCAGTTTCACTGCATGCTATTAATAACATAATGCTTTTAAGCCCTTCAGTATTTTTACATGAAACATGTGCTTCTTCTACAGATATTCAGTAGAGTGATGGCTCTAATCATCCTCTCTGTCAATAACTGTCAGCTGTGATAGAGCTGGGGTGCTGGTTGGCCGGATAAACCTTGCAATGTGAAATAGAGGATATGCATGCTGAATATTTGCCACATTAGAAAAGAAGACTAATTTAAACTTCCCATACCAGGGGCAAAGCAAGTCTAATGCCGTGAAATTCTCCATTGCTGCTCTTGGTGGTAGGTCTAAAATTATTAATCTAGGATAAGATCTTGCCATAGTTTTTTTTTTTCTATTTTATTTTATTTCAGTCATCATTCAAATGAAAGGTTGGAAAGACTCAAATAAATAAATATTTCTTACCAGTTTACTTAAGGACTGGAGCTATCCATTGGCATTATAACTCATTTTTTCTTGTCATTCACATTAAGAGATGTGTGGATTGATGTGATTTCAGTTCCTATTCCATAATTAAATATCAATTGTGATTATATCCTATTAGAATGTTTCTAAAAGATTATTAGTATAAGGTTCTGTTTGTGCTGAAGAAATTACAGAAATACAAGAAACATTTGAAACCCTCACTGCTGCCATCATTAATGTGAAGGAAATTGGAATCCAATCACTTAAAAATCTTACCAAAGGAATTATGTCTGTCAGTGTTTTTAAGAGAGCAATGGAATAAGTGGAATAATTTAACTGGCTTTTAAAGAGTGAGGAATGATGAGAGAACATTATGTTTGCAGGGAGAAAAGAACCTTTGTGATGTCTTGTGGAAGTGTTTGCAGTTGGTTTTCTGTGGCTGTCTTGCTGGAAGTCAGTGCCTTGTTTCTGGTTATTACGTTCTGGAATTTAGTTGGGCTGCTTGAAATGTATGTGTTGAATTCATCCTGCCTTGCAAAAGCAACTGTGAGCTGAAAGGGTTCTGCCTTGAGTCACCAAGCTCTTTGGTGAGAGGGGAATTCTACAGTTTACTTTCCTCTGCCCATTCCTTACAGATACATCTGCTGATGCTGAAGTTGGAGAGCATGGATCTCATCTCCCTGCCCTCCTTGGCATCTCTTGTGGAGGGAGTCACAGACCTCACTCAGCAGCAGAGAGCCGTTCCTCATGTCTCTTTGCTTACCTAATTTATGTACTGGTACTTAATTTGAATAATTCCTTCCAGTATGTTTTGGTCCAGTTTGCCCTAGGGTAGACTTAGGTGCAGAGAGCTCATAGCTCCTGAATCAGCCACGAGAAGGATTTGAACCCAGTTGCCTTCCACCATGGTTTCAACTGCTGTCCTTGTTTGCAGATGGCAGTCTGCTCTCCTACCTTCTGGTGTGACCCGCAGGCCCATGCCAATGAGGGCTGGCCAAGAAGAGCACTGGTGTCCTTCTTCCACCTCCATCCCAGTGCCACAGAGCTCTCAGCTTCCTGGGTCTGGGTGCACGATCAGCAGCAGAAACAGTCATGGCTTCTGGGGAGGGGAACTGAAGCACCTGGGGAACTGTGCCCCTGTGGTGTGACAACCGCAGAGAGGATGCTCTGAGAACCTCAGTGGTCCAAAAATACTTGGCTCTGGAAGCCAAATTGTCACACACAGAGTTCTTTGTGCATTGGTGCGGCTCGTGCACCAGTTGTAGTATGCGCAAACCTAGTCATCCTCTCAAGCCATGTGACTCTTCCTCATCTTGGGCCTGGAGAAACTGTCAAGGGTGCTTGTCCGACTTGTGTTTTCAGCAGAGGGAGAAGCTGCTGTTCAGGCCTCAGGGCTGAGAGACATATGCTGGTGGGTAATGTATTTATTCTGGTGGCACAAACTTTGCTTTGAGTTAAGCTGCTAATTTCAGGTCCTTGCTGTAAGTTGAACTTACATTGCTACAAGTGTAAGGTCATATCCAACCTTTTTATAAAATGGAGCTTTGTCTGCTTACAGCTGTAGAGCTAAATTAAAATTACAGTTACAAATGTCAATTGCAAATACAATTAGCAGCTTATGAAAAGGCTGGATATTTGTTACATGTAAATTTTCAAGCAAGTAAAGATGCAATTTCCCCTTAAGGGAAAGAGCTCCTACAATACATACTGTTTCTCTTCTCAAGAAGAGGAGGAGTTGTCTGGGGGAGAGGAGCCGGGATGGCTTTAAATGTTTTGTACTCCCTTCCAAAATAAGTTCATGTTTTCCTTATATACAATTTAATTAAGCCTTCAATTTGACCTTTGTATTGAGCAATAAAAGTTAACTGGGAAAGATGTGGGTAGAATGAGAACACAAACAAAGCATGCCCCACGTCAGCCAGTGTGAGAACTGTTTCTGTAACCAGAACTAATGAGATCATCAGGACAAAGGCAACAGCCAAAGCATTTTCAATTATTACTAATATTTTTCTTTCTTGAGCCAGTTTATATTTTTCTTAATTACACAACTTTGAGCTGTGGTGTGATATTTAGCAGATGCCTTCGGCACTTGGCGTGCTGATCACTTGCACACTCCAGACTGGCAGAGGTACCTAATCTTTGAAGTCTAGAGTGCACATTCATCTTCAGCTATAAAGGTCAGTCCTGCATTCCTCGCATCCTCCCAAACTCCCATTAAGTTTAATAGGAGTTTTGAGCATGTGAGGCATGCAGTATCAGGACCACTCTCCGTCTTCTGGATATTACCAGTGAGGCATGTACAGAGTTTCTAAACATAATTAATTAATTGCACCACACAGCGATGGCAGAAAGCTGTTACACAGCTTTTTAGTTGTTTCTTTCATTACAAGAAAGTTACAATAAAAGTTCAACAGATTTACTGGGGAACATCATGTTTCACAGATACTTCCATGCTGTGTCTCAGGATATCGTGTCAGCTGTGCTGCAGTATGTATGAGGTATCTGGCAAGCTAAACAAGTTTAAGCGTACAACCACAAACATGTGCCTAGGACTAGATTAAAAACAGATGTTTCCAGGAAATGTAAAAGATGTTTGACATGTTTTAAGCCTATACTTTCAGCTTGTCTGCATTTGAATAAGTCTTATATTAATATAAACAAAATGACAAAACCTTTTCTTGCCAGTGACTGATGGATTAATGGAATTATTGCTGAATCACACAAGGTTTGTTAGGTTCGATTATTTCTTCCCAGTAAAAAGATGGAGTGTTCTATTTTGACATATACCATTGTAGGGGCTGAGGCAGTTATACATGCGGGTTTACTTTTCAGCTCTCAGAACAAAACATATTTTATTATGGCTTATAAAAATCATGCAGGGTTTTCTAGGGTAGCTGTATATCAAAAGCCAAACAAATATAGTGATGGGTTTCCTTACACTAATACAGCTAAGATTTATTTTCATTTATTTATATTTTGGATTTCCATGTATATAAACAACAGATTGTTTGGGAATGGGGAAGGAATTGCCACTTAATCTAAGTGTGGCTTCCAGGCACCTGACATTTCAAATTGTCTTGCAGTTGTTCCTGACTCTTCTTTATTGCATTTTTTTTCTTTGTTACCTTTGACTCTTTTTTATAACTGTAGCTCCTGAAAGTCGCAGGCAATGTTATTTCTTGAAGAGAGAGGCTATGGTTCTTCTCACCCTGGAGAACTTAAATTCAGAATGCACGAAGTGTTTGAGAAATAAAGTAGTTCACTTGCTGTCCTACAGGGAGGAAGTGATCTGCCACAGATCCCACTTCTCTTCCAGTCTTCTTAAAAAGAGAAACAGGATGACTGCAGAGCTAAAACTAAACAGGCTGATTAACCTGCATAATCTTGACTCATGTTACATAGTGGACAATGGCAAGCCCCACATTTTGATAGCTGTATCATGAGTCCATCACACACCGGGAGTTCTCACATTCCCATTTCCACAGTGTTCCAGTTTCCGTGTCTGCTGCAGCTGTAACTGAAAATAATTAGTGCTGGTCTTAATGTCAGGATAATAGATTATTTGGAAATTGTTGTTACATTTTATGGCGACAGCACTGTTTTGCAATTTCAGAGTTCCTTCCTTTGAACACGTAAAAGTAATTTCAGCTTTTGCTACCAGAGGTGATAAAAAGCTAATAATAACACTGCAGCATCTACTGTAATTTAAGAGCCAGTTCCACCAAGTTGCACCCTGTTTTAATTTTCTCCCTGTCTTGTCTGCCAAAACCAAGCCTATGATCAAAGTGAAATCAAGCAGCAGAGCTACAGGGTTGGGAGTAAGTGTCAGGACTGACCAGTTCACTTTAGACCTGCGTCTCATTGTAACCATGAGGAGATATTCAAGTCCAGGGTATTAATTTGTCACTGTAGATGCTGACATTCTGTCTTTTCAAAGCACAGTGTTTGCAGGAAAGTCTAGGAAGAAATGAACAGGTCTGGCTTGCTGTAATTAGAATAATAGAATTGTAGAGTTATTGAATCTTTAGAGTTGGAAGGGACCTCCGAGAGCCATCTAGCTCAACTCCCCTGCAGTGCACAGGGACACCACAGCTGGATCAGGTTGCCCAGGGCCTGATCAGCCTGGCCTTGAAAGTGTCCAGGGATGGAGCATCCACCACAACACTATGTAACCTGTTCCAGTGCATCACCACCCTCACTGTAAAAGACTTTTTCCTTCTATCCAACCTAAATCTACGCTCCCTGAGACTGAATCCATTTCCTCTTGTTCTATCACCACAGACTCTGCTAAAGAGTCTGTCCCCTTCTTTCCTGTCGCTCCCCTTTAGACACTGACAGGCCGCTCTCAGCTCTCCCCGCAGCCTTCTCTTCTTCATGCTGCACAGCCCCAGCTCTGTAAGCCTGTGCTGTAGGAGAGGCATTCCATTCCATGGATAGATTAATGTGGGAAAGCAGAAATAAACAATCCCTCCCTCTTTTCCCCACTCTCCCTCCCTCCCCAGTTCTCCCTAGTATCTTATAGGGTAAAACCCTGGAAAATGTCTTCAAAATCTGCACATTTTTTGTGGGCCTGGTGGATTGATGAGCATTGATTCTCTGCTGTCAGTACACCACTCCACTAGAAACCAGGCTGCTGTAGCTAACATGTATAGGCGTAGCCTGGCAAATCCATTTCGTTTCTATTCAGAATACCCTCCAGAAAATGCCCTGCTCCAGAAGTACTTTCTCTTTCCCTCTGTCCCTCTGTCGGGAGCAGGAGCTCTTTGCCCTTACACTTCATATCAGTGGAGATATTGTTGAGCATTCTTATCTCAGGAGATAAGGAGGGCTCGGTGGCACTGGCAGATTTTTGGAGGGAAAAACTCTTCATCACACTGATCATTTGCAATCACAGAGAAAAGACTGAGCTCTAGTCACATCAAGAGAAGGTCAAAACCAGAAAGGTTTTTTTCCTTTTTTTTTTTTTTAAGCTGATGAGCTTATTCGTCCCTTGGCAGGACAATAGGAAGCCTCTACAGATGTTTAAGTAGACCTTACTGATGCTGTTCATTAGTGAGCAATAGCATGCGAGCGCACCAGTCAATAGTTTGATCATTCCTACCAGCACCAGGGCAGCCAACTACAAAAGGTTGAGGCTAAGGAGGTGTAACTAACGTCTGGGCTGCCAATATTGCTGACCTTGTGTCAGCTAACTTCATAATAACCTAAAAAAATAATACCCACGTGATTTTTACCCTGTATCATGACTAGCTGAGATTAAGGTGTGCTGTAGTGTGTGACTCACCAAACATGTTTGGAAGGCATACTCAGCCCTCTCCATAGGGGAGGTGTCGCACACCTAAATTGGATGGCAGTGACAGATTTGTCTCTCCCTTTTATCCTGGCTAGTCTCTCTGAGGAATGGTATTGATTCACGTAAGTATTTATGAGCAGTTCAGTGCCATCTTAGCGGCACACGCATTACTGCGTAGCAATCTGCGGTTACACTGTTGAGGTGAAGATAATCATAAATGCTCTAAACATCAAGGTCAAGTAATTTTCATTATGATGTGTTTTGTTGATGTTGTCAAGCTGTGAATTTAACTACAGTTAATGCAGATGTAATATCAGCTAAGGAGATGGACTCAGCCCCATGGACTCACAGAGCTGCTCTCAGCACTCACAGTGATCGTGGTGCCTAAGGGGACTTGGAGCCATCTTCACTGGCCCCAGCAGAGTTAGTCCCTGGCAGGAGTCCTGAATGGCTGCTCAAAGAGGCTGCTGGGTAGCCAGTTGCCAGCACTGAGTATCCCTTCTGGCAGGATTTGAGTGTTCGCACTAGAAGCCTGGATAAGGGAAACCACGGGAGCTGTATTGTGATTGCTATGTAGTGTATAACAGATCTTAAAACAAATGTAATTAGAAGTATATACTGAAATTCTGAATATATCACATGAGAAAAGTAAATGTAGAATAAAATTCACATGCCAAGGTCCATAGGCCATCTATATAAGGTTAGCTAAAGTTTTCAAAGATTTAAACTCCTTTTCTGGAAAGAAACGGAGTGATGATGGTGAGAAAGCTTCCAGCAATTGAGAGAGCTTTTACTTGTGTAGCACAAAGCTTCAAAATGCAGAAGGTAAATAACAGAACAGACTTAAGTTGGGGCTTCTGTTTGGTTTTATAAAGTCATGATTTGTGGGGTTGATTCTTGGGTATTGAACCATCTGGGGTTCGCTTTGTTGAGACTGGAGTTTCATTTCTGTGCTAGTCTTCACGCTGACACTTCATTTAGCATACTCACTATCTTTTTGCCTTTTGAATGGCAGCAGTAGACTGAACATAACTAGCCCTGACTCTTAGAAAAAGGTTTGAGAGAAAAACTCATTTAACTTTCAGTATCTCAGACAAAAGCCTGGAGTGAGTAAGCAGCTGGAACTCTTAGCAAGCTTGAAAAGGACACGAAATCTTTACTCTGCTGAAATTTGTGACTTAAAAACTGAATATGGGATTGAAAAAGATGCTGAATTGGATTAGGACTAGGGCTATTTTTATTTATTTATTTTTAAGCAGAGAGCTAATTAGAGTCCTAAATTAGAATTGTGCATCAGAGAAATTCTGCATCTGCTGTAAAGAGAGAATTCCAAGTTAAGTCCTTTCCATGTAAAGGATAAAGGCAGAATTTTCTAATATATTATTTAATGCTTGTTATGTAGTGCATTAAGCAATCACTGAGAGGAAAGCTTTTAAAAACCAACGGCTTCTCTGATAGCATTAAATCTTACCTTAGATTTTTGGTTAAGTCAGTATTAAGAAAATAAATGAATTAATACATTTCAGTCTTCCCAATTTATAGAGGCCAATCAAGTTACAATGCTGGACATGGCCAAGTGAAAGAGGGGAATAGATTTACCTGAGTGAGGTCTTAATTTAATCAGCTGGCCCCTGAGAGCTGAAGTCAGCAGGCTGGGATGATATAAGAGGCAGCAGAGAAACAGCACATTTTCCACAGTCAGAAAGGAGAATGACAGTGATGGAAAGGAGTCTAGGCAGTGTCAGAGCACACCTATTTCCATGATTTATCCTTAATTTACTTTGATGACAATCTGAAGGTTGTCCATTTTTTTTTTTTTTAAGTGTCCTCAGAATACTGCTATTTCCTAAATATTTACAGCTGCTTTTTTCTCCCCCTCCCTTCTGTTAGCTCCATTGCAAGCTGGAATTGAGGAACAATGTCTGCATTTTGCCATAGCAAATTTGGAGCAGAGCAGCACACTGCCTTTTTCCACTGCATTCCTTGCCAGCCATGTCCCTTCTCTGCAGTAAGCCTTGAATCAGGTTTAGTAATCACAGGTTCCTCTGGATCAGTGTTGATTGTCCAGGTTTCAGCTGGGCAAAGGCTGATTTGTAGTTCATAGCATCTGGTATGGTGCCATGTTGTGGCTTTAGGAGAAAAACAATGATGTGGGTAACAGTGATGTTTAGTTGTTGCTGAGCAGTGCTGCACAGAGCTGAGGACACTTCAGTTTTTAGCTTCTTGTGCTGTCCTGCCAGTGAGGGGCTGGGGGGCATGAGGAGCTGGGAGGGGACAGAGTCAGGACAGCTGCCCTAAACTGACCTGAGGGATATTCCATACTGTATGATGTGGAAAAACTACAAAACTGGGGTGACCGAGAGGGCTGCACTGTTTAGGGACTGGCTGGGCATTGGTCAGCAAATGGTGACCAAGAATGAGAAGTTTGAGAATCACTTTCTTTGTAAATAAATATATTTCCATATATATATATGGAACAGTGGGGGAGGGGAAGCAGTGAGCAAAAGGCTGTGTGGTGTTCAGCTGCTTGATGTTATGATAAAATGGAAGAATTCATTGCATTTCTTTTACAGTTTACACTGGCAAGAACAATGTGTACTTTCACAGAATCACAGAATCACAGAATCACTAAGGTTGGAAAGGACCTATAAGATCATCTAGTCCAACCATCCACCTATCACCAATGGTTCTCGCTAAACCATATCCCTCA
>JACDJE010000678.1:53987-113132 GCA_016647715.1 Pavo muticus
AAAAAAAAAAAAAAAAAAAAAAAAAAAAAAAAAAAAAAAAAAAAAAAAAAAAAAAAAAAACTTGTCTTTACTAGGGAAAACGATGAAACAAAACTTAAAGTGTTTTCTCTTTGTAACCACTTTATTTGCCCATGTTGATGAACAAGGCATATGAGACACCTCTGTAGTTCTTCGTGTTAGTAGCCTTTCTTGCCAGATTGTCCTACCATACTGAGAGTCCTGTGTTGCTTTAAAGTTAAGGCAACACAAAAAGAAACTAGGAATTTGGTTTTTGAATTAAGTCAATAAGTTCTCCAACTCTCTTCCTGTGGCGGTATAACAACTTGACAGGTATTTCACTGGGGCATGTTACAAAACTGATCAACCCTAGCATTGTGTTTTAAAGCATAAGACAGTTCCTATCCCAGATGAAAATGAAGGTATTTTTAAAGGGATAAAACTGTGACCGGGTTTATGCTTTGTTTACCAGTAGGGTAGGCCGGAATTCCTGAGCAAAATAGTGGGTGCCCAGCAAAATGATGTTGCCACTGGGTTCAACTAAAATGTTAATATAGGCGTCCTGTCACTCTCCGTACACAGTTTGGTTATTCAGGCTAGAGTACGTATTCCAGTCCATATTCCAGATGTGTGATTAATCCTACATTTACTTTCATGTTTTCAGATATACTCAAGGACAAGAAAACCCATCCAGAAAACAGAAATGAACCAAAACCAGCTGTGAAAAAGATTGTCACCACAACCATCACAAGCACTGTCAAGTCATCCTCTAAACACAGTGTGACTGGAAATGGGAGCAGTGCAGCCCTGAGTTCCTCATTTGTTATTTTAACAGCACTAGCAGTTCTGTGGCCTTGTCTCCCGTAGCTGCACACTACTGCAGCCACTGCACAAGCCTTTCTGTTCACTGTCATGTATACCTGCAGCCTTACCCAGAGAAAACAAAGCGGAATAGCTAACTATTTTACTTGATATGTTAGAATAAATATTAAACAATGCGCTGGAGTTGGCAGATAGGAAGTGTCCTCAACTAGAGTGAAGATAGCTTTTGACAAAGCCCAGCCAGGATGCAGAGAAAATGATGACAGAAGTTCAAGTAGCTTAAGTTATGGGATAGAAATAATTGAGAACATGAGAACTGTGTATGAGTGTTACTGGTTTTTCTCAGTTACGTTCACTGGAATCAGATTGGCTGTTGTTTTTTTTAATTTTTTCTGATAAATTAAAGGAACGGTCAATCTTCAAATTTAAGCCAACACATACATTATTTCTCCAGTGAGAGGCTTATAAGCTGTGTCTACAGATGTAAAACATATTAAAGTGAAGTACTTTGATCAACTTGATGAAATTCCTAAGTGGTCAAGAAGATCAAAGCATGTCTGAAACTTCTTTTAACTGCTACTGTTTAGATTGTAGGAAGCCACACAAAAGCATATGGTGTGTTTAATATATCAGGATAGTTGCCTTAACAATTGCAAAAATTAGAAACACTTTGTTTACCAAGAGCAATATAGATAGTGAGTTTCCCTGCCCCACAAAATGGTATCACCAAATGCTCAAACATATGCTCAAGACTCATGGGATGAATGTCCAGCAACGGGAAATACAAGCATAGTAGTATTTTCTTCAGTTGAATGCAGTTTTGTACAGTGGGGGAAAAAAGAAAAAAAAAAGATCACTCAGTTAAAATTCACTTTGTCTATGTGTTGTTAAAGAGAAAATAACTTACATTTTCCATAAAGGACAGAGATGTAACTTAATGGGAACTCCCATTATACACAACCAAGATTTTGGGCATTGTGGATCTCTGAAATCAACTGTTTCATAAACTCTGTATTATTTAATTACATTTAATGTTTAAAATTTTCTATCGCTATAGGTGTAAATGTAAAATAGTCAAATCTAGAATGTTCTCTATTACATCTCATCTTGATTTCTACCCTAGAAAATGTCAAAACGTGCATTATATTGCAAGGCTGCTTTTTTTTAAATCCATCATATCTTGATATATTTTAACTTTTCAAATGAAAAGTACTAAACTTCTAATGGGTTAAGTGTCAATGTGTGTTTTCCAACAGCTATGTTTACAGTATCATTGAATATAGACAATATAGACAATATATACACAGTTGTGTATACAAACACAACTGTATGAATACAGTGATTAATGGTAAATATGTGAAACATTAGAATTGTTATACTTGCTGTATTTCATAACTGTTACAACAACTTCATGGGCGTTTTCATGTCGTAGACTTACTGTGTACAGTTTTATAAGATTGAATGTAAAACATTTATCTTTGTTTTTTTTGTAGAGCATCTCTTTTGATACTTAGAGTTACACAGCCACTGACATCATTCAGAAGAAGAACCCTATGACTTACTAATCAGCTTCAGGCATTTTATTGAAAACCTTGATTGTGAAGAACATCTTGATTTAAAGAAGGTGATGTGTGCCAGTATTACTGAATGCCATTGTATATAAAGTGGTGATAATACAGGATAATGCAATACATAACCAGACAAAGACTCATTATGCTTGCCATGTTTTCAGATAGCATTAGTGGACATGTCTAATTATATTTGCAGAGGTGGGGCCTTCGTTGTTTTTTTTTTTTAATTGGGCTGTAAGATGTCACTGACAGATGTAAAAGTGTAACCAGAACCATCGACACACCCCGGTGTGATGGAGTTGGCTCTAAAGTGAAAAAAAAAGATTTCTAAAAGGGTTCAATTTTAACTTTGAAACAAGGAGATGAAAAAGATTCCTGTGCTAACATGAAATATTTTCTTTTGTGTTCCAATTTTTCAATATGGTAAGGTTATTAATATCACTCAGTAGGGCTTTCCAAATCGTATCAGTGTAAATCAGGTTTCCCAAAGGTACAAAAATATCTGTCCAGTGCTTTCCAAAGTTTTTGAGCTGCACCAGTCTACTGAACCATAATTACAAATGCCACATTTTGCATTCATTTTCACTGCCCTTGGGAAAAGTGCAGTTCTACCTGAGATGTACTATGAAAGAACATTGCCCCTTGCAGCCTTAATGGATCGGTTGTGACTGGTACTGTTAAACAGTCTGGTCTCTGTGTACACACGAAAATGTGCTTTTAGTGCACGCATGCATCACCAGCTCCTCGGGTAATACTGATCACTGTGGCTTCACTGATGCAATATAACATTTTTCATGCTTATGAACATGGTACATTCTTACATTTGAGATCCTGAGTCATCATTCAGGCACACATGTTGGCATTTGCACCCTTAAGTCTCCATCAGTATTCCTGTAGATAGGAATAGGGTTTCAGGGTTAGGCTTTAACATTGCCACATTCCAGCAAGGCAGCTTGGCCTTTTCATTTCTCACTTGGAGAGTGGGAACTTGAATACCTGGAACATACATGTCTTTTTGAGGTCTTCGTGCGTTAAGGCAGGCCAGTGATCCAGATATCCTCGTATTGAGCTATAGCAGGGCAAGTTGCATGTGTGGAATAACTCACCCAGGGGATTTTTTGTTCTTGATAAATCTCATGACCTTGCTAAACAAAAACCTCTAAAAAATTAAGTACTGGAATTTTGGGTTTGGTTAGCAAGTTTTTGTATGAGGTAGCACTGATTCTGTGATTCTATGATTCTGTAATCTCCTGTGTTCCTGTGACAAAACTAGAACAAGTTCAAATGGCAGGGTAAGAGAGGTCCATCAATTCATTTTGTTAATAGGAACAGGACAGGGGAAGAGACTGCAGAGGATTCGGCTGCTACCAACGCATTTCACAGTGATGTACTTTTACTCTGTAAGAAGAGTACTGGTCATGAAATATGTTCATAATGTGCATCAGAAGTGGTGCAGCTTTTAAGAGCAATGCAGTATATTTTTACTGATACTTTATGATTTATTTTTTTTCCTCAGGATTGGTTGCATTTACATATGAAAAAGTATTTTCAATCAAACAAAAAAACTATGATAGCAAAGGCAAGACCAACTGGCTTCGTCAGACAGGAAGTATTCCTTTAAGGATGAATAAGATGAAATAAATCTTATTTTGATATCAGGGACACATGTAATTCTCAGTAATTACAAAGGTCTAAATTGAAAATACTTTTGAACTTGTCTATGTAATCTTAATGTAAAATAACATGCCAGTCTAAGACTATTGCTGTAGCTTCACCTAACAGTTATGAACTGTATGCAGCCACTGCTTTCTGGATGTTTATTGTTTAGCTACAACCTTCTTTTAATATTTTGCCAGTGTTGGAAAGTAACTGCTGTCATGCGTTTGAGTAGAATCAATCTATATTTTTCTCTTGATAGTGATGTATACTTCATAGCAAATAGGGTGGAATTGCTGTGGACATGCAGTCACTTCTCAGTGTTTGACTGCTATTTAGGCAACATGTTCCATCAGGTTCATGTGAAAGGTTTGAGAAGTTCCTGTGTCACTGTTCTCCTTCATGGCTATGGATGCATCAGGGAGAAAAGCCAACACAGATGGACAAGAGTGTATGGCTGCAATGTGCCAGTGCATGACAATGTCCAGCTGTCTTTTCTGAGGCTCTGAGCCAAGCGTTCCTCTCTAGTTTTCAAGCAGCTTTTTACACCTCTCTAAGTTAGAGCATGGAGACTGGCCAAGCGAAGAGCAGCTGGAGAATCTACAGACTACATTTTAAGGCAACTTCACTGACACCTCCTATGAATTGCACTTGCTTTGCAATTTGCATGCTCTATGAAAATTGGCAGCTCATTTTCAACCTTGCATTTTTTTCTGGTTTGCCTGTTGCAAATGCAATGCCGTGTCCTGGAGCAGACCAGATACTTGGTCATTGTGTAAAGAACTGTGATTCTGTTCTCTCACTCAGTAATGAACCTTCTGAGGTACAGATGTCTGTCAGAGCCTGGTAGAGCAATACAGATAATAATGTCCAGCTGCATTTACTTCAGAGGCTCTGTGTATGGGTATCTGGCTATGAGATTCGTATCTCTTTGATCTCTTAAGTCACATGCCTATTTAATATATTCCTATTTCCTTCAGTTACCAGGACTGCACCATGTATGATTATGTTTCAGTTTGAATCTCTAATGCTATATGTGTCTTAATATTGTCCTGATGGGTGCTGTGTGCAGTCTACTTTTTAATGTTAAATGAGCCTTTTTGCCCAAATTACTGAGCCGTTCTTATTCAGTACTGCACACCATTAGTTTTAAGCAAGACCTGTTCAAGTGAAAGAAACTGAAGCACATTAAAGTGAGATGCTGAGTACGAAACGAATCCAGAAAGTCCTTGTGTTGCTGAATGGGACTCTTCACATTAAACAGATTATAATGTTTAGCTAAAATTAGAGTCAAGACTTCATAACTGATGTGTTCCAGAGGATTTCAGCCTAGTTTTTAAGCAATGCTTAAAATATGCTTTCTTCATCTCTCTCTGTAGGGGTAAAGATAGCTCTGTACATATAGGCAATGTTCCCTAAAATGTATCTTGCACATTGACTAGCATAGTATCAGAAGTGCTTATATCACAACTAGCCAAGAGCATTTGAGACATTTTCGTTTTTAGCTTTTCACTAATCAGAATGCTTCTTTCAATGACATAGGGCACGTTAATGAAAAGTGAGATGTGACAGTCAGTGTTGCTATAGCTGTGATGTGCCTCGTTTAAAAAGGACGTGATCATGTCTTACACCTGTTGCCCTATAAGACTGGAATTATTTTCTGGTTTGCACCGTCACTCACTAAGGAGCTACATTTGAATTGTGTTAAATATTAAACCAGAAAAAAAAAAAAAAGAGGCCAAGAGACTACAATAAGCAGATAAAAAACTCCGAAAAGTATCCTGTATTTAAAATAGAGAATGATCCTAAATAAGAAATTCCATCCAAAGTAGAACAACTTTTTAAGTCCCTTTCCCTGTCTCTGTGTTGAGCCCCATTCCTTTGCACTCCATGCAGTGCAGTACGAAGCTTGGATGCAAGAAACTGCTGCACTCAGTTCAGGAAAATGAAACTATTGCTGCATAGTGAAATTTTGCTTTTATGAGGAATGTGTTCAAACTGCTGGTGCAGCTACTTAAGCACTTGTACACTAAATAGCCACAGTTGGTGCAGCTCTCCAAAGAGGCTGCTGGACACACAGTGAAGCATGATTTTTGCTGCACTCCCATGCAATTGAGATCAGACTTGGTCCTTTAATAGGCTGATTCAGACATTCTAATTATTATTGACACTACAGTGACCCCTGCAAAAATGTAATGGTTTTTCTTAGAGAAGGACACACAAGAGAGGCCACTGATGCTTTTGTGAGGTGCATAAAGTACTTTGTTAAACAGCCTGTAACCACCACTGAGTTTTTTTGGTGGTGTTTTTTTTTCCTTTCTGTGCAAAACGCATTAATACTGCCTTGCAAAAATATGCTGTTTGCACTAAATCATTTCAATTAATCTTTAGTAAATTACCCACTACTTTATAATATTTGCAGCTAATTTAGCGCCATTCTAGAAAATCATTTGTTGTATAATATAAGCAATTAACATTTACTCATTTTTTCTGTTGCAGAGAGATACATAAATTATCCTCAGTGGCCTTTCTGTACACCTAATTAGCACCTGTTTGAATTATTCTACAGGCTATGGACATTTCATTTGGAAAATAAATGCATTGCTAAGTTTCACGAACTACTTGCAAATATGCAGTTATAAAAACTCATGAATGGAAAAACATGTTTTCATGTGTCTTCTCTGCGTATGAGGTAGGCTAGGCTCTTAGGCTATTACACATAGGTGCTGACATTTAAAATGCATTTAAAATGGAAATAGTCAGATGCCTCTTTCCCATCATTCAGTACGCTATCCCAGATTTATGTTGTGTTCTGTAATGAAAAGGAAAGCAAGGGGACATTGAGAAAACAGCTCCCAGTGTCACTCCCAGACTTCTGTATATGGTTATAAAGAATTGTATTAATTAGAGACTATCCAAAGCATCGCTATGCTGGAGTGTCAAAGATACTGTGTTAAAGTGGTGGAAATTAAAGCAGATTGCTTCAATATTCTAAGTAGGCTTCAAGGTAAAGATTCATTTTCTGTTTAAGTTCATAGTATATTGAGTAAGATCATTTGATCCTTTTACAACTGAGATCTGAGACAAACTTTCTATCAAAAACGTCAATATGAAATACTGGTCATGTATGAAATTAGAAAATTAGGAAACTGAAAAACCTCCACGGGTATGAAATGTTGCAGTGGACCCTCAGCACCCATAAATCAGCACAGCGCCTTTCAGTTTAGCTGTGTAAATTTACCCTAACTTAGTATCTATCCCCAGAGTGAGAATTCTTTCCTATCTTTCACATGGGTAGAAAATCAAGAGTAACTGCAGAGGTTATGGAATTTGCATAACAGTTTTACACTCCCTAGGCCACTGATCAGATCGTGTCATCATGCCTCAAAAGAAAATCTGCTAACACATGGGATGCCATGAGTCTTCTGGTGTTCTCCACTTCCAGGGGCATGGCCGGGGCCTTTTCAACAGAAGCAGCAACGATCTGGGGCTACAAGGAGATGTTCGTACTGTAACTTTTAGGGAAGAAAGTCTTTCCTGGAGATTTGTTGATATTTTATTTTATGCAAAGCATCCATAATTGGAAGGAAACCAGAACAGGATGCACAGTTCCACACTGACACACATTCTCCTGTTCGGAGTTGTTCTTTGTGCGTGCAGTGTTAACAGTCTGTCTGACTGCCGTGAAAGAGAATCCCCATTGGCTTTTTTTGTTTGTTTGATGAAAGTACAGTATATGGCTTAAAATCACACACAGGCAAAAGCTTTCTACAAGTCCATGAAACAGTGAAGAAAATAGGAAGATATTTGATGGCAATGTCATTAAAAATGAGAAAATGAATTTAAGTGGAATATTTGAGTTTCCACGTTAGGGATGAACAATGCAGTTAAAAGCCATTTCCAGAACAACAGTGTAGTTGCATACAGGAGGAGGGTAATGTATTAAGCATTAAGACACAAAATCTTTATTATATGGGGCAGTATTGGGATAAAAATGGAATCCAGTACGCAAAACCTTGCATCATACCACTACTTACTGTATGTACTGTACTTTAGCATCAGAACTAATATAGCATGAATGCTTACAGTACACTAGGGTAGAAGTTACTGTAAAATACATGCTTTACCATTCAGATACTTAAAGAATTTGTTTATAGTCTAGTAGTCTTGCTTAGTTCATTTTATTTTACAGGAATTAATGCGCTGCTTACATTTGTATTTTACATTAGTTGCATCCTGGGTATTTTAAATAGTTTTTGTCCCGAGCTGTATTCAAGCTATAATAATTGTTTCTATTTCCCAAGCACATTTGATTTGCAGTATATCTGCTTATATTTTATGAACTACATTTGTCAATTTTCTTTGGTCTGCTTTCAGCACTGCATATGATAAAGACAATTTTAAAAAGGAGTCTGAAATCAGTATCTTAAAAACACACAAGAACATGGCTACTTTGAAAACTTAAACGATGTGTTTTGTAAAGGGCAGTGAGCTATGAATTGAAATAAAAATAAATAATCCACAACAGAAAATTGCTGCCTTCTAATAGAATTTTTGTATTTCTTTCTGCGTATCTTTGAGCATCTTTGGAAATTACAAAGATGACAAAATCTTAAGTAAGATTTTAATCAGTCTGTGCCACATTCTAAATAGAGGATTTAGAACTTGATTACTGCTAGAGAACATTTAATACTGTGGTCATAGTCCGGCAAAGAAAGGTCTGTTTCTTCAGCATGCAACTGCTTCCTTGCTTTTCCTTCTTGTAATAAATACAGTGAGATGTAAAGGTGCTGCTCTTCTGGGAGCTTTTAATACAATTGAATAGGCACAGTACTCGCAGCAGTATCCAGCATCCCTCCACACAACAGGTAGGACTTTTTTCATCAAAACCCATTCCAACATAAACAATCAGATCTGAGCTCTCCATTGACCAAGGCCTTGCAGTAAGTGCATGCCATATTAAAGGCCTGGCCCTTGGTTTTGATTAGGATCACATTACTTTTCTGTGTACTGGAAGAAGGAAACTCCCCGCTATTAACTTGGGGTTTTCGTTGTTTGTCAGTTAGGAACTTTGCAGATTCTCTTCTTTTGTGGGGAAAAAAGCATACTCTGGTAATTTTGTCATCAGATTCTCATTACTGTGGTTGTGCCTCTACCATTTCATAAAATGACACAACAGAGAACTTTGTTGCTGTGAATGTTTCTAGAGCTACTTTTCATGAGCTTCTGTTCATTGCTCTGTCCTGTTTTTTTTCCTGCCTCTCTCTTTTATTTCCTATTTTTTTTTAAATTATATTTAGGAGGTTCTCTTGCAGTATTCCTAGCTGGGTTATATGATGACTGTAGGACAGACCATTGAACAAGATCAGTATCATGAACTAAGTATTCTTTTAATTGTCTTTGAATGACCGTGTTCCTGCTATCCACCAAGCTGGTTTTTGTTGTTTTTGTTTTCTTACCCATTCTGTTTTCTGATTGCATGATTTGACTGTTGCTCCTTAAGCACCTGTGATTCCACTTTTCCTCAATTCCTTCAAAAAACTTCCTGTTTGAGGTTTGGGACTTACGTATGGCTTTTCTCACCATCTATAGAGAGGTGCTTTTAGCTAATATACTCATTTTTGACCCATCTCCAAAGATAATAGCTAGCAGCTCTTCTCTGTCAATGCTAGAGGAATACTTGTTCTCTGAAGTGCTGCCTCATAAAACCCTTTTAAGTTTAAGGATTTCATGTTCACCCTCTAATTAAGCAGGTGTCTAAACCTGTGAAGCAGCTTCATTCTGAAATCCAACCAGCCTCCACTTCAAAGGGTGTTGTTTCTTCTTCCAGAGATGTGTAAAAAGAGCACTTCTTTGACGGTTCAACTCTGCAAAGTTATTTTAAGATAGGCTTTGCCTCTCACCTGATTCAGTTCTTGATTTCCAAAAATACACAGAATCCATCAGATCTGATTAGATGCCTCAAATACGTTCCTTAATACTGACACTGGAGTTCATCTTTGACTGAAGATATCGTTTCTCCCATCAGCAATCCTGAAATGACATACTCAAACTCTGGAAAAAAAAAAAGTGCATTTAGCCTTATTTGTCATAGGGGTTCCAATATGGTGCAGCTCCAAATACAACCACTGACTCACGAGAATGATGGTTAGCCTTATGATACTGAGAAGGCAGTACAACTTAAGCTGAGAAAGTCTTCCTGTACTGCAGCTTTACATGTGAAAACACTGTTCTTTTGGAAAATACACTTGTGAAATTGCTAACAACTCAAGAACCAAACATGAGCCACCACTGTCACAAAAGAGCAAACTGGAACACTTCTGCTTGTGTAAGAAGCAGTTGGGTTTTATTTGCACTTATTGCGTGCTCAAGGTGGTTCAGAGTTAACTTTAGAAGAAATAAAGAATTCTAAATGCAATAGTAACCCATGTCCTACACCTACCAGTTTAGGTCCAACAGCCACAGGTTACTACTTTCCCATCTTCCATGTTTTCAAGAAAACAACATACGGATAGAAGGAATTTGCCAGAGCAACAAGGAGGAGATGACACAAGATGTGTGAGCCCTACTCACTCACAGTGATTACTCAGCAGTACTAAATGACTTCAGGATCCTCAGTCATTTGTCCAGGATAATATCTAGAACTTGATAATGCCCACAGAGAAAATAGAAAGCTCATCTGTTATGGGACTGCCTCCCATTGTTCAGCAGGCGCTATTCTGTTCTATCACCTGGGGAAGCAGCTCCCTCTCACGGGGCACGTTTTCCTCCAGGGTTAGCACTGGGTACTGCAGCATGCTGGTGGTTCAGGCTCCTGTTTCTCCTTCCAGTTTCAGAGTTATCCTGTTTTCAGTTTCCAGCTGTAAAAATCAATATTTCATTATGGAGTAACTCCATCTGCAGATTTAGAAAATAACGGAGTCCTGTTGGGTCTAAGATGTGGATTTCCTCAGATTTGTCAGGAATTAGAAACTGCTAAGAGTGGCAATTGCTTTGCTTTCCCCTGGACAGTATCCATGTTACCTGCATACCCAGTATGCACTGCTCTGTTTTCCTGTTGCATTCATCTTGTGGTCACCACTTACCACTTTTCCTTCCATTCTGAGTTCCACCTTAAACTGGATGTAAGTTTTTGAGACACATTCAGTGCATCAGTTTCCTCAGGGCATTTCTTTTAATTTAAGGAAAGGTACAGAGACTCCAATTAACCTCAGATGAAGAGACCCATAGTTCGCTGTCTGTCTGGGAGAATGAACCTCAGGGAACTTGCACTGCAAGTGCATGTCAGAACCACAGTCAGAATTCATGTTTTTGTCTCCTCTGGCATCTATTAGAATCTATTAGAACAGTGTGAACAAACAAGTTCGTTAACCTCCCAGAACCTTAATTTTTATTCCTTGCAGAGAATAAATTATATTTACCATGAGTGAGATCTGAAAAAATAAAAATAAAAAAAAAATCAACACATATTAAGAAAATCAGCATGTGCTAACTTAAAGCACCACAGTAACTACCCTGACCTTTTCTCATATGCAGAACAGAAATTCTCAAGTAAATGCATTGGTAAACACTGACCTTCTAACGTTGCACATAGGATTATGTCCATACACACAGATATGCAAGTAACTAAGAGTGAGAACTCACTTTATCTGAAAAGAAAGTCAAAACTATAAGACAGAAATGTATAACAGCACATCCAGCAACAGGAAACTCCAAACCTATACGTACCTATGGAAAATCATAGTTATCAAAGTGCCATTTGTCTTGTCCCAGAAGGAACCGAGTCCAAAAGCGAGATCCCCAAACCTATTCTTCTAACACTGGAGTTAAAGGTGACTCCACAATGATGCAGAGCAAGCTATATGGTCATTTAACCACAGCCTTTCTTCCATGCTGGCAGCCAGGAGTCAGCTCCAGCCCTCCTATCCCTCAGGGCTCAGCTGTTCCCCAGAAATGGGGCTTGTCTTACAGAAAGGCCAGTGGTGGCCTTGCGCTATTATCTATTTCTCTTTTCATCTATAGATACGTAGTTGTGCAGAAAAGCCTGCATGTATCAGCAAGGTTTGTCAAATCCCTGAAGTCTTATGAGAAAGGCTGGCTCATCTAACAGACTCTGAAGACAGAAAGACATACCTCTTTCTCTCGTTGCATAGGCACTTCCTTGGGATACATTTCTGGGCACATCTCTTGCTTCTTAGACTGAGTTTCCACTGAGTGTAAGTAGACAAGACACAGAAGTGCTTGCTGACGATGATATGTTTTTTCCCTGGGGAAAAAAAGAAAAACATTAAGAAGTAACTTGTGGCTGTGATTTAAAGAGCTAAAAGAGCAAACCATTGTGTAGCATCTCTTACTGGCCATCTCCAGTGGGCACTCACCTGTGGATACCTTGGCTTCTAGACCCCAGCACATCCTCTAGAGAAAAGTAAACAAAGAATATTTCTGCCAGCATTTCTAGGGGAGCCAGACTGGGATATGAAGCTGCAGGAAAGTTAACAGTGGCTGAATTACAGACTCTTAGAAATAAGAGGGCTTAATTCATTGCTTACTTAGAGCAAAGTAAGGCAGTGATTTAATAAATGACTTTGCTTCACTTTTATGATTGTATAAGACAGCACTTTGTGTTGTCTCATGAGCAAAGGTCAGTGAACTGTCAGTCCTCATTACTTGGGCAAATGTTCTTTTGAGAACTCTCAAACTACTTCATGGTCCATGGAAACGAGTACATGTCTTTAATGGTTATCTTCAAAAATCAATAAGCATAAGGCTTGAAAAGAAGGCAAATCAGTAAATGGAAAGAATCATGATTAAAGAGACTGGCAGAATTGAATTTACAAAATGCATTACTCAGAGTTACCAGCTTGTCTCTTGAGGGAAGAGTTAAGCATTACAGTTCCTGAATGGACTGCTCTACCATCTCGATCTAAAATAACCTATCCCAGAAAAGAAAATAGCAAAGACATGATATGAAAAAAATTGAAAGAAAGAAAAGAAAGGAAAGCATAATGGAGAATGATGGAATCATTCGTGCATTCAGTACCTTTCTTCCATCTCCAGGATTTAAATTTATGCTCTGAATTTCCTTTGAATCTGAAATCCCCCAAATAAATATACGAGGGATGCTCCAAAAGCAGTGCCTCCTGTTTATGATGTCAGCCCACAACGTCAGATATGGGTGTTGGTGGGATGGCAGCAGAAGTTGAACCTTCCCACCAATATCCCATTGTGTGTTGCTACCATGTGACAGATGGCAGCAGAGGGGCAGTCTGACGAAATGGGGCTGACATGGAAGGGCAGATGGAGCAAAGGGGTGGGATTGAATTCCCCCATGTGGAACAAAAGGCACTCACTGCCATTCATCGGTGCTTGCTGAACGCTGATGGACCAAACAGGGCATGTTAGCACAGTGAGGCAGCGAGTGGTGTGTTTCAACAGTGGCAACAGTGGTCACTTCCACTAGAGCAGATTTGTATGAGCACAGCATTCAGGCTCTTGTTCAACACTGGTGAAGATGCAGAGCTAGTGGTGGTGGCTGTAAAACAGCCATGTTTAGTAGCTGAGAAATTTTACTATCAAACTGTGCTCTTTGTATATGTTGCAGATTCCATGGACATAAAGAGGTGGTATTACTATTGGAGTGACCTACATACATCCTTGTACTGAACTGTGCAGTGCATTCACTTCAGAGTTCCTGACTTGTTCCTGAGTGACTGCAAGACCCCATCCCTCTCTTATTTTGCTTTGTAAACATTTGTTTCCATTCATCATCTTATACTGCCTACCCATTTTGAGTCATGCTTTCAGTATCTAAAGGGGAGCTGCAGGAAAGAAGGGGACAGACTCTTTAGCAGGGCCTGTGGTGATAGAAAAAGGGGAAATGGTTTCAAGCCCAAAGAAGGGGGAATTTAGGTTGGATATAAGGAAGAAGTCTTCTACATTGAGGGTGGTGAGGCACTGGAACAGGTTACCTAGTGTTGTGGTGGATTCCCCATCTCTGGAAACTTTCAAGGGCAACCTGATCCAGCTGTAGTGTCCCTGTGCATTGCAGGGGAGTCAGACTTACATGGCCTTCAAAGGTCCCTTCCAACTCTAAGGATTCTATGATTGTATGATTCTGTGCTCCCAGATACAAGTTATATTTTAGAAATGACTTTTTTAATTGCTGTAGATGGAATAACAGCATGCTCATTAACCTTTTGCGTGCTTCTTATTAATCATTATATCTTTAAAATAGCCTCTCAATGAAATAGTCACTAGATCTTTTTTCATTTCTCCAATAAGAGAAGTTTGCCCCCCTTGTCTCTTATCAATATTTTAAACCTGTGTTTGAACTCTTGTGTCTTCTCTATCTTTTCCTTACTAATGGCAGGTCTAGAAAAGAACAAAGCCATTTAGGAGGAGGAGCTCTACTGACTTTCATAGCATTCCAGTCTCTTACATGGGGTCCTAAATGTATGCACACTAAGTGTAAGGAAAGCAAAACATCCCTTCTGTTGAGCAGCAGAATAAAAGACTTTTTCTTTTCTTCAGTTTCAGGCTCTCATTTAAATTTATTGACACCAAGTTCCATGTTTTTTTCTGCCCCTGCACTTAGCCTCTCTAAATATCTTGGAGGGCAGCAGAAGAAATAAAAATGATAAGGGCAGATCATAATAACAGAACGCAAACAAACTACATAAAGTCATCTTTAGTTATTTGTTTGTCTTGGATAGTGAAAACATTTGAGTTTAGACTGCATCAACAAGCATCAAATGGTAAAAGATCATTCTTGCAACTCCATTCAGCAAAAAAGAACTTATTGTCTGACACTAGAGAAGAATTACAGTTACAGTGTGAAAGAAAGCATTCCCAGATTCTATGTCTGCTCTTATCACCTTATTAGATATGAAGGAAAATTCAAAATCTATCAGGAAAATTAATGATACTCAGAAAAATATTAATTGAATTGTTTGCCTATGTTATTGAAAGGTGTAAGGTTAATAAGCATACAGATGTTATATAGTATATAGAAAAAGTTAGGCTGGTAAGATTACTATGTTGGAAAAGATAATCAAATACAAATGAAGGGTGCTCACCAGTGTTGTAGGCTCACAAAACTCCACAAGGAGCAATCTACAGAAACAGATCCTTCCTTAGTGGCAGTCAGCCCTTAAATGGGGTCTAGGAGAGGTGGAGCCTGGCTCCACCCCTTCCAGGCACACAGATGAATTGCCTTCACCTGTGCTCCTGTGGCTGACTCAGCGCTTGCCTTGAGTGGTCAATCAGAGGTTCAGGCTGTGATTCAACACTTCCCATACAAAAGATAAATATTTTCTGTTAAGACTGAGTATTGGTCTTGGACCTTTGTTAGGCTCCATCTTTTCTTTCTCACCTTCATTGCAGTACAATTTTTACAGAGGAACAAATTTGTTATTCCACTCAAAGGGAGCTGACAATTTGCTTACAGACTCTTCAGCAGAGGTGGAGACTTAAGTTTCCCTTTAGCGCATGTTTTCTTCAGTAAAGAGCACTTGAAAATGTCTGTGCTTTCAACGAAGAGAGCCCCTCCATGAGAGACTGAAAAGTGGTGCTTGTTAGAGCTTATGGTCTTTGTGGATGATGACAAATTGATTAATAAAAAAACCAACGAAACAGATTACAAAGTCCTCCAGTGAATAACTGTTGTTTTTTTTTTTTTCTTGCTGAAGACATAATGAGAGATGGATCCCCAAGAGTCATCCACTAAGGAAGAAATGAGCAGTATATATAGTATAATTATGTGAATTCAATACCCACCCAATTTATTTTGAAATATATCTGTGCACATCCTTTGAAGATATCTTCTGGAAGAAATTCCTTTGTAATCTGTCATGTTCCACCGTGGTTGGCAAATATCTGCATGTGCAGTGGGGAAGAAGATGGAGAGGATTTATTTTATCAGGTCTTCTTTAGTGAGGTTTAACTCACTAAAGAACCTAAAGACTAAAGGCTTTAGTCTTTCGGTTTCTATCCTCCTAATCACTTCCCTCTGGAAGTCACCCTGCTATATGTGAGCGTTCACATTTGACTTAGGTATTTAATTCAAGAAATTTATACTGAAGGTTATTCTAATGGCAGACAGTTGGACTAATCTCACTCCCACAATAAGGCAGGATGCATGCGTACAAACTCTTTTAATCTTCTCATTTTTATCCAGATGAACAGTCATTGGCAACATGAAAACTAAACATTACTAGTTTATCCGTTGCTTCTTCAGCAAGAAACCCTCTTGTTTGCTACTGAAAGGCAGAGATAACCCCTCTAAAGAGTCAAAAAAACTCAACAATTGTTGAGTTGATTTATTCCCAGATAGGAATGAAATAATTTATTTCAAAGTAACTTCTTGGACAGTTACATCATTTGGTGTTTTCTTTCTTCTGAGACAAGATAAGAGATGATGAACAGAGAGAGATAGAGAAGATATACAAGCTGCACAAATTGAGAAGCAAATACAGGGGAATGGAAGGCTACCTGAGGAAACTAAAGCAAAAAATGACAATGCCAAAATACCTAGTAAACGAATTGATTTCCAGCACAAGGGTTGCTGAGTTCTTTTCACACAAAATCTCACAAAAACATCAAAACACGCAGGAATAATTAAAAGGAATTTAAATAGATCAGTTGCACAGATCCTATCGATGCTGTTGGACTGTATTAAAACCACACTTAGCAATTGGGCCTACCCTGGAATGGGCTTCTTTGACCCTCTCATTTTAGTGACACGCACCTGGAGAAAAAATGGCTGCTTTTACCTGGCAGTTCTGGGCTCAACTATAGAAGACACCCACTAGTTGTCCCACCCACAAAGAAGTTGCCAGTCTGGGCTTGGACATTCCATGGAAATTTCCTTGCAAAACTGAACCTCTCCTGCAGCTGCTTTAGACAAAATATTTAAATGGAGCAGCATTTCTGTTAAAAAGTGTACACGAGCCAGCAGAAAAGCAAACAAAATTGAGAAATCATAGTCAGCAAAATAGGAAAAATATTCTTAATGCTAAAAAAATACCCATAAAAATAGCAGGTAGGTTTGCCTTTCCACAGTACTGAAGAGATTTCATTCGCTTCTTCCCTGGAGCACATCATGAAAGATCTTTGATTTTCTTGGCTTCCTGAACCTTGTATAAATTAAAAGCATCTCAAAGAACAGAAAGAGGCTTGCCTCTTCCAAGAAGCCAACATCACTGCTAGTTTGGGCTTGATGATTTCAGTCCCTTCCTTTGGGGCTGTAACACAAATGAAGGCAAAAGCCTTTATTTGAGAAATAGGTATTATAGGGAAAGATAGTAAAGAGGAATTAACTCACCCCTCCCGGCAACAGTCCGGAGAAAAAAAACAGCTAAGGAATGTAACCCTCCCCCGTTCCTACCATCCCGCAGGAGGAGAAGGGGCGGGGGAAAAGGGGAACCCGCGCAGACTCAGATTGCACGGGCAGTATCGCGGAGTCAGAAGCGGGGCTCTAACCTCCCCCCCCCCGCCCGCTCCAGGCACTCACAATCTCACATACCTCACCATTGGTTCAGGCTGTGACCTTGGAATTCCACTACAGGGGTCGGGCCTAGAATGCCTTCCTGCCCGAAGGAGTGCGTGCGGCGCAGGCAGCCTTCCCTGGGTGCGGAGACGGGGCCCCTGGGCTGGGTGAGGCAGGGGCTGACAGGAGGAAGCTGAGCACAGCCCCTGCCTGCGTCCGGACTTCTGGTGGCTGCTTTCTGGTCAGCCTGGGTGCCCTGGTTTTGTGCTTCCCTCTCATCATGGCAATGGCTCGTTTAGCCCAGTTCTGCCCCAGAGCAGAGCTGTGGCCAGCCCATCTCATGGTCCCACAAAACACGAGTCTGTCCTACCTGCCAGGGCTGACAGGAGCAGAGGATGAAGCAGGCCTATGGGTTTGGGCTCCAACAGGGAGGATCTAGTTGTCTCACCGAGAAGCAGAGCTGTTATGACTGGTGGCCTTTCAGTGTCCTCTTAGGCCACAGCTGCTCCTAGTCGGAGAAGCTTTGCCTGTACAGCTTGCTACCTGCTGTGTGAAGTTGTGGTTCAGCTGTGAGCATATTGTACTGTGTCATTTACTGTGCAGGGCCAAGAAATAGCAATATCAGGCCAGACTCATCTCTTCTGCCTCTCCTCAGGTGCAAATCAGCCTCCCACTGTGCCTATCTCTTCTCTGCACCAGCAAGGCCATGTGTGGCATGGTATGGGCTGCAGTGTGCCTGGCCTGGCAGTTGGGTGAGCAGGATGCATGTGTCTTCCTCCTGCTTACTTCCTTGTGCTCTGTGCTTTCTTCCACTAGGAAACAATAGTACTTTTTTTTTTTCCTGTTCTGCTTTCTTACCTTCTTGCCAGAAGGTTACCGGAAGAGGTAGAGCAAGGAGAGGCTAGCTATGGGGTACTCCACAGCACATTCCCGCTATTTTCTCTGCAGTTTTAAATTTACCTCAAAAAGCATTGCTAGTGGGAAAAAATCCTCGCTTCATACTCAGGATTTTTCTCACTTTTCACCACAGGCAAACTCGTTACTTAAATATGGGTGAAATAGAAACATGAGTAAATATAAAATACTGCTCTGTGCACAGATGAGTTGTAAAAGCACAGTTGGATCTGCTTTCCTCCAGCCTAGCATGATGGAAATCCACATTACTCAAAGAAAGCAATACTAAATCTCTTGTATTTTATTATATACTGCATCTTCTCTGTCTAATTTATGTGACCTTTGTCGTTATTTGGAATCAGTACTCATTGCTTTGAAATGACAGATCCACAGTGGTATGCACTGTGCCTGTTTACAGACAGCCCCTCCGTAAGGATGATAAATCCTGAATGAAAGTGGAAGGGAGGTAAAAGAGAGAGAAAGCAGCTTGCATAAGGTCATTCAGAGGTCATGGGCAAAATAACTACCTGTTTTAAAAATTGAATTTTAAAAAATTTGTAAATTTCAGTGTTTTCCCTGTTGATCCAGATATTGCTGGCAGTGATGGTAGTGAGTGCCAGTGTAATCTTCATCTAGATACAGCGTCACAGGCTTGAAGAACTCTCTGATGCAACTCTAATGATTTTTCAGAAATATGATATGTCTCAGGGAAGAATGTTTTGTACTTTGCATTCCTTGGCAAATATGTAGGGAAAAAAATGGTACTTGTGAGTGTGGTTATCAATATATTTTTAAATTAGTGGTCAGAAAGTGGAAGAGAGTTTGGACAGTGACAACCAATAGTAGTGTACAAGCATTAAATATGTAAGGAAGCTTTCAGTCAAGACAGAATTTTCTAAGAGTCCTTAATGAAAGCTAAAACTGTGTTACAATATTCCAGACAATACAGAAGAGAGAACAACTAGATTTTCCTTGGCTCTGTTCGTGTCAGCTTGCTAGATGGGGTACCTGGCTACAGTCAAAAAAGTCCTAAGTACAACTCCAAATTATAGTAATTTTCAGAGTATTCATTTTGAGCTTTTTTCATCTCCTGATTGTTGATTTGAATCTGAGTAAGACAAATAAAAATAATTTTAAACAGATATCCCACCAACAATGCAAAAATGGCTATATTCTTCAGTTTGTCTCTTTTTTACTGGTCTCCTACTTCCCTCTTCTGTTTCTCCCCTCTCTATGCACACATATACAAAATAATAATACTAATAATAATTGGAAAATCTGTATTAATTCTTAGCTGCAAGGTTATCTTGACTTTCTAAGGGTTACATGTGGACTTACTCCTCCACATCCCTCTAAATAATGCTCACTCTGTTTTCCAGTTGCTTCATTAAAACTTACTTTGTCAGTTCTTGATAAAATCAGTCACAGCAACTCACTAATGTAATTCTCAACTGTGGTATAAATACAACTGACTTTTAGTAGGAATGGTTTCTAGTGAAAGGCTGCAGAAGCAAACCTAGAGCCAAAACCAGAATAAAATTTGAGATGATTGGTTGCTCCGTTGAAACATAACCAGATTCCCTAGCACCAATGGCTTTGTCAGAACACCATGCTCACTATGTGGTGTTTTCAATCCAGCCCCAAATGCTTTATTCACACTATTCAGCATTCCAAGTACCACTCCTCTCATTCGTCTGTTCAACACATTCAATGCCAAATGCCTTTCCTCATTTTGTCTTCATAGAGTTGATGCAAGAAGAGATGTGGGGTGGTTCTCATTGATCCTCCACAGGCCCCTGAGCCTCAGCAGCAGAGTAGTAAATCTCCGGAGCTTGCCTTAGTGTCCAAAAAGTGGCATTATTTCACGTCAGTCAGACCTATGCCTGCTGGTCTGTCAGCTCTGGAAATCTTTCAGGAAGAAGAAAAGAAACAGGTGCAATACCAGAGCTGCTGTGAGCCACCTCTTCAGCATGATTAGCCTTCACACTTTCTCAGCTGTGTCTTGGGACAGAAATGTGTCTCATGATTGTTGAGGGTATTTTTCTGGTTGATTTGTACAAGAGACTGTCAGGAAGTCTGAAGATGCCAACTGGACCCAATTGGAGTCTCTTACTACCTTCAGGTTTGTGTATTTAAAGACTTTTTCCACTGCGTGTACCACAGGGATTACATAGTTCCAAGGAGAGTTACATGACTTCTTTCATCAAGACTTGAAAATAAAAAAAGAAAGCATGCAACCTCCAGAAAATTTTGCAAACTTCTACTGAATTTCTGTTACCTCAGTCATTCAAAGGAAGAAGAAAAAAAAAAAAGCAGTGATTCTATACATGCATGTTTATTATAAATTGAATACATTTTCTGGTCCAATTAGTCTACCTTCCTTGGAAAATTAAAACTTTTTGTAGCAATTTGAAATCAAAGTAGCTTTTGTCAAGCAGCAAGTAATCAATGGACAGACCAATACAAGTCAGTTTTCACAGCCCTTGTTCAAGTAATAAGCAGTCCAATTACTCCTGATACAGCTCCAGTGGCTCATCTGCAATTGGTTCAAGTGGATCAGACATTGCACACTGAGCCAATCCCTAAATCATCCATGACTGTACTGCTGGCTTCATGCAAATTATAAAATGAAATGAGACAAAATTTATCTTAGGCTTTGATTAAGTTCTGCTACTCGGCATAAGAAGTGTTGAAAAATGTGGGTTTTTTTAAGACGATGTGTAACTAACCTGGAAATGTAAACGTGGTCTGGAAGGGCAGGTCCTACATTTTTAATTCTTTCTTGATTCTGTTTGTCATTTCAAGTACTATTTAAGCCAGAAACTATTCCTCTAGGGCCCTCAAGTTAATATACTTATTTTAGCCTCCTTATCCTGTTAAAACGAAGAGAATCGGATTGTTCTGAGTTGAACATCTGTTTGAAGTCAATCTGTGTCCACTGTTAAGGGAAACGATATTAGTGAAGGGAAGCAGAAGGCAGCATTTCAAAATGATATCCTCAAAGCATTTTCTACAGATGTCTCAAAGGTTCTCAGGGTATTATGAAGCATAAAAGACATCTGGTCACATTTTTTATAATCTCATCAGGGTATATAGAAAATATTTTTCCCTGTTTGACTCTTGACAAGTAGAGCTACTGAAAGGCTTTTTTTATTTGCTTATTTATCTTATTGCTGTGTGAATGTACCCGCTGATTCTTAACTATCCAAATCAGCTTAAAGCTTTATTAAATCACCAAGTTCACTCACTGTAACATCTGACTCTCTCCAGCTTGTGTACAGCTCTTCATTGAATCATTTGTAAAGTAGGAGATTTGGGGATATTTTTACACTGTGCTATTGGGCATGTTGTCTTTCATCTGCAGCTGCTGGGAAATCACTCTTTTCTACTCAAGAGTACTACTGTACTTTGGTGTTAACAACACTTCAGCTTGGTCTGTGGAAATACATTACTTCTCCCCCGAAGGGAAAACACTAAAATGATGTTGCCAGTGCAGCTTCCAAAATCTCCACGTAAGGAAATACTCCTAGTGCCCTGCTCTTTGTGTTGCCCAGCCAGGTTAGCCAGTTACTGCAGAATCCCAATTAGCCCAAAAACATGTGGAAGAGTCTAATTTTGATGAACCAACACAACAGGCTTTGTACTGTGATTTGTCATCTTGACCTAGTTTGATGTGGCCATTTCTTTCTGAAGAAGTAATTAAAAGAGAAACATAGGAAAATACTCTTGGTTTTGTTTTGCCTGGAGGATAACATATTCTACACAGTTGCTACATTAAACTGTATTTTTTAAATCAAGGCTTTTCATTTAAATTGCCAATGTATTAGACAATTTATTTCATTCATGTGATCATATTTCTGAGGGCCATGTAAGCCACACTCTGCAAGACTTGCTTTTTTTCTGTTGCTTGCCTTTTGTTACCTATTTTGCTGGAGGTCAATATGAAATGTTACGCTTCATGGATGTATTGGAGTAGTTTTCTTTCCCAGTCTTTGTTTTCACTTCTAGACCTGCTCTAGACCTCTTGTTCTGTGTGCCATATCCAGCTTCTGCCCTCTTCCATTTCAGCCAAAAAAGCAAACTTTTCCTTTGCAGATTGTTTTTGGAGACTTCTCCTATGCTTACAGTGACAGTATTTGCTGTAGTCTGATGGAGTTTCTCTGAGCAGAGACCACCTTTCTTGTGACATAAACATTTAAAAATAAAATCTAAAAGTAATAGCTATACCATTACATTAAAATTTCAGATCTGCCCTTTGCTTTTCCAGATGATAGGTTGTATCCATAAACCAAACTAATTTTTTCAATTACAGTGCAAAACAACTCTTCCTTTCCCTTCCCACCCCAAACTCAGAACAGGTAGATCTTTCCATGAATTGCATGCCTCCTAAAGAAACAGGAATTAAATCTACTTATGGTGCATGTCTTTGCCTTATACAAGGAGTTGCTGTATCCTTACCTGCTTGCTGTGCTCTAAAGGAGTCCAAGTGACAACACGCCTTGCATTTTGGAGTCTGGTATCAGCCTGGCCTGTGGGATGCTTCCACCTGCTCTGCATCTTTTCCCCATCAGCAAAGTGCTCTGTCTGAGCACTTAGCACAGCAGGAGCAGCCAGAAACCTGCCAGCGCTCAGCAAAAAGCATCAAGCTGTTGATGTCTCTGATAAAGGCATGAAAGGGTACTCAGGAGCCAGGAGCTGCAAAATCCTGCCAGGTGTAGCTCTGCTTTGCCTCCTTAAGGCAGCAACCAAATATCTTGGTGAGGTGGCTGCTGCCTGGGCTAGGGCCCTGCATGTTCCTGCTGGGTGGGTTCCCTCTGAGGTGGGTGCTGGAAAGTGGTGGTCACTTGCAGAGAACAGGCTCCAGCTGCAGGAGGTAGATGGAAATGGTTCATTTGAGATGAGGACAACTATTAACTGGGTGAGGGAAGCCAAATGGACAATAAGCGGGGTGTTTTCCCACAGCTCATGAGAGAAGCAGGAAGGCAACAAGTGGGGAAAAAAAGGAGTCCCCAAAATTTGAGACTGGGGACTTATTACTTGAGGCTTACTACTCTGATCTGCCTGCCTGCCTTTGCCCAGGGAAGCCTGAGCAGAGCCTGCCTGCTTGTGCTTCTCCTTTAACCCCCAATTTTGGCAGTAAATTCTAAACCGCAGGTAGCAACTCTGCTTGTCTGGGAACGAGGATGTCCCTGAAGTGTAACTTTGTTTAAATAATCAGGTCTAAACTGATAAAGTCTCCTGGCATCAAATGGCAGCATGAAATGTTTTTTGTAAGCCTTCTACCCCACAACTGGTGCTCTGTGCTTTCTTGTTGCCAAAACTCTAGAACTAACCCTGGAGAGTGGCCAGATGCCAGAGGGATCCCCGTCTCTGGCTGCTACCAAAATGTGGGCAAAGTTGAAAGCTTTTGGCAGACTTGGTAGCTTGTTTCCAGCCCCACAGAAGATGGACTCTGTGCTTCCTAATCTACAAAACCTTAAAACTAATCCTAGACTGTGGCCAGGTCATGGGTTGTGATTCATACTGACTTGTATGAGTTGCTAGAGAAAATCTTTTTGTATCACCTGAAATACTGAGTTAGCTTTAGAAACATCTGGTATGAATTTAGAAACCAGTGGGAGAAAATAAATCAAACTAACATTTACTGCACTGTATGAATGCTTCACAAAAGCTTACAACCTTAATCCTGGGCAGTTCTCTGAAAATGCTTGGTTTAGCACCTCACTTGAAAAGTCAAAGCCAAGAAGTCTTTTTGGGTCTGTCTTTCTAGTTCAAACATACCTGTTGTGCCTTGAGTACTGCAAGATCTAAGGTTGGACTGAGTTTATAGGGTATATTTCTCACAATCCTCTCACACAAAGTCTGAATTAAAACAACAGCCAAGTGACCCTTTGAATGACCCAGCTTTTATCTTGGTGGTAAGACATCCAGAGTTTAAATGAGAACCATGCTACCCCAGAAGTCTGAAATCTCCCCGCTGCATTGGCTCTAACAACCGCCTGCAGCACAGACGCATAATTTAAGCAACATCAGAGGTGGAGCCAGAGCAGATGTTGCATTTTGAAATAGGGAAGATCCTAACTGTCCAGTGGTGATTGTTTCATGCCATCAGCAGTGAGAAGGACTTAATTCCCCCACAGGTGATGACAGCACCATCTGCAAAGTGCCTTGTTATTAAATGAAAAATGATGTTTTGTCATGGTCAGATTTTTTTTTTTTTTTTGCTTGTCTACCTCTGTGCCTTTACTTTCATCCCAAGGTTATAGAGACTGAGTTGTGTGTCCTGCAGCGTGCCCTGAGGGGATTCGTGTCTGTTTCTGGAAGGAGGTATGCTGGAGCCAAGCTGAGCTGTTGATATTTCACTTAAGCCATCGCTATGTTTTGTTGCAGGGTTTTTCATGTTGGTGCTTCAAAACCATCTCATACTGGAGGGATGCCATTTGCAGCTTCCAGCAGAGCCACTAACAAATGTGCCAGTGCCTTCCTGAGATTTCCTGTCCACCTGCACACCAAAGCAAGGGCTAGCATGCAGTCCCAACTATGGATAACAGACCTTTTCACCCACACAGATGGCCTGTGGGTCTGGGGTGGGAGTCGCTCAGGGAACATGTTGGTTTCTGTGTTCTGGATGGCTTGTTTTTCTCAGGCTGATGCACTCAGAGCACAAATCACCAGAGTTACATATCTGTTAGTATGCAGTGGCAATAAACTTCCCTTTTTAGTTTATATGCAGCAAGAATAGGTGAATTGACATGAAGTGTGAAATCATTTTGGAGTGTTTTTATTGATAATCACTTGGGTACACCTGTAGCTAATTTATATTTTTCCAGCACTTCAAATGGAGCGCTTCTCTTGCTCTGTTGTAATAAAAGTCAATGTTTTCCAGTTCTTGAAATGTTTTTTTCCAGAACCGTTCTTTGTTTTTTCCAAACTTTCTCTTTGCTTAGTCAATAGTTTGATCTTTGCATTAAGCAGGGAGCCTTTCCAGAAAAGTAGAATAGAGCAGGAAATACAGTACTTCTCTGAGAAATGGAAAGAATCTCTGTCCTGTTTTAAGACAGCAGAGAACTGCATCCTTGCAAGAGGTGATCTCTAGATGAATTTATCTCATTCTGGAACCTGTGGGCAAGTTACTCTAGGGAGGAGCATTATTATACGCAGAGGGTATTTATGCAAGCACTAGTTAATAAGTGGCTGTCCGAAAAACACTGATAAAACTGAAACAACATTTTTCTATTGAAAGTTTCAAATTTCCTTTGAAAACAAAGAAGAGGAGGGAAAAAAAGTGTGTTTATGCTGGCTTTTGTTTGCCAAAGTTTTCTTCCAGTGCATCACCTACATTTTTAGTACATATATTGGTATCTCCTTGACAAAGTAGTCCAGCATTACTTTGTTAATGTCCACATGGTCAGGTTTTTTAATGCCAGTATATCCAAGAGGCCACCTCCTCAGTCAGCTCCTTAAAAATTATTTTCACCTGTGCCCATAGTTGCATCTTCTGCATTCTGAAGTTGCCTGTTGGTTCTGGCTCACGCTCATAGGTAATGGAAAGATGTTGGGCACTTTTTGTTTCTTAACTGAGTACTTCCCATGGAGCCTGAATAAGGAATGTGATGCACGAGCGCAAGGGATTCCTGGACTGCTCCTTTTATAAAAAGTTACACAAACTTTTTTACACAAACAAGTTGGGAATTGAGCTACACTTCATTCTCCCTTCTCTGCTCAGTCATCCAATGTGTTTTTCTGGTTAAAGTGTTTTTAAGAGCCACTGAGGGATTCTGCAGCCTTGTAATGCAAAAGAGTTTTGAAGAGCAAACTGTTTCTCTTGCATAAACTTACAAATCATAGTGGCTGTCCTTAAGAAAGGGTTATCAAGTGGTTGAGTTAAAATACAAGCAGTAGGTTTTAAAGGTCTTTGGGATACTACTAAGCCTTTGTCCTTCTGCTCTTCTCATTGTCTTATGTTTATTTTTTATCTCCTGCTTAGATCAAGCTCTGCATTACAGTGGGTTTGGGGACACTTTTATGCTGCATTTCTACACATCGAGTGCCAGAGGTAAGGACTGACCTGATGGTGCTCTTAGCCAAAGTGTGTATGTTGGGGCTGTGCCTTGGTCATATTTCTACTGCCGTTGCCATGTTGGTGTGAATAGTGCCCTTGCAGTTTAGCTTAAGTGACATTTAGTCAATTCCTTATTTGACTTTTGTTGTTTGTTTCTTTGCACAGCTTATGGTAAGGGACTCTGGGACCTTGTCCCCCAGTGGTGCCAGTAGTGTCCCACCCCAGTTAGCAGAAAGGACTTCTGATATAAATACTAAATCCACAAACTTAAAAATTGACATTCTAAAGGGTACTTGTCTGAACAGTAGTTGTAGACTTGTATCCAAATAAAAAGTTGTATGGGAACTGTTGAGTTACAGCCTGAATCACTGATTGATCACCTGAGGCAAGGACTGGGTCAGCTGTGGGAGCACAGGTGAAGGCAAGTTACCTGTGTGACTGGAAGGGGTGGAGCCAGGCTGTACCTCTCTTAGACCTCATTGAAGGGCTGGCCCCCGCTGGGGAAAGATCTCTTTCTGGGGATTCCTCCTTTTGGGAGTTTTCTACTGTGAGCCTAGCTCCTCAGGTATGGGTAAGTGTTTCTTCTTTGATTATCTCTTTTCTACCATGATAATCTTTCCAACTATAGCACCTGTAAAGTACCATCCTAGCCACGCTACTTTCCAACTGTACATTTGTTGACTGTACAAAAGTGAACACAAAGCTTGTGCTATGCATATGTTCTTCGATATGAGCAAGTAGATACAAGGTTTGTTTTGTTTTGTTTTGTTTTTTTTGCATTGATCCAATCTGGATCTGTGCTGGATCTATGTAATGATATATGCTACTGTTCCCATGGGACAGCTGGAGCATTACAGTGATGATGTACCACTGGATATGGGTCCTGGCCACACCAGCAAAACTTGAGTGTCCTATCTGTGATCAACAGACCAGAGAGAATTCCACAGATGGTTAGCCCACAGCTGGAGCACCTGAGGTAGGAGGAGTTTGTTCAGCCTGAAAAGAGAGGGCTGGGACTGAGGGATCTACACAGTTGTTGTCTTTAGCTGCATGTGGGAGTCTATATGTCTGTAGAGAAGCTGGAGCCAGGTTCTTCTCAGAAGTGCTCAGCAAAAGATCAAGAGGCATTAGGCCCAAGCTGTATCAGAGAAATTCTTGTTAAAGAATTTCATAAAGATTACGAAATTACATAAAGATGTAGGTAGGGTGGTTAAACAGGAAAAGAGGTGTTTTGGGATCTCAGTCCTTAAATACATTCAGTACTACTAAACTGGACAGGGCCCTGAGCAGGCTGGTCAGATTTCAGAGTTGGCATCACTTTTCTCAGGGAGCTGGAGATGATCTCCTAAACTGCACTAAGATTCTACCAGATCTAGTTTGGATCTGTAGAGTGGGATTCTGCTGAGAGAAAGCAGCTGTGCCTGGCTCTGGTACAAGGAGGTCTGTAAGACTGGGCTGCTTCCCAAGGGTCTGTGTGAGCAGGGCAGGACATCCACTGTGAAGAGCGCAATTCTGATTCTGCTTCATGTATCAGGCTGAGGATACTGGACCTGCTGCTGGAGGCTTCTCTTTTATCCATTTGAGAGCATTTGCACAAATGCTGGCAAACTCTGCTGTACTGCTGACCTGCAGCAATTGCCCTTTCATGATCTTTTTTTCAGTGGAGGTAATTGCTAGTTCCATCCTGCATTTTTTGAAATCATTTCAGAGTTACTAAGACAGTGATTCCACCTTATAAAAATGACAAAAGATTATCTAGCCTTCACTGGTTAAAACACCACTGGTAAATGATAATGAATAATAATAAATCCCAGTTGTGATTCTGGGAGGAGATTGCTCCTTCCTGAGGTGAAGTAATGTATAAAGCTGGAAGAAGCAAAGTTCAGCGTTGTTTTAGCAGTGCTGTTTGTGAACTTCATCTGCCTGTAAAGGTGTCTCCTGCTGTTAATCGTTAGGTCATTAACCTGAACAGTGCTTCTCCATATGCAGTCTGCCTGGGTTGGTGCATCAGCACATAGCAGAACTCCACTGCAGACTAATGTTTAGCAGGGGGATGGAGCCTTGTGAAGAGCAGATAGAAGGACTGTGTAATGCCTGCAGATGTAGGAGTTCTGGATCTTCTGCAGGGAGCATAGTCCTTTTAGTGCTTGGCTCTTCAGACAAAAGATTCATTCATTTAATCTGAAGCATCTTGAGTGAAATGAATGCAGGAAGTTCTTATCAATTATCACACACACAAAAAAAGAAAAAGCTTGTATTTCTCTGGGCAATCTGTGTGCACTCCAACGTCAAGCTGTGCATAAGAATATGTTAGCACAAAGGAAGGTAGTATGCTCTAATTAGCAGTCACAAAAATGAAATAGCAAGGTGTTATTTCAGTGACTAAGAGCCAGACGTGTACAGATTGTGATACACGAATGTTACGTAGATACACTGTACTCTGAGAGATGGCTTTTCACTGGAGGATACTGAGTACTATTAGGCACTCATCACATACAGTCATACTCCTTTTTTGTGGGGTTCATTTAAATTAAGCTCGAAAGGCCATTAAATGCAGTACTATTTCTGTAGATATGTATCAAAAGTACAGCTGGATGGAAAATTTCCAAGAACGCTTTTTTTCCCCCCTAAGAGAAGGAGTTTGGAAAATGTCAGTTATGTCAAAACCAAAATGTTTAAGGAAACCTGGCTGCTTGACAACCTATTGCTGACATTTTCATGGGCTGCTATTAGAGAGCTGTCTGGTTTCTCCCTGCCTTGTTGGTGCCGGGGAGTTTGGGACTCACAGTGCCAGTGAGGCTTTGCATGTAGGCTGCAGCAATGACTGAGGCCTCAGGCCTTCTGCTCGGTCTGGTACAGGTCTGGAAATGGGAAGCAATGAGCTCCTCAGCTTCAACATGAGATGGCTCGCTCCAGTCCCCTTGGCAGATAGCTTAGAAAGCCATTGTTCATTGTCTTTCCCATCTTCGTAGGGTCCCACTGACTTTTACGGACTTCTTGTGAAGTCTGTCAGGGTATGAAAGTATGCAGAAAGTCCTCCAGTGCTGGGAACAATCAACTGTTCCATTTCATTCAGGAAGAAGAAATGGTTTGAGTTTCCCTACTTCTATTTTTCTCTAAAATGTCCTTTTATTTTCTTCCTGTTCTAATTCAGAACAAAGTCTTTCATAAAAGATCAGAATTTCCTGTAGGAAACAAATCCTGAGAGTTTTCCAGCCTATGTTCAATGTCTCGGAGTTTTGTTCCTATGGGACTGGTGGCTTCAAGAGGCCAATAGTTGAGCCTTTGCTTTTTAAGAACCATTTCTGGATCCACTGATGAGATTAATTGGAAACATCACTGTCTCTGCTTTTGCTTAAAACTCTCTCACAGAGCACACTGAAGCAGAAATTATAACTGCATCCTGTTAGTATTCTGTATGTTTCACTGGATGCATCTGTTGGCCTAGTTTGACTTCATTATTCCATCACAAGGGTGTCTCATTTCTTTTTTAAATCATTTCTAGAATTAGAGTTTGTGTAGAGAAAAATTAGAACAGGAAAAACGCTAAATCCTTTCATCGTGTTAGATGCTGTCTAGCTGATTTTCCCCTTGCCTGCCAGGTCTAGTATTTAATGATTTTTGAATGTTATTATGGGCTGAGCTGACAGCAAACCTTTTGCGAAGGCTGTTACATATAAGGCATTGAGTAGTAGTACCTCTTCTATTATGAAACTGAGCAGTTGTTTCCTCTGTCTCCACAAAATATTTGCGTTCTGTTTTGCCTGAGCTGCACAGATCTGGACTTCATTATTTATGCTCAGTTCACAGTGTTCTTTGTTGCAGGAACAGCTGCTAAACAGAGCTGGGAAGGAGTAGTGAGGAAGTAACTGCCCATTCCACTTTAGTCACTTATTGCCTCACTAAATTGTAGGATTTGAAGAACAAACAGATTTCTTAACATTTATTATCAAGACCAACAATAACAGTTGCTGAAACTACTTGTATTTTAGACTTTGGAGGAAAATAGACAGAATATAGATTGTATTTGCTAAAGATAATTGTTTATGGATAGTGTGTAGAAGGTATCTGAAATTACTCATGATTACAATTCATACACTTTGAAGTCTTAGCTGATAAACTTTCAAGTGCTGTAAATGTGTATAATCAAGAAGAGAACAGCAAAGATACAGAGCCAAAAGTCATTCATTGACCATTCATTTAGCCTCTAGCTGAAGCTGATTGTGCTGAAACATCAAGAACCTCCTTATGTAAAGTTGCTTGTGTTGAAAGGTGATTCTACAGCCTTCTGATTGAGACCTCTACAGAATTAAGTGAAACAGTTCAGTCAGAACTAGCAGTCTGCAACTCCTGTTGGGGCATAACAGCAAAACCTGGGTTTGCACAGGATAGTCCTAGTGAGGCAGTTCTGGCTGTCACAGTGCAGAGGCAGACAAGTTCTTGGTGTGAGCAAGAAAGAGATGACCTTGTTTCCTGTTGAGGACAATGAACAACATGACTAAGAATAAGTTTGGCTGGCTTGTTGTTACCCAAGACAGGAGGAAGGTGACACTGAGGAATGGCGGCTTCAAAATAAGCTGGGACCATCCAGCACATCAGCCATGGGCTCCTTAACTTTCTGACAGGGTGGGACCAGGTGCTCACACCAAAACTGGTGTAGGATCCACACTCGGTTAAGGGAAAAACATTGCAAAATGAATACACATAAATTCTACTAGTAGCTTTGAAACATCAGTGTAAGAGATACTCATTTCAGTATAACAGGCTTCAAAGTATGAACTCCCTGGAAGCAAGGTGGTAAGCACAGTTCATTTCTGACAGACTTGCACAGTCCTATCCTAAAATGAACAAGAGGGCTGCCAGCACAACAGCTCCTGGGAGGCTTCTGCTGCTGCCATCCACTTCTCCAGAGGTTAAACTTTCATCTAAGTAGAGCAACTAGCTTTGCAGTCCAAGCAAGGAAATCCTTCTGAGCATGGATCCTGGCACTACTCAACAGCATGCAGACAGATCTCTGAATCTGCCTCAGCTCAGCAGCAAAATGAGTGAAATGGTTTCAGTAACAACTCATGCAGGTGTATTTTGAAAAAGCAACTGAGGTGAGCAGGAAGTTGGGATATTCAAGTTTATGGGATTGGTTTTTTTCCCTTTTTTTTTTTCCTCCCTTGGAAACACACATGGGTGTGTACTGTGCCCTGAGCAGAGATTGACCCAGAAGACTTGGTTTAGGGGCTGTGTAAGGGAGGATGCAAGACCCTCACTGCTCCCAGTGAAAACTGGGGAAAGATTTCTAATTACTGTAAATAAGCCTCCACTCCAAATGTTGTAATGATTCACTGAGCACACGTAGCTGAGAGAATACTCTGGCATCAGTGAAATGTCATCTGTAGACAAAACATGTCTATAGAGTGTCAGGAACAGAATGGGGAAACAGGAAAATAGTACTATTGTTAAAGAGAAATGGTGTGATCATGATGCAGAGCCTGTTTGTAATTGTAACTTACTGGCTGCTTTACTCTCATTATTTCCTCCTCCTTGCTTTGCAAATTGTGCTGATAAATAGAAACATGCATTGGTTTCCCTAGGTCCTTAAAAACGTAAGTATTTCTTCCAGGTGGCATGTGGCTTTTTCCTTTCTTCACAGCAAGACTATCAATCCTGGCAATTTTTCCACACAACTGTGTCCACAGATTTCCATCCCTCTTCTGCTCGCATTTTCTTGCTGGGCTGTGCTGAAGCACAGCTAATCATTCAGTTCTCCAGTAGGAGGATTATAATCACTTAGCACTTTTAACCCCAGTAGAGGTGTGTTTGACTTAAAGTCATTCACAACATGCATCAGAGGGGAGTGAAATGAAACATTAGCTGTGCAAATTTTCTCTGCTCTGTGAAGCCTGTGAAGAACTGAGAACAATAGGACTGAGCTTTTCCCAGGTGTAGGTTGTTTAACTAGAGCGTGCACATTATTCCATGAAACAAAAGACTTCAAAGCACAAGGTATTTTGTTTTCTTCCACCTCAAAACTGGCAGGTGGGTGTTTGCCCTGCGGTTGTTTCTGTCATTTGTTTTTGCTGTGGGGGCTTAACAAAATATTCAGCACCACATGCAAGAGCACGAGGCTTTTTAATAAGCATGTTTCTCAGGGCCATGTCCTTCATGCCCCAGGATGCAGCATGGCACACAACTATGTGTCCCATGTGCCCCTCTGCAGTGCCTGGTGGGAGCCAGCTGTCTGCTGCCACCCCTTTACCATCACACTGCACACTCATGCCTGAACACAGGAGCTGCTGGCAGCTGTTGCATGAACAGCTCAGGCTCAGATGTCCCCCGGTCCTGTTAGGTGATTTGGTCAGAGAAATAATCTATAAAGAGATCATAATCAGCTGCTTAATATACCTCTGAGATGTGTCGTCCCTAAATGTTCACAGGGCAATTTAATGATAGCACTTATTAAAGAAGCTAATAACACAGGTTGTAAAACCTGGTATGAAAGCACAATGTAATGGAGGAATGGTTATTAGCCCCTCCCTAGCAAACCCTTCAAAGAGGGAGCGATCTGCTAAGAAAAATGTAATAGTTCATAAATACCTGAAAAATGTTCTTCTGTGTTCGAGTCTTTAGCTCCCTGTTTGTTATAAGCTGTACAAACGTAGTGTAGGTTTTCAGTGTAATGCTGTAATAAGCTTTCTGATTCGTGAGATCTGTTATTACTTATAAATGGGATCTGTAATAAGTGCCTCCTGACTAAGTGTGAGGAGCTTACTAGCTTACTTCTTTTCTCTGTCCCTTACCAGCAGGTTGCTCTAGGTGCGTTCTGTAAAGGAAATAAGCAAATATGGCAACACCAATGCAACATGTTATTTTCTTCCTGTTTATCCTCTGGGTGTCAGTCTCCAGTTCAGAGGCAGGAGTCAGTGTGTGAAGTCTCTTTCACAGAGTAGTGGAGACAACACAACATTGAAGAGATGATGGTGCTGTGATATAAGAACAAAGACACCAAGGAGGGCTTCCTTGCAGGCAGTCCTCTCCACTGTTGAAGCTGATATATAATGCTTAGTTTCTTGCAAGCTTACACTACATTTTGCTACACACCACCCAGTTGAGGGGGAGCAAAACAGGCACAAGTACTCTTCTGTGTTTTGTTTGATACTCATAGTTGCATTTGGTTGCCAAAAAAGTATGGGTAATGAACCTCTAAGGTGAGTATGTTTTTATGCAAACTTAGAAGATGTGTGCAATGTAGCTTCACTTTTTTTCGTGTTGTGTACTTGCTGTCATGAATAGCATATGCTGTGTTTCCCAGGTCGAAGTAGTAACAGTGTTGAAGTTATATATGTGTGTGTGTGTATATAGATATGTATATACGTATATATTGTGTGTGTATATATACACTATATATATACACACACACAAGCAGTGCTTTTAAGCGAGGTGAGGTCTATATAGAGATTAAATGTTTTTCCGAAGACCAAGTGGGAAAACAGATGCTTCCAAGTAAATAGTCCTTTCTACAGATCACTTAGCATTCACAGCTCTGAGAGCTGAACAATTGATGTTGCCGTTCTACATGGAAAGGAGTTGGAAAGGAAACACAAACTGACACGGATGAAGCCATTTCTCCTGAGTTCTGTGCAGTTCTTTGCGACTTCTGTTCAGACATCATCTCTAGATGTATGAACAAATGGTAACTGGTAACATGACAAATCTTTTTAAAGCTGAAACAAGAATTGATATAAAATAAATTTAATCATACACTTCACTTTCAAAAATTAATGGTCAAGAATTCACATACTAGGATATTCATCCTTAAAGCACCCAAAAACTACTAATGACTAGCAACAGAAATTAAAGTATGTTCATTCATTCTGTTATCTTCAACATTCATTTCTGGAATAAAAAGGTTGCAGGCATGTATTTGTGCCTCTGCAAGTGTGCGGCCTGTGTGGCTTTGCCATATGGAACTCAGTCAAGATGAAGAAGATGGGACAAGAACAAGAATTGCTGAGTGAGCTGAATGTGAGACACTAGTAACCTCAGGCTGTGCTGAGGCTGGTTTGCAAGGTTAGTAGGGATTTATAGATGGACTTGGATTGATGTTCTTAAGTATTTTTATTAATGGCAAGGGAAGGTGTGAGTATCCTTGTGAAACTGGTCCAAAATTGAGAGAATCAAAACACTGAGGAGGAGATGCAAACTCTGAAGACTGAATCAAAAGAGCGAGCAGAAATTCAAGTATACTGAGCAAGCCTGTACTGTTACAGAGTACTCATAGTTTCTTGTGCAGTGTTGGAGCTCTACTGTTAGAAAAAGGAGGAGTAAGGCATAAATATATTAATTGATCAGAGAATGGCTGTCATTGTAAGCAAGATGAACATGAACCTAAAATATGCCAGACAGTATTTTTCCACTGAAGATAGGGCTATCTGCAATGTCCTGAGTTAACTTCTTAAATGGTGTGAATAATTCTAGTCATTTGTTTTCAGAAGGGGCTAACTTAACCTGGAAAAGGTACAGAAAAAGGTGGCTAGGACATAAGGGAAGTGGAAAACCTGTCCTACGAGTCTTTATAAATTTAATAAGCAAACCAGAAGATACGTTTATAACTGTTGTCTGTGTATTCTCTGTGGGGTAATGTCAGAGGGTAGGTCTAGAGCTATTTACATAAAACGAACAAAAAAAAAAAACCAAAAAAATTAGATGGAGCTGATGACTGATGTTGCCAAATAACTACTCAGTTTTTGACCGAAATAGACTGTATTGGGTGGGAATTCAGATCCTCTTTTAAAGTCAATTGATGTTATTCTTCAGGTTTAATTGGAGTGCTGGTTTTGTAAAGTTAAGAAGGAATTTTCTTGTTGAGATATAAATGTGGTGAATAAGGGAACGGAACTACATGAAAGCAACACATTAAATAGATTTTCTCATATGCTATTTTCTCATTTTAAGTGTCTATACTTAGTCAACACACCCTGCCATAACCAACTACATTTTTCCTTCAACCGATCATGCACATTTTTCCTTCAGGAGAATGTTTCAATGCCATTTTTTATTTTCTAATATCCTTCATTGTTTTAAACTGCTTTATATCTGGAGGTGATCCAGTACTCTGAAAGACTGCCTATTGTAGGCAACCCCTTCGAGAATGATAGCTGCAGCTTCTCAGTTCAAATCCTGCCATGGCTTTTTCTCTCTGAAACTTCTGCTGCTTTGTGTAATTTCACTTTTCAGTGCTGAGGTCTCCACATGCCCACTTTTTTCTATTGCTTGATTCAGCACATGTATTTTGTTGGATCAATGTTTAAACCATCCCTGTCAAATTGCCGACTTGTGTACCTAATAGCAATGGATGGTCAGCAAGACTCTCTGGAAAGGAAAACAAATAAGTTAACTTTTATAGGTTTGTGAGAGTGGCTTAATATGACTCACCACTTGCTTTAATGACGAATTGTGACTCACTGTGTAGTGTAGCAGGGAAAATTAATGATAGAAATAGCAAAAAAACTCTCTAGCAGTCACACCTAGATGCCATGTATGGTGATTCATAGCATCTGGAGTTCCCCTATCCCACAGCAAGGCCAGCAGATGACTACTTTTGGAGGCCTTAGGCTAAACTAGGTCTATATATGCTTCATTGCTTTTGAGATGCCTTTTGAGTGGATGTGGAAACCTGTTCTTCTCCCACATTGCTATTGCAGGTAGCACAGTCACTGTGGAACTGCTGTGTAAACCTAGGACCACTGAAGTATGGGGATCTTCTTCAGCTTCTGAACCCAACCTCCATCTTCCCAGGTCATCAGTCAGCCTTCATGTCATGGGCAAACCAAAATGAACAGCGCAGTCCTGTTCACTAGTAATAATAATGGGGAATAAGAATAGAAGAAGAAGGGATAGAAGAAGAAGAAAGTCTCTACTTCCATTTTAGGTGATAGTGCCTTCCATTAGTTATGGGAATGCATATGTGGTAGGGATTATCTTGCAGAAAATTATGTATGGTTGGCTGTGCAAATGTCTCATCATTCTATAAAGATTATATGCATATCTTATTCTATCTTAAGTCCAAGAAATCCCTCAATAGCTGTCCAAATCACTTCCTGACCTTACAGCTTTGAATCCTGATGTTTCTGTCTCATCTAGATGCTGCTTTACTATTTTCCTTCTTTTACTATCTTATCTGTGCGAGCTGTTTATCCACACTAACCTTGCAGTAAGCTTTGTTACCCAGATTCAGAGAAGCTGAGCAGCCACCATTGACTTGTGACTCCTTTCAGATGGGTGGCCATTCTGTACTGTTGGGCATTTCACAGCTCTCCCTTAAATACTGCTCAGACCTTTCCTGAGATCAGAAGTGTTTTTGGTAGTCTCTAGCACCTTTTGGGTGGAAGCTCTACCAACATAAACCAGTAGGGTAATTCATTATTTCTCTAACTGTTGTGGAAATAAACAGATACAGATTAATTGTCATCAGCATCTTGCATAAGCCTGTAGACTCTAGTTTTACTGTTTATGATGTATTCATTACCTTGCTTTTTCTGTTATGCAGCATTTCAGTAGTCTCTTGGTCTATATCATTCCAGAGGTAATATGATTGACTTGTACAGGCTAAACTATCGCTGTTTTTGAGGAGATGTTTCCAGCCCTGTAATAACCAGTTAGTCAGCTGTGTTCATTGTAATGGGAAGCAGGAAGTAAATGCTAAACAGCTTGATGGTTTGACCACAGCAACAATGAGCTCTGAAATGACTTTCTGCTATAGGCAGAAAGTATTTATGAAACTGAAATGTTTCTGTTAATAAAATACAACTGTAGCCTCTCAGAGAAAGATAAATGTGTAAGTGCTTTTCTTCCTACATGATTTAATGCATTAGTGGGCTGGTAATGTCTCTGGCACAAAAAAATAAAATGAGAAAAAAGAGAAATGGTAGAAGCACCAGCTTTAAGCTCAGTTGCACGAGCAATAATTTCAGTTCTAATATTTCGATTTATTCTTTGTGAGCTGTGATCTTGAGGTAATAGCATACAGTACTTTGGCACCGGAATGCTTACTGCTTCTGCAAATCCAGCTGCATCTGAGGGTGGCATTCTTGTGCTAGGATGACCATGCAGCTGCCACCAGCATCTTGTATTCCTAAAACCATTCCTCTCCCAGCATGCCACAAATCCTGAAAGTCACAGACAAGACTCATTTTAACAGGTAAGGCTGAGAATTCCCATTGGGATTCAACTATTATGTATTGTTGGTGAAGGCAAAAGAACGCATGTCACAAATCCAATTACCTTTGGATTAATATTTCTATATTGGGGTAAGTCTGTGTTTATCTCAGTATGAAAAAACACTTTTTAAACAGTATGTGGGACCTTCAAAGACATGGGCTGTCATTAGACCCCACGTTACGATGAGACACAGCAGCCAGGTTGAATGCAGCCCAGGCCTGGGTTTAAATAGCCTTGTTCTTTCTCAAAGGCTGAGTTTATCTCCCTTATATCTATTTATTTAGAGTCTGCAGTGGCTATGACATTTGAGGCTTAGGCTGGTAAGAAGCAAGACTATTTTATAAAAAACAGCAATGACATGAGCTATTTTTAAATAAAATGAGCTCAAACAAAGCAGTAGTTTACTCCAACAGCTTCCATTTACCTGTTTTGTCTACCAAAGAAAAATCTAGATGAGTCTATGGATTTGTGAACATACAGCAGGTGTTGCTCACATGCTTACCTAGTTGGAAAGCTGGGTGATCTTAACTTTGCTTTCAGTGAAATCTTTGGGAGTTCGTCCTTCATCTTAGCAGGAAAAGAGCCAGACATCAGGTTAGTCTACCTACCAAAGTGGCAGCAAAACCACACACCCAGGAGGAATCAAGGGGGAAAAAAAAAAGCAAAAAAAGATTGGAAGAACAACACACTGGGTGGGTTTATACTTTTATGAGGATTATGGAGCCGAACACAGGCTAGCAAGGAGTTTTTCATAGAGCAGAACATCACAGGTTAGCCAGAATGATTTCAGTTATCTGATTTAGTTACAAATACTCCCTTAAGGAGAAGAGCAGTAGCCAAGAAAGAAAGAAAAAAACATTGGACTCCATGTTAGTACATATTTTATACTCAAAAGATAAATGCTTTCAACATTCCTTCAAACACCAAAGCTATAAAAAGTATTGAATGCAAAACAGAGGTCTTCAAAGTCATTAAAAACTTTTCCTTGCAAAAATAAGCAAGTGAAACGAGAATTCAATCTGCATTGCATTTTCTCCTTTTAGCTTTAGGTAAATACAGCCAGAAGTTCAGTTCACTATTTATTTGCAAACACTGCATAATAAACACAAATGTACTGCTGTTAAAAATAATAATGCAATGCTAATGATTCTGAGAAGCAAGGGAATAAAGGAACCATCTGAAAGAAAGGGACAGGTAATTAGGCAAGGCAGGCAGATGAAAAGTTAGATAAGTACCTAAGAAAATAATATGGTAGAGGTGATTAAGAATAAAGGCATAGAAACCATCCATTAAATACTAGAACAAAAAATATGGTAAGTGCTGACAAGGATGAGCTGTGAAAGGTGAATCTAAACTGCAAGTGTTGAGCATTTGAAATGTAGCAATCCCCCTAGTCCATCTGATCGCACAATCCACTGTTTGTGAAACAGATGGGGTAAGACTTCTGAGTTGTAACCAAGAAAGTGTGATTGCTAATGAAAACTTTGCAAGCGTGGTAGTCTTGTTTTTCCATACCTGGTTTAGAGCCCTTTGCTGCCTTGACAAGTTTCCAGCTCTTACAGCTGCTCCCTCCAAACTACCTTTAGCACTACAGTCTCACAGGAGCCCCACTATCTGCTTTTCACTGGTGCTCAGCCCTGCTTTTTCACTCCTGGCCTACTTCCTTCCATGCACTTGGCCAAGGAGGTTTCCATTTCTTTTTGGATGGGTTCCCAATGAATGGGAAGTTAGTGGATGCCACCTGAATCAACACATCCATGCAAAAAGTACAGAAGCTGTGTGTGAGAGGGGATGATTCTCAAGCTGACAATTATAAGGTATTAGCAGTCCTAATGGATCAGCACAGAGGAAGGGAGGTATGTAACAGCACTGGTCACCTAACCACAGTGATCAGTGGATTATGTAAGTTAATCATGACTTTAAGTGAATGTTTGTTCCTAGTTTCCTCTGTACCACTTTTTCCATTCCCTTTGATGGAATGACTTTGTTTCCCAGGTTTTTAAATGGAAGAATACAGGTGAATATAGATATTGTTGAGATGTTTACAGGAAAAAAAAAATGCTGATACGAGACATGAAATTGTGTGCGCACAGAGTACTGAAGTTTTAAACAACAACAATAAAAACAATTCACTTTATTAGTAACTATAAGATAAAATATTCTAAAATCTTTAAATGCTTTTTTGTTTTTCACATTAAAAATTAGAATTCTCACTTGCAAGTAAGATTGCAACTACACAGTTTGTAGTATTATGTCTGTTAATGAAGACCAAAGTCCCTTCCTTGCAGTCAGTTGCTACAGAGGCATTGCTGGGCAGCAACAGCTTTAGTGCTGCTGGTGGATGGCCCTGACTGAGGAAAGTTTTAATTGGAAGTTACATCTGGAAAGGAACAGTAATGTTGCAGAAATTTGGCTTTTCCCTCAGCAGTGCAGCATGGTGGTTGAGCTTGTCTTTGCTAGGAAAGTGCCCCCCATTTTTTCAGCAGTCAGGTGACTGTAATCAGACACATTTTTATTAAATGAGTGCTTTGATTGTTCTGAGTAATCTGCTAGGAGCAGTGACATTCATGCTGAGTGGGCTCGTGAAGCACTAAGTGGGTATCAGAAGATGAGGCCTTGTGAAATCCATTGGTTGCTTTGAAAGTTGTGTACCTGTGTGCGTTGCTTTCCCACTGTGGAGTGTTTTAAGGGTGCTGTGGTGTTTAGTCAGTATCTGTAGAAGGTAAAACTTAAATATTTCAAGTGATGATTTTCTCTGGATGAATGAATATGAGTACTTTCCCCGCTGACAGAGCGAACTTGACTTTTGTCGAAGACTAACAGCAGGGCTAGTTGGTGTGCTTTAGTACTGCTTTACTTTATTTTGAGCAACCGACTGTTATTATTATTACCTTAACATTTCTAGCAAAACATCACCTGTACTCCTTAAGCATGTCATGGTAATGAAAATTTAGCTGATTCAGTGATTAACTGAGTTGATTTAATTATCTTGGGTAAATAATATTATATGCTAATGTAAGGTAATTTATTTCTTTCTAATCTCTTAGAATCCTATATGCTGAAATCAGATTATTTAAATATTTACTGAAACACTTAGATGTTATAAATGTGATAAAATAATTCTTGAGTGACATTACAGTAGTGCCAGCATAAGTTTCTTCTCTGCCATATATAGAAAAGATGGGGAAGATGTTCCTTCTAAACTATAAATGCAAGGAAAATTATTTCACAGGCATTTCCAGGCTGTCCGTCATGCTTGCAGCAATCCATGAGCTTGCCTTTACAGCAGATGGACCAGGCAGGCTGTGCCATGTTGACCTGCCCTTGTTCCACTGGCCTTCCCCTGGCTCCCCATGTGAGGGCAGCAGGCCCAGGTGAGGGACACAGGGTGGGTCACCATTCTTAAAGATAATTTTAAAGGTTTTTACAAATATATTAACAGCAAGAGGAAGGCCAAGGAGAATCTCCTGTCTTTATTGGATGCAGCAGGGAATTTTATCACTGAGGCCAAAGAACTTCTGTCAGAAGTAACGGTCAGATCAGTTATCCTCAGGGTACTCAGCTCCCTGAGCTAGAAGATGGGGATGGGGGACAGAATAACTCCCCAGTTCAGGAGGAAACAGTTTGCAACATGCCACTCAATCCAGACATGTCTGTGGTGCTGATGGAATCCACCTGAGGGTGCTGAAGGAGCTGGAGGACATGATTGCTAAGCTGCTTTCCATCATTTAGCAACAGTCCTCATTGGCCAGGAAAGTCCCAGATGACTGGAGACTTGTCAATGTGACATCCATCTACGAGAACAGTCAGAAGGAGAATCCAAGGAACTACTGGCCTGCCAGCATGACAGGAAAGGTCCCGGAGCAGATTGTCTTGAGTGCAATCATGTATGGGACAGCCAGGAGATCAGGCCCAGCCAGCATGGGTTCATGGGTTCCTGCTTGACCAACCTGATCTCCTTCTATGAACAGATGACCTGTCTGATGGATAAGGGAAAGGCTGTTGACATTGTCTACCTAGACTTCAGCAAAGCCTTTGACACTGTTTCCCATAGTATTCTCCCGGAGAAGCTGGCATCCCATGGCTTGGACAGCTACACTCTTTGCTGGGTAAAGAACTGGTTGGAAGTCTGGGCTCAGAGAGTGGTGGTGAATGGAATTAAATCCAGCTGGAGACCAGTCATGGGCGGTGTTCCACAGCAGTCAGTACTGAGGCCCATCCTGTTTAGTATCATTACTGAAGATCTGAATGTGGGCATTGAATGCATCCTCAGTAAGTCTGCAGATGAACCAAGTTGGGAGGAAGTGTTGATTTGTCTGTCAGTAGGAAGGCCCTACAGAGAGATTTGGACAGGCTGAATTGCTGGGCTGAGTCCAACTGTAAGTTTTAACAAGACGAAATGTCAGGTCCTGCACTTTTGTTACAACTCCCTGTGTGCTACAGGTGGGGGCATGACGAGGAGAAAGGTTCCAGAGTCATGACAGGTATCAATATGATTAAATCATCACACTCAGCTTTATTGAGGAAATCCACACTTATATAGTGAAGAGCAAAGGGATTAAAAATAGCCACACACACAAGCTTATATAGTGGGCTAAAATTACACTGCTTATCTAGCAAATAGTAGGCAAAAACAATTCTATGATTGGTGCATAGAGAAAAACTATAAATCTACAGTATCAGAAACATTCTCACTGTCGGCTGCCAGCTCCCTGTTTGCCACCCCCCTTTCTAAAACATTCCAAGGTCGCTGACCATTGCAGCCTGGATTGCTCAGTCAAAGCAATTATATCCCTTGTTATCCAAGTATTCTTACAACAGGGGCAGAGTAGCTGGAGAGCTGTGCAGAGGAGAAGGACCTGTGAGTGTTGGTCAGTGCTCAGCTGAACATGAGCCACCATTGTGCCCAGGTGGCCAAGAAGGCAAACAGCATCCTGGCTTGTATCAGAAATATTGTAGTCAGCAGGACTAGGAAGTGATCATCCCTCTGAAATAGGAATTGGTGAAGTTGCACCTCTAGTACTGTGTTCAGTTTTGGCCCCCTCACTACAAAGTCATTTAGGCCCTGGAGTACGCCCAGAGAAGGGCAGTGGAACTGTGAAGGGTCTGGAGCATAAGTCTTACAAGGAGTGGCTGAGGGAACTGGGATTGCTTAGTCTGAAGAAGTGGAGGCTCAGTAGAGATCTTATCACTCTCTACAACTACCTGAAAGGAGGTTGTGGGGAGGTGGGGATCAGCCTCTTCTCCCACATAACAGTGATAGGATGAGAGATGTTGATGTCTGTGAGTTATCCGGTTTGCATTGCTCATACGGGCGCAGCACACCCGGGCCAAAAAGCACGTCCACACTAAGAGGGTGAATGGCAAAAAAGGGCGTTTATTGCAAGAAAAAGGCAGCTTACATACTCTACATATCTCTATATATCTTCTGTGTACGTCATCTATGTCCTTCAAGCATGCATCATACATTATTCATAGAGCGGGGGAGTCCCTATCGCGTCACAACCCGATACCCCGTTATCGCCTACTACAACAATGGCCTTAAGTTGTGCCAGGGGAGATCCAGGATAGATATTAGGAAAAGTTCTGACTCCGAAGGAATGGTGAAGTATTGGAATGGGCTGCCCAGGGAGGTGGTAGAGTCACCATCCCTGGAGGTTTTCAAGAAAATATTAGATGTGGCAGTGAGGGACATAGTTTAGTGGGCATGGTAGGGATAGGTTGATGGTTGGACTAGATAATCTTAATGATCTTTTCCATTCTTACTAATTCGTTGATTCTATGATTCTGTGTGGTGTGCAATAGGGCCAGGTGATGCAGTGCAGTGGGACCAGGCAATGTTGTGTGTTGGGACCAGGTGACATGGTGTGCTGGGACAGTGCAGGGAGGATTCCCTCAGGGTTGTTCTTGCTTGAGGTCAGACCAGAGCCTCGGCTTTGTTGCTGGTTCTGCTGTTCTGTCAGTTGTCCTGACTTCCACAATGCACAATGGTATGCTGTATGTTATATGCAGTGTATGTATGCCGTACATTTGAGTCTCATTGCATCTTGCTGTAGTTTACTGCTGTTAGCATTTATAAAGAAATGAAGTATTTACTGCTTTAATACATGCCAGCCTTAAGAGTCTCATAAAAATTCTCTATTGATTCAGTTCTTTACTAAACTATTATATAAAACTGCTATAAAGTTTCTAATTACAGGGAAGCTGGTATAAGTCTGTATCTGGCTCTTACAGCATTTTGAATGCACCTATTGGGAACCATGAAGGCATCTTGTTACACAGTCTTACATCTCCTGGATGCATTCTGAGACAGACAGGTTGCTGTGCCTGATCTCAGTGCTTTGGGAAAATGATGACAAGGAGTCTTACAATGAATAAAATGACTGGCAAGTAGGACTGGAAATGAGATCCATTAAAATCAAGACAATCTTCTCATACAGCTGTCAACAATATTTAGAAGTAGCCCTAAGATGCTATGGTTGCTCCACTAAACTCTGCACGTTTTCTTTGTTTGCCAAATGCAGAAACACTCCAGACTGAGAAGCACCAGCAGGTTGCTGAGGTCTCCCTAACTGCTGACTGAATGACAGCTTTGTTCTTGCAACGATGTTACCCTTACATGGGAATTTCTGAGGTTGTTTATGGTCTCTGCCGTCAGACTGACAGCTGAAATAGCAAGCATTAGGCAGCTGCAAGAATCTGCATAACCTGAAATTTGTGCTCCTGATAGGCAGGATCCATCAGTGGGTGAGATCTGAGCATGGTCAGCCTGCTTGGTGGTGGGTCTGCATGACTTGGTTGTACACAGGCAGTGTCTGAACAGTCTGTTGTACAGATAACTCGTTTTCAGGCCTGAGCTCTGGGAAATGTGCAATATGTGATAAAAAGCAAAACTCACTCAGTAATATGCAACTTCTGAGGCAGAAGAGAGTTCTTTAATGTGTATGAGGTGGTCATTCCCAGGGAATGATTGCTGTAAGCCAGTGTGTGTCACTTCTAGCTTAGCACTATAGTGGTGGCTTATTGTTATTTATATCACCTTTTAAAAGCATCACAATTCTTCACACTTGCAATATATATGCAGCTCTGTCCAATCGCTCTCAAACACAACTGTGTGCATTGTGAATATGAAACTTGTTTTTGCATGTGGGCAGGAAATTCATGTTTACAGTTGCCCACTTTGGAGGCTGAACAGTCAATTCACCCTAGCAGATCTTTATTGCTACTATATATCCTATTATTCTTGAATGCAGCTTATTTTTATTTTCTTCAGAGGCAAGCAAGGCTTACTTTGGGTGAGCGTAGGCTGCATTCAGGGTTTGGAAACGTTTGGCAGCGCAGCCTTCTGTGTACAGCATCCCAGGAGACATGAGCTTGGGAGGCCAGGGCAGGACGTTGGCAGTGGGCACCCACAGATGCCCCTGCTTGGGTGAGGAATAGCTGCAAAATCAAGGATAACATCAGCTCACCAGCAGGGGCTATTCTTATACATAAGGGAGACAAAAGCACGTATGAAAAGCAATTGTCTTTGCAGCACCTGCATCTGGAATGCCTGACATGAGCTACCAAATGGCAGCTAGAAGACAAGGTACTCAGAAAAATATTTTTAATTTCCCTTTCCTGTCACATTAAGCTTGAGTCAAAGTCAGACTCCCAGGTGAGAGATTGGATCAGAGAGCAGCCTGGGTGCTGAAATCCCAAAGTTCTCTGAACAGTTGCAGATGTGTCTCAGTCTTACCAGGTTGATGTAGGTAGGCACTTCTCTCATTTCATCCTTGCCAGCCTCTGCAGAGTATGAGTCTGCCTTCCTTGTCATCAAACAATCCCAAGCCTCAGAGCAGTGCTGTGGTTTGGTCCCCCCACCAAATCTATCCAATCTCCAGCAGTTTAGCAGACAGAGTGTTTGCTTAGGGTGCAGAAGACCCAGATTCAGTTATTGCTTTTGTTGTGCTGCATGAGTTGATGTGTTTGGGCTACCCTGGGCTGTGTAAGGACCCTCAAGCCCTTCCACTCAAGCTGTTCCACTTTGCCTGACATAATTAAATATTAATTGAGCTGGTCTGAGAGAGTAAATGACTTTTTATAGGCTGGCAACTAGGCCACTCAGCCAGGAGGAAAACTGAAGTCCTAGCAATCATTTCACAACTAGAAGCTGTATTTAAGCATGAATGTTAGATTTTTGAAAGCATTTAGGTGGTACATGTTTGTTAACTACACTGAGCACATCTGATGACCAGCCCATCTTACCTGAGTTCCTAAAGTAAGAACATCTGCACTGAAGTGTAAGATCCTGTTTAAAACAAAGCAAAACAAAAAAAGCCAACCTACCTGGTTGAGCTAACTCTCAAGAATTTGAATCCAAATCTCAGCTGGATCTGGTGCGCAGTCGGTGATTCACTCTGAATGCAGCTTTCCCAAGAAAGCTTCCGAAAGCCCTGTTGGAAATGCATTTTTAGACAAGCCTTTTCATAAGCCTCCACAAATAAAAAATTACACTTTGCTACAAGATTTAAGCATACGTTTCCTGCTAGTGTAAGTGACTGTCTGTTGAACTAAGGGACTGGCCAGGGTGGTTCCCATGTGCTTGTGCCAGGCACTGGTGACTCTGAACCCACCGGGCATGGAGCATAGGGACCCTCATTCTTGTGGCTGCACAGACTTCTCTGGAGCAAGGAGGAGTTTGTAGCCCAAGTGACGTGTCCTGCATGTGCTAGCCAACACAGATTGGTTTTGCTGCAGTGGGACTACGTGCCTGTTGAGGACATGCTTTCACTTCCTTGCAAGCTGCAAGCACAAGCTTTAGTATTACAAAGCAAGCAGACGCTACAAGCACTCCTGCAGGACTTTGTAACACTGAAGCACAGGCCTTTTGCAAGAAGAGGTGGCCCAGCAGCCCTTCTGTGACCCGGCAGGGTGGACACAAGGAGGAGGCCAGGAGATGGTTGTGGACAGAGCAGGAGTGCAGCGGAGGAGCCTGGCTTGCATGCACGTGCCCACAGGCCCAGGGCAGGGAGGGTGCAGCACACCCCAACAGAGCTCCCTGAGCAGCTGTGGGAATGCCAGGCAGCACTGGCTTTACATAGTTTAAATAACTGAACCAGCAGTACTGAATAAGAAATGATTCTAAACATTTTGTAAATTTTGCTATTAAACATCAGTAGGCTCTTTTAACTGTCAGTATCTTTTGTCTGCAAAGCATGTATATTCATTGGTTTGTTCTAAAATCACAATATCAATTACCTCTTCTCTGAAAAATATTCTTGCTTCTAATGAAATACATAAAAATATAATTCTTCACAGCCGGTGAAAGAAGACAACATTTTTTTTTATGAGATTAAATTCTGTGATGTCTGGATCTCTTTTTAAATTAAAAACCTGTGGTCCTTGAAAGAGAGAGGGGATCTTGTTCTTCACTCCCAAAAATGAGCTGCTATTCATACAGAATTTCTAGGCTTTTTCAAGCATCCTGTAAATGCATTATGGCCTTCAGCTTTCTCATTATAAAAATCTGACAGTAAAAAATAATGCTTAGCCCAAGTTATTCTTAGCATTTGAGAAATGTATGGTCTAGAATCAAGTTAAATGCTATCTTTGTGATTCCTCTTTGTAATAACATGTTACTGTATTTAAATAGAATTAAAGGAGGTATTTGCAGATGGACAAAATTGTGTCTGGCTGTTTTTTTTTCTTTTGTTACAGAGGTTCTTCATTAAAGATTCACAACAAGACATACCTGAATAATTTATACTGCCTTAATTCGCTGGGCGGGATGGTTAAGGTAAAAAAGACCACAGTCATTCAGGCAACAGAAAGAGTATGTTTCAGACAAAAAAAAAAAAAAAAAAAAAAAAGAGCTTATTAAAGCACTCTCTTTGAATAGCAGACGTTGTGTATGTATGTACATATCTATATTTTAATGCTGGCTCAGACTTGTTTGTTTTCTGTAGGTGGCTTCCAATTTTAAGATGCAGGATTGGTAGCGGAATTATTTGCTGCTTAATAAACTCTGGGCCATTTTCACCATAGTCAGTGGAAAAAGAGCCTTGGGCATTTTGCATCCTTGCCTCATGTTAAAATGAAAGGTCACAGAGAAACGTACCCTTGACCCTGAAGTAGAAAAGCCTATACATTTTCCCAGCTATTCTCACAGTGATTCATGGCAACGTGGAGTACTCACTACAATATGGTTTTCAGACAGTCATATAATAAAATATATAGCTCTTAATCTTCAGCTCTATAAACATAGGCCACTACCTCGTGGGAGCTCCTGTGATTTAAGCATGTGAAAATACTGCTCTGACACAGTCCTTACTGGGACCTTTTCCAGAGGACAGTCTCTTCCTGTGGCTATCACTATCTTCTTAAAGCCAAGGATATCATTAAATATATGCTTTGAGGGACAGCTATACCTATGCAGACATGTCTTGTAATCTTCACTGAAATACATGGGAATATATTTTGACGTATTCTGGAAAGGTAACAGTGGTTTCCATAGACTATGAATACTTCTAAATAAAACCATACCAAAATTGTTAATGGTGCAAAGGTTTTGTTGTCCATTTCAAACTGCTGATATGTGAATACTGCCAGATGCAAAATCTTCCCAGGAATAGGCTTCCTCTTAGTGATACTATAGTATCACTACAATATTACGTATTGTGTTCAAACATTATCTCTCAGATTAGTGAAGTTTATTCAAAATATCCTTTGTTAACTCCATCAGAATAATTAAAGAAGAAAACAATAACAGATGCATTGTAATTTCTCAGTGAAAAGTAATAATCCAGAACTTTGTCTGACATCTCAATTAGATTATTGCAAGAAATTGGACACGAATGAAAGCCAGCCCAGCCCTTCAGGCTTCCTGCTCAGAGGAGTTTGGAGCAGATCATTTCTTTTTCATAAAATCACAGGTGATTTAAACATAGGTAAAAGCTTCAGTCCATATCCCTTCTTTTTGATGTCCCTTCAGATTTCCAAAAAGTAATTTGTGGTTTTCCAAAAGATGAGCCTCAAGTTGTTCATGACAGTGGATGCGAAACTGAATCAACTAAAATCGATGGATTTTGGTGTGGGTTATTTAGTTATTTATTTATTTATTTATATTGTGGTTGGATGGTTGTTTTATGTTTGTTATTTTTTTTTCCCTAGCATGCAACTTCTGTGTCAGCATGTTTTGGGAGGAAATAATATAACAAATCTGTAGTGCCTGAAATTGCTCTTTCTGTTGGCTCATGTGAAATATTCCTCCTCAAAAGTAGAAGGTCAAAGTGTTCACAACTCAGTACTTCAGTAGTGCTATATAGAATCATAGAATGGTAGAATGGTTTGGATTGGAAGGGACCTTTATGATCACCTGGCTCCAATCCCCTTCTATAGGCAGGGACACCTCCCTCTAGCCCAGGTTGCTCACAGCCCCATCCAGTCTGGCCTGGAGTGCTTCCAGGGAGGGGGCATCCACAGCCTCACTGGGCAACCTGTTCCAGTGTCTCACCACCCTCACAGTAAAGAATTTCTTCCTGATATCTAGTCTAAATCTACCCTCTTCCAGTTTAAAGCCATTTCCCCTTATAATTTGTGATGTTTAGAGCTGAATCCATGCAAGAAACTTAAATGCCATAAACCTGTTTGTGTCTGCAGCAAGCAAGGTGCCTGGGCTCCTGGAGGATGGTGTGTGAGGAGATGCTGGGCAGCAGGGTTTGCAGGCAGAGGTACTGCCTTGTACCAAATGGATCAGTATAATTGGGCACATCACATAGCCTCTTCTGCAGGATATCTCAGCTGGATTCAGAGCAGTCTGCCATGAATGTTGCCATAGGAAGTGCCAAACACAGGAATATATGCTGAGGAGAAGCTAATACCAGAATGGGAGCAAGTGTGCATTGGTGTGCCTGTGCTGTGTCGCTGTGTTCATGCTGGCACCCTTCAGCTGTTCCCAAAATATGCATCCTGCTCCTCCAAAGTGCTTAGCACCCAATAATTCTTGCTTGTTTCAGCAGGAGCTGTGGGATAAGTCGTTTGGAAAATCAAGTGATATATCTCTCTACTTGTAATAGCATTGCAGGATCTAGTTTTGAAATGCTTATCTGAAATGCTTTTCTTTCTCTTTGAGTGTGTCTGAAGTGCACATCAGTTTAGGAACTTCTGATTCAGTTTGTCAGCATATGGGCAATAATCCTGTTCAGAGTTCAGTGGAAATCTTCCAGTCCTCAGTCAGAAAGTCAATGCATGCAGTTGAATAAATGTAGGAATGTGTTTGGTTCTCACATTTCTCCAATGGAAACAGCTTCTTGTTGATTCCCTTGCTTTCCTGGCAGGCTGCTGCTGGGTTGGCACCATGTCAGGACCCCTCAGGCAGGGAGAAGCATCTCGAGGCAGCACCCACAGGAGCAGTGTTCCTAGGCCTCACCAGTCCCCAGGCTCAGCTGTCCGTGTGCCTGGCTGCAAAACCAGCATCACAAACACTGTCCCCAAGGCATAGCATTGGAAAGCCCTCATCTGTTTGCTACTCAGTGATAGGTCTGGATTTGTCATAAATCAGGACTCCATTCTGTGGAATTTTTAAAGGATTATTTAAGTAAAAGAATTCACCGTATTCCCATGAAACGGTATGTTTTTCTGTTTTGATGCAGTAGGAATTCTGAGTTTTTGTTGCTTTCTCTGACAATGTATGGTAGCTGTTGCTTCTTCTACTGCTTGCTTCTCCAAGCAGAGAGTTCATCTTCCTACCATTCTAACCAGGAAAAAAAGTCTCTCATGCATTAGCAGCAGGGAATACCATTTGTCCCCACTTCCTGACTTTTCTGGCAGCTGCAGACAAATGACTCTCCCACTAATAGTCCCTCTGCTTCAGAGATTAGTGTTTAAGCATGTGAAAACAGTATTTCTCAACTTCCTTTGATGGAATTTTATTTGTAAAGTTTATGCAGAGCTTAATCAAGTCAGATGCTATGAAACCCCATTCAAAATCTTCTTTAACTGGTTTCATTAAAGAAATTATGGTATTCTCATCAACCATAATATTCTTTCTCCATATGCATCATCCCTACTGGCATTTTATCTTCTTGCCTGTCTAATGCCAAGCACACTGTAGATTATCTTTGTAGTCACTCTCTTCTGTGATACAGCTGTGAACTATCTTATTCTATTAGAAAAGATTAACAGCTAGTACACTCAGTGAGTTGCAGCTGGAATATATAGCTTGCAACACAATTACATAGCACCAGAGGTGACACAGACAAAGAAATGTTAGCAAGTTCTCTTTAACTATCTAAAGCTAACCTTTTCCTGAGTAGTGGGCAGAAATAAACAGGTATTAACCAAATGTGAGTGCTGCAGAGCAGAAGGAAATTTCCACTGTATGTGCAGCAAGCCTGGGGAGAGCTCCCAGTAGGATTTAAGAGGGGGCTGTAATTGTGCAGTGGGAAGAGATCACTTCATGCACGTTATTACATGGCCTGGTTGTCTGCAGAAGTGGATGAGGCTTGGTGATACTCGGTGTGAGGTTTCTGTTCTTCAAAGACCCTGCCAACAAAGAGATGCTACAGCAATGACCTCTGAAAGCAGCAGTGCTTAGGTGGCTTACTTGCTTGACTCTGAGGCTGACTGATGGGGCGGCCAGGGAAGAGGAAAGGCAGCTGTGGCTGTGGTTACATGAGGCCTTCCAGCTTGAGCATCCTGGCTTATCTCAGGAGATGCGAGTGCCCCTTACTAGGCCTGCCAGCATCTTTTTGGAAAGGATAGGCCAAATCCAGAGCTTCTGGAAACCAGATGTATTCTTTACGTTTGTGTAAACATTTAGAGTTTTGTTCAAACCTATAAGATAGCAAGAAGTGTCCCCAGGGGAAAGGGATGTGGGAGATCAGAAACACTGAGGGCTACAGCAGTGAATGCAGCAAACTGTGCACCATCCTCCCATGCTTTGTCACACTGGCGTCCATGATCCTGGTCCCCTGCAGTGTTGAGTACTGACCAGTGACAGTCTGAGGAATGATGTGTCTCTGCGCAGCAGCAGAATAGTCACCCCCCTTGCATTGAGCCTGATGCACTGACATCCCCCCAGAGCAGAGCAGGCAAAGCAGCAAGCAGCTCACTGAAGGAAACAATGCTACATGGAGACTAGAAGGAGATGGTGACTGGATGCGTAGTATAGAATAGCAAAAATCATTTGCATACATTCAGTTAAAGTGAATTTAATAGCTGTATTTAAGCTGTTATTCCACAGCCTAAACGTGAGTTGCCAATGCATTAAAATGCACAATAAACACTGCATAAATAAATAAATGTGTTGTTCTTATCTGTATCTATAATAATGTTGCACATTCAGTACAGTTGCGCTGTACTGAATAGCTTTAAGTTGCTATTGTAAGAACTGTTGTCCATCAAATTTTCGTGTCATGTTTATACTTTTGCTATTGTTCACTGGTCAAGAGAGAGGATTTTTTTCTGTTTTTTGTTGAGTAACTCCTGGAGTTGGGGAGATGAACAAGTAGGAGCTAACATTTTATTGTTTTAGTTGATAATCCTCATTCTAAAAGACAAGTCTCTGGATTTTCAGTTTTGGAAGTTAATTTAGAGTTTAACAATTCTGATTTGGAAAGGAAAGAAAGTCCTTTGGTCTCAGTGTTAAGTCCACAACAGAAGGACTTTGCAGAAATTCATTCTTGCTTCCTGGTGCTCAGTGGAACAGGCATCATGACTGTCCAGTGCAGCATCCTGTCTCCAAGAGTGGCCAACGGGTCAGAAGGTGTACTTTGTTAAAATCTTGTGGAATAACATTCACTGTCAGGCAAGTATTAATTCTCAACGTAAACTGCACAAAACGTAAACAGAGTAAACTGCACAAAACTTACATCCAGATGTGATCTGAGCATTTTCCTGCAGAACTCAATTTGTGAAGGGAAGACATCAAAATTTTCACGTCAGTGAATTTTTTATCAGTAAAAGCCACATGTAAGAAAGCAATTCAGTGAATAATGTGCTTTATTCAGTGCTTCTGAATAAAGATCTCAACTCCATAAACAGTGCTAAAAGCTGCCAAAATTCTTGGAAGGTGCTGAGAAGTCCTCCCTGCTTGTCAGTCTTTTACATTAGGCACTTTTATCCATTCCTTTGGGATGTAAAATTTATTATGAAGTAAAATTGCCTTGAAACATTACATTATGAAAACATTACATTATGAATTGCTTCCTGTTACTAATTAACCTTGCAGTTTTCTCTTTAACCCTGAACTAAGCAGTAACCACAAAATAGTTCCGTTGATTAAAGATGCTGTAACATATTGACATGGATAAAAATTAAGCCAGGAAGCTCCACTTGGGTCAGAAAAATGCTCTGGCTTCTAATCTAGTGAACCTTTAAGTTAGAGACTCACCTGTTGACATCAAGCAGTGAATGAAAAAATCCCTGAGAAATGAGTGACTTGGAGTATGTAATATGAAATATTAAAGAAATTGTATGGGAACTGTTGAATCATGGCCTGAACCTCTGATTAACCACCTGAGGCAAGCACTGAGTCAGCCGCGGGAGCACAGGTGAAGGCAATTCACCTGTGTGCCCGGAAGGGGGTGGAGCCAGGCTCCACCTCTCCTAGATCCCATTTAAGGGCTGACTGCCACTGAGGAAGGATCTCTTTCTGGAGCTTGCTCCTTGTGGAGTTCTTTTGCGAGCCTATAACACTGGTGAGTGCCCTTCCTTTATATCTAACTATTCTTTCCAGCGTGGTAATCTTACCAGCCTAACTCATCTGTAGAATATGTGTATACTTATACCTTGCATTAATATACTATAGAACATCTGTATAGAACTTACCTTGCAGAAATGCAAAGCCAAATTAGGAAACGTTTTCCATTCAATGGTGGTTGGTATGTCCCTCCCAGGCACTTTCCTAAGGAATTCCATGAGACCACCCTCTGAAGTCATGGTGCTGAGACTGGGCCCTAACCTGGTGCAGGGAGCTGCTGTTCCCTAAGGACCATATGCCATATCTGTAAGGGGAATTATGTTCTGCTTAACACCAAGGAAGTGAGGAGAGGACTATCAATGCCTTCTATCCTATTCCAGGTGCTATTCCTTTGGGGACCCTACTGTTATTTGTTTTCTGGCTGCCCCAGAAAAAGCACTTGGGATTATTCATCAGACAGAGACCCAGCTGCAGCAAAAGCTGTAACACGGCAGTCTTAAAGAAATGGGCTCTCACAAGATTCAGTGCTTTTGAAGCATACTGGTATGAGAACTCTGCCAGATGGGTATTAGAAGAGTGAGTTAGCGCATTTTATGAGTCCAGAAAAGGATAGGGTCTCACTCAACTATTTTGGTTGTGTGAACTTCTTCAGTATATCTTTGAGCTGCTGCCCAAGCATTGCTCATGTTTTGTTTCTTCCCCTATTTTCTTTGTGGTGCTTACTTAAGTATTTGCTGATGAACTTTTTGAAGCAAATATTAGAAACAGGCTGAAGACATCAAATAGTATGCACAGTCATCTCTGACACAAATGAACAGCATGTCTGATGTACAGGTGCACATCATGGGCTTGACTGAGTCCTTTTCTGTATTCTAATCCATTGGCAAAAGACCTTTTGGAGGTCATCGCAACATCTCAGCACAGCCCATTAAGCTGAGGAGAGAAGGGAGGATAATGTAAAATGTTCATGTGACATGAAGTGGTCATTTAACAAAACAGAGAGTCAGAGGCTTCATCTGAAGTTAAGAGTTGTTTAATTACTGAGGTTTTTAAAGGAGCAAACACGGGCATCCCAATGAACCCAGCATCTGGAGTGCAGGCACTCTCCCTCCCTGCACCTTTGGAGCCCACAGCACTGTGCCTGCTTTGTGACAGTCTCTGGGCCTGGTTTGAGACTGGCACTGGGCCTGATTGGGCCTGGTTTGTCACTGGCGCTAGGTCTGGTTTGTGACCAGCACATGCTGGCTGCGTGCCACCCACAGCAAGTTTCTCACCCTGCTGCCCTGCAGGTGCTCCAAGCAGATGGAGCAAGAGCAGGAAAGGCATCGTCTTTATCTCTAGCTGTGTGTGTATCCATCCCCGGCGTGTGCTTCTGGGAGCAGTCTGTCAGGTTGGCAGCAGGTGGGAAGCAGGATTTTGAACGTGCACAATTCCAAGGGGCTTTGTGATTGATTGATTGTGAGCGAGGCTATGAGAGCCTCCCAATCCCAGTTACTGCACTGTGCCCATCTAAATTCCCCGTGACAGGTTGTTTGGGTATATGCTCCCTGTATAGATTCTTCATAAACTGGCAGGCAGGGCTGCTGTATGCCATTAGATTGCTATGATGTAACACAGAAACCACCCCTGCACAGTGAGATTGTTGTTTAACAGGACAGATTGTCTATATTTTTATGATCACATATGAGTGCCAGGTCTGAGCATCTTCATTAATTTTGCTGTGTGTTCTACTGAAGGTACAATATATTACAGTTACTGATTGTCCACTGTGGTCAGTAGTAACTGTGACTTGGAGTGGTGCAGACTTTTTTAAATTTTAGGTCTATGTGATTCTTCATCGAAGAACAGATTAGTTTTGAGGAACAGGTGTGCTGGAGTTAAGCACTTGAATTTGAGGTGATTGGGTGCTTTATTCTCTGAGCTATTTTTTTGCCTCTTCTCCACATCATCAGCATGCTTTTTCTTAAAGGTTTTTCAGTTTCGTAGTAAACCCCTATCCTCATGTTTGCTCCAAACAAGATTCTTTCCAGTTACTGATACTGATCTAATAAGTGCTATTACAGTACATAGTGACTGGTTGTTTTGAAATCTTCTGTCCTGCCATAGATGCGAAAGACCAAAGTAGATACCATGTCATCACATATATAGGTAGAAGCTCTTACATCATATGCTATGTAGATCTTACACTGGATTTAATTCAGGCCAGAAAGAATAAACTTCATCTGGCAGGATGGAAACGATCACATTCCATGGGATATCCTTTGAGAAAGCAAGGAGCAAGAGACCAAATGAAGAAGCTTTAATAAAATTCATTATTATTCCTTTGGTTTATTCAAGATTTAGCAAGTGACTATCCAGGCTTAATGGCATTAACTGATATTATGACAAGAGGGGTTGCTCCACAGATACAGAGGGGAATTAGAAATATGCAAGGTTAACTGAAATGATGCTGCTAGTAACAAGCCACTGGAACAAGCTTGTCATTCATCCTCTTGCTCTACTTGTGGATCCTGATTATTATGTCTGTTGTTCAGATGCTGCTCTCATCCACTTCAGTAAAATGAAAGTGTGAAAGAGATGGACAAGTTGGTCATATATTTAAATCAAATATACTTAATACTGTAAATACAGATTGTGACTTGCCACAGATTATGTATCATATGTTGTGGCATATCATTTTATTGACCAAAGATGTAATATAGCCTAATGCAATGTGAAAGGACACAGTCCTACTATAGGTGCCATTTCATGCAGAAAGATACACGTACAGAGTGATGTGATGCATCCACTGCATATGATGACTTTGAGGAGGACACCCAGCCTGCTTGTGCTTTGTGTTGTGAAGCTGACGGACTTTCTCACTTTGGATTCCTGAAGTTCCCCGTTTCATGCCTGTTAGCCTGCCCTGGACTGTCCTATGGCTGGACATCAGTGCTCCATCTCACCAGCCTCTGACAAGGCGATGTGTTTCAACTGAGTGCCAAAGGCCACTTGTCTACTAACACAACTACAATTGAGTGCACAGTCCTTTTTCTGTAGATTTTTTCCCCCCCAGTTTTTCAAGCTCTGGAAGACAGTAGCAAATGTGTGCTGTGGGGTCAGTCTCCCCTCTTCCCAGCCAGAAATCTAACTGTCCATCTTTCTTCTGCACTTCATGTGTTTTCTTTCTGTTCCATAACTGCAGGCAGTTGGGTTCTCCAAAAAGCAGAAGTGGAAACAAAGCAGATGATGTATGATACAACTCTGCATGCAGAGGTAGAGGCCATTTCACTGAGTACTTCTAGAAAGAAGAAGCATCTGCCTTTTCAGGACTGCAGAAGGAGACAAGGAGTGTCTAACGCGTATCAGTTTCCCTAAGGTTCTAGACAGGAATTAATGGAGTTGGGAAGTGATTATTTCAAGCATGCAGAATACTGAGATGAGATGAGGAGCTTAGGAATCTCCTATCTGTATATTTATTCCCACTCACCCACCTCACTCCCACTCTCTCCAAAAAAAAAAAAAGAAAAAATAGGAGCATCCTTGTGAGGACTCTCAACTATTTTCCTTTAACAGCAGCAGAAATTGCCTGTAAAGAGAAATTACCATTTGATACCTTGTGGGTAGCTAATTTCATTGCCAGGCTGTTTTTCTTGGTCTGGTGCTTCAGGAAGTGAGAGCTGCATGCACTGCAGATGTGCTGTCACATCATGTCTCACTTGAGCAGCCATGGTAACTAAAAGGAAAAAGGCCATAGTGACATGTCCCAAAACAAACTTAACCAAATTCTCTGAAGCCAAGTGAGAACGTATTTTCCTTCTATATATTTTAGGCCAGTAGCTAGAACAAGGTTCCTCATCATACAAGGGACGGCTAAGCATTTGGGCAGCTGGACAGAAACTCAGTTGAGCAAAGTAATTGAGTGCATTTATCATTATTCTATTTTGTAAAGATTTAAGATTGTTGTACAAAGTTTTGGATTTCAGGTGGGTCAGTGGGACTAAAAAAGAGGCATTATAAAAGTTTGGGACACTGATGTTATTCTAAATATTAACAGCTTTCTCCAGCCTCCATAAGCACTGCTTTAGACAATTCCTACAGAAGGGTCCTTTTACTCAGTCACGAGCGGTAGGGGTTGGAAAAGACCTTTAGAGATTACTGAGTACAACCCTCCTGCTAAAGCAGGTTCCCAACTGTAGATCGCAAGAGGGCTCCCAGATGGGTCTTGAATATGTCCAGAGAAGGAAACTCTACAACCTCTCTAGGCAGCCTGTGCCAGTGCTCCATCGCTGTGACAATAAAGTTTTTCCTTGTGTTAGTATGAAACTTCCTGTGTTTCAGTTTCTGTATGTGTTGCTTGTCACTAAAAAGAGTCCAGCCTCATCAATTTGATTTCCTCACTTTAGATATTTATAAACAGTTATGAGATTCCCTCTCAGCCTTTTCTTCTCCAACTGAGGAGTCCCAGGTCTCTCAGCCTTTCCTCAGCTGGGAGTTGCTCCGGGTCCCTAATCATCTTTGTCACCCTCTGATGGACTTTTTGTAGGAGATCCCTGTTTTTCTTGAACTGAGGAGCCCAGAACTGGACACAGTATTCCAGATGTGGACACATCAGGGTAGAGTAAAAGGGTGAGGATAACCTCCCTCAACCTGCTGGCCACACTCTTTTTAATGCACCCCAGGACACCATTGGCCTTCTTGGCCACAAGGTCACACTGCAGAGCTTCTCTCCAGTGGGTCATCCCCTCACCTGTACTGGTGTGTGTGGTCATTCCTCCCCAGGTGCAAGACTTGCTTTTGTTGAACCTCATCATTTTCCTCTCTGCACAAATCTCCAGTCTGTCCAGATCTCGTTGAATGGCAGCACAGCCTTCTGGTGTGTCAGCCGCTCCTCCTAGCTTTGTATTATCAGCAAACTTGCTGAGGGTGTACTCTATCCCTTCATCCAGGTCATCGACAAAGATGTTGAACAAGACCAGACCCAATACCGATCCTTGGGGAACACCACTAGTTTCAGGTCTCCAACCAGACTGACCATTGATCACAACCCTATGAGCTCTACCAGTCAGCCAGTTCTCAGTTCACGTCACTGTCCACTCATCTATCCTGCACTTTCTATGCTTCATTACAAGTGGGAGACAGTGTCAAATACTGTGCTGAGGTCAAAATACACAACATCTGCTGTTCTCCTCTCATCTACCCAGCCAGTGATGGCATCATAGAAGGCTACCAGGATGGTCAGGCAGATTTCCTCTTGGAAATCCATGCTGACTACTCTGATAACTTTCTTCTCTACCAATTGCTTGGAGATGGTATCCAGAACAAGTAGTTCCATCACCTTTCCAGGGATGGAGGTGAGCTGACTGGCCTGTAGTTTCCCAGGTTGTCCTTGCCCTTTTTGAAGACTGGTGTGACACTGGCTATCCTCTAGTCTTCAGAGGCCTTACCCATTCTCCAAGACCTTTCATAGAGAACAGGGAGTGATTCGATCATCACCTCTGCCCGCTCCTTCAGCACATGTGGGTGCATTCTGCCAGGACCTATGGATTTGTGTGTGTTGATTTTGACTAGACACTCTCTGATCAGATCCACCTCGACCAAGGGAAAATCTTCCATTCCTTAGACTCCTTCTCTTACCTCCAGGTCAGGGATTCCCAAGAGGCAGTCTCAGTAGTAAACACTGAAGCAAAGAAGGTGTTCAGCATCTCCACCTTTCCAGCATCCCCTGTTACCAGGGCACGCACCACATTTTCCCTAGTCGTCTTTTTACAACTGACGTACTTTA